>BJKM01000053.1:600000-766591 GCA_015082035.1 Chaenogobius annularis | reverse complement strand
GCAGCCTGAGTAATACAGCGGGACCCAGTCTTTTTATATTCCTCTTTATTTCACTAAACACAAACATTCAACACATCAGAGCTTTTACTGATGTTTGTGCAGATATTATTGGACTGATCCCGCGCCTTCCTCTGGCCTGACTGTTGGAGACAGTGGAGTTTTAGCAGTCTTACACTGCCTCCTACTGGACACTAGTGCCGGTTGTCCCAACGTGTCACATAAACTACACACATACAGCACATGAGGCATACAAATGAGGCTTACAGTTCAAAATGTTCAGTCAAACCGGTGTATCTTATTAATAGCACAAGATTTCCCAAATCAGAGTTGTTTAAAATTGTCAAAAGGTATCTTTTTTTTTTTTTTAAAGAGAGACAGGTTTTTCGTTCTGTTTATATTTTATATTTTTGTATTATAGAAAATAGACAGAACAGATGGAACAAACAAGAAGACCGGAGAGTGAAAGGTCATAAAATGACATTTCAGTTAAATCACTACAGTCTGGATTAGGCCAAAGAGTGTTGGAAATGAGTTAAAATGATCCACGCTCAACAGTCATCTGGGTTTCTGAAGTATGTCAAATTATGACTATTGCAATAGCAATTAACAATTTAAAACTAAATATTACATCTTTTGAATGGTGAAACGTCCTCAAAATGTCACCTATAACATGAAACCCATAAATTGCACTATAATTGATTCACGTCACATACATAAATTACAGGTAATTAACAATTAAATATTGGTGAAAGCCAAGTGAAATTAAGATTCTATCCTACATTATGCTTTGGATTTGTTTGAATGAGAATGCATATCAAACTTTTATCTTGGTTGTCAGCACAAAAAGGTCAAGACAATGACACAACAAACAAAACAGCGAAGGCAAAGTGTCAGACTCATAAGACAAAGGGCAGAGTGAAAACACAGGCAGATGATAATAACACACACAGAGGAAGAGTCTGAAGCAGTGATTCTCAAACGTGAGTCTGATTACTGTTCCAGAACAGGTTTGGTAAACTCATATTTATCCTAAAATAACTCAAAATAATATAGAAATAGCCTAAAACATGATTTTTGTACAATTTCTTTAATTTTGTAATGTCTATAGAATTCCCGTGCACGTTCAGCCACTCCACATTAATCTGGTTAAATGAACAAAGGCCGCTAATGACGACAGAGCTGGTAAACAAGTGCTGAGGAGATAAAACACTTTGCAGTAGTGAAAAGAGGCTGCGCAGACTGTGCCTTAGAAAAAGACAAACTGTGTCACGTAAAGAACAGCTATTCCACTGTAATTGGTGTACACTGCCTTCAAAAGCTCATGCAGGACATACAATGCGTGGCCCGTGAAAGGAAACTCCAAAGCACATTAAAAGTGAATTAGTTCTTGTGTAGAGTGTCCTCGGGGTCATTCTGGTCACGACGCGCGCACCTCTCCAAAAGCGCACACGTCTCCAAAGGCGCACTCCATACTTTGTCAAAGCCAGTCACATTGTTGAGGGCTTTCACAAGAGGTGTACATATGGCATCCGGGTTGCAATTAAATGTTTTAAGATGTTTTTCCTTTCTTGAAGAAGTTTCCTCTTTCTTCACCCCCTTCGCCAGCAGCTCTTTGGCGGAGAGCACGAGAGGAGAGAGGGGGGCACATTGAAAAGGTGGAGTTTGGGATGACAACAATCTGGTCAGCGAGTTGTTGGACTTTGATTGTCCCTTTCAAAACGTCCTTCAAACAAAAAGCTGAAGACGAAAATAAAGCCCCACCTGGTTCTTCTGTTTGCTAAAATAATAATACATAGATTTGGTTTAATAAATAAGCAAAGAGGACTGTAAAGTGAAGAGTGGACGACTCCGGGCAGGTATCACCTGCTGCCTCGCTTGCTCAGTTTATTGTTAAATATTGTTAAATCGCGTTTAAGTCTACTTCGATATCTGCTATTTCCACAGCAACTGTTTGCCCACACTTTGCATAACAAGCAAGACACTAAAGTCTGCTGATAAAATTAAGGGGAGACTAACTAGAAGTCCACACCTGTCCTCCAAATCACAACGTGGCATCAGCATCAGTGACTATTTGCAAAGTGGTAATATTTAGTTTACTTTGGTCTTTTCCTGGCTTTTATAACAGCGAGCCGCATCTCCTATCTCACTCTGTATTTGTCCAGTTTATTAAAACCATATGGTTATCAGACATGGTCCCAATATACATATTTAGACAGAAAGTTAAGGGCTTTGTGTGCGCGTGAGTTGATCATTGTAAATCACGTCCAGCCTTGGCCACGCGCCTCATGTCTGCTACTCACGACTGACACGCGGCTGCTCCATCACCACGAACATTGGTCACGATCAAATCCATTCATATACAAACTATAACCCACAAAATCCACGCACAGGTGTGATGTTGCCAAATCGGACGTGTTTTGGACATGTCATAGCGCACACGTTTATGCCCACGTGACAAAAGATATATCGTTTTTATAGTTTCCACAGACAATAGGACCCTTGGTGCTCACACTTCACACAGCAGATTCCAGTCCCACGCTTCCTCTTCAAGAGCTGGCTTCGTGCGTAAAAGTCGATGTCCGACTCCAGAGGCTCGCGCGGGGTTTCAAATAATGGCCACATAAATTAGTACTTTGAAGGAAAAGTTTAAAAGTTACATTAAATATTGAAAATATAATCAGTTATAATCTTTAGCATGTTTGTTTAATTTCAATAACAACCTTGTTTTTCAAGTACTAAAACGACTTTAGATGTTGAAGTAGTTGGCAACAATAAGAATGAGCGCGCGATAAGCACGAGGCGACTTGGTCCAATGAAAAGACTCTCATTCACAACTATGGACACTGATGGATTAGGGCAACATGGTTCCAAGATATGTGTGTACAGTTTGACCAAACAATACAAATATCACTAAAAATATCAGACAAATGAGGCACATTACCAATCCCATCTGGGAAGCCATTTGCCAGGGCCCCAGTCGAGAGGGACATTTGGATATTCTTGGATTTGATCAAACTGTATATAAAGTGTAATTCTGGCTTCCCTTGTTCTAAACGATGCTTGTGAAATATTAGTCACGTTTTAGCCTATAATACTTGTAATGAGTAACCTACCCCGTTATACCAGACTGCTGTAGCGTCCCAAATCTTACATTACATTTGAGAGTAAAATATAAACTATTGTGCGTCACCTGCGCGATATTCTCCGCAGTTTAGTCCTCTATTTTGCACTTGCCTACGCGTCTGCATATTACAAAGAACACACAAAGAAATACGGAGCGGGGATGAATGGAGGCGAGGCCCGAGGAGAAGAATCCGAAGCAGAAAGGCGCGCGGACTGGAAGCTGATTGGCTACTTGACGAGCGCTGTTGATTCAGGCTTCAAGGAGATAAGATAAAAGCCATATAAAATGACAGGGATGCGCACCCATCCCTCACCATAAGCTGCAGATAAAGCCCACCTGAAACACCGTGAAGACCTGCTCCAGTAAGTCCACTTGTACATTTGTTTTAGGAAAGTTTGGACAGATTTGTATATGTTCAGTTTTTTTTCAAAAACATTGGTAGTGCATATGTTTGAAAAATGTAAATGTAGGCCTATACCAAAGATTGTATTACACTAAAACTTAGGACTGTGCTTTTGTTTATGAGACCATTTGAGAAAACTAGACGTTTGAAATGGGAATTGGGCTACATATGATGACGTTTAGTTTTTAATTGATGAGTTCCCAAGATTTGCAGAATTTTACCCCCTTTACTCCCCTTAGTGCTGGTGTGTACATCCGTTTTTCCCTGTTGTACTTATGCATTTCCTTTCTCCAGGGCATGTCTCCGAAGGAGCAGTGCGTCGACGTGAGCGCACCCAAAAGTGCGCTCACGTTCAGCGGCATATTTCCGACTCGCCGCTTCAAACCAAAAGACTCCTCTTCTTCTGAACGTTTGGCGCAGAAGAAAACTTGTGCCGCACTGGGGACGCAGGGACATCGCAGACTGGGCCGCGACGCGCAAAGGGGCAAGCGCAGAACCAAGGCCAATGACAGGGAGCGACACCGGATGCACAATCTGAACTCCGCCCTGGACGCGCTCCGGAGCATCTTACCTGCGCTCCCAGAAGACTCAAAACTCACCAAAATAGAAACGTTACGCTTTGCTCATAACTACATCTGGGCACTGACGGAGACTCTGCGCATGTGTGATCAGACTTTAAACGCAGCTGAGCACATGCGCAGTCCAACGGAGTGGGAAAACCTGAGCCAGTTTCCTCCCAGCGCGGGCCCCGTCACGCTTTATTTTAAGACACTGCAGTCATGAGGATTTTGTCACGTGTACACTGAATTAACATGCTACAATATAGTCATCATTTTACCCACTTTAACCAACATTTTAGGCACTTACATTAGGACAAATTTTCCAAGCAACCATGGCAACAACAGGGTTAGGGTAAATGTATACATGCCTTGATGTTTGAATCCAAAACCAGGCCAGTGTTTGCGGTGTGAAAGGTTTGAACTCACCCTCACAAATTTCCTCTCACCAAACGTGACACATCTTGTATTTGTTTTTTAACCACCTGACTATTGTTTAAATAGTTCATGAATTTCCAAGACACCTGCGTAATACTTACTGCTCACCAATGCAACTTCAGTGGAAATCGTATAAAAGCATACAACGCGACATGCTGATATTTTATTTTGGCATTTGGATAAATGATTCTCGTTTTTTTTTTTTAAACAATAAAAATCAGTTTTGAGAGAGTGGTTGAAACATGAGGCAAACAGGGCACAAAATACTAAAATACAGTGGCAGATTTCAATGTGCAGATTGCATTTAGAAGAGTCCAAGTCATTATTTTCTATATCAAAAATGTGCAAATCCACAAGGTTTTTTTTAACATACTGAAGCGTAATGCAAGAGACGAGGCCTTTGCACATACATGTTTGGTTTGTTTAGGACGTCGTGACATTGGTCTGGATTATTTGGGGAAAACGGTGACCACGTCGTAGCCTTCTGGAGGCGTCACTCGCTCCCGCGCGTGTTTCTCACAGTAGATCTGATCCTCCACAAAGAAATGTCCCTTTTGTTTGAGGTTGGTGTTGCAGTCTGTGCAGGTGTAACACTCGGGGTGACGAAACTTGTCCCGCAGTTTGACCACCATTCCCCTGGAACAGAATAAACGGAAAATAACTCATTTATCCACGTCGATGAAATAAACGCAGTCAGCAGCAATTAATCAGGAATCATTTTTGATTAAACACAAATCATTCTGGAAAAGGGCCGCTTCTCAAACACATGTTGATGCCTGCGGCCACTGAATTTGGCAAATGTATCGTTAGTTTTATTCATGACAAGTGTTTCGGAAGGTGGAAACAAAATAATTTCGCATCCACCCAAACAACATGAGAGCAAAAGAAACTCTTAGGTCGACTAAAGACACGCTCTGCCAATCGATTTGAAAAAGGAGACAGTGGCGTGAAAGTGGCAAAAGCTCTGAAAACTTCACAGCATCTTTGCGATCTGACCCAAACTGCACTCACGGGACCACGCTCGTACTAAGAAACGGTGCATCTATATGTAAAAAAGAAACATTTACACTCGCAATTCACTCAAATGTTCAGCTAGCTCAATTCTACAGAGCCATCGACTCAACTAAACTAAACTAAAACTAAACTAAACTAAAAAGGCCCAACAAAAATGAGTCTTTCGCTTTAAATGTTTTTTGATGATTTCGCTACTAGAACTGGCCACAAGGGGGAGACCTAGCCTGTATGAGCGCATCAAAAGTGAACAGATCTCTCCTCGACCGGGGGTCCACGAATGACCAGGCACTTACACAATGCCAGATCCGCATTTGTCGCACATGGGCAGTTTGTCCGCATTTCCCACCGAAGCCCCCATCTTATTGGTGGGGGCTTTGACGCTCCGGAATCCCGAGGGCTTGTCAGCGTCTCCTGAAGACAGAAACAACATTACTCAAGAGAAAGAGACGCTGGGACAGAGGGCATATTCTACTCATTCTAGTCATGCACTTTGTCATGGCCCAAACACGTTCCTCGTTTATGAATTTGAATTCAAATTTCAAATCGCATAATAATCACATCAATATCACAAAGACTGCAGTTATTTAGAGCATTAATTCCTCTGACGATAACAAAATATCCTGACTTATTTTTTTTACAGAAATATCTTGCCTTTCTACAAAAACGCCCCGAAACTCATGAGATTCTTGCATTCGTTTAGTTCACATTTCATTCGTCTCTCAAAACGTTCAGAGCGTTTATTCCGGCCGGCAGTATTCTGTACCCGTCTCGAGTATTTCCTGCAGGACTTTGAAGGAGGCGGACTGTCGCGGCGGTTCGTCCGACTCCTGGTTTTCGTGCAGCATCTTGTAAACCTCGGACCCTTCGGTGACGGGGGGCTTCTTGGCTCCGGGTTTGGACGAGTCTGTGGGAGTTCTGCAAAGACGAAATGCAAAACGGTGTCGGCGTGAGAAGCAGGGCATCATTTACGATCACTGTCCTTTACACAGCGTTCAAACTGCTTTTCTAGTGACGACGACTTAAAGCTGCACTACGGAACATGGAGAGGTCGTTGCTTTTCCTGGAAAGGTTCAAATCTTAAATCATTTACGGGTGTTTTTTAAACTGTTTTATTGCATTCCTATTGTGTGAGCCGGCTCTCCTGTGAAGAGATCTGACCGGTAACTTGGCCTTGTTAAAGCTCTACTGTGAAACATTCCAGGCAAAACAATGACACATCCATGGCGATAACCCTCCACCAGAGAAGTGCTTTCAAGAACAGATCAAGCTCATCATTACTACACCCGTTTACTCGGGTAAAAACATATTCAAAGTATTTGAATTGTCCTGATGTTTTGCTTCATTGATGCATAATCAATCAAAGCCTCTAGTTTACTGATAAACTGATCAAATAACTGATCATCTCATGAAGATCTCAGTAGGATTAGCAAACAATGTGGGTAATAAAGTGGTAATTATCAGATTGAGGATTGAGATTAAACACTGACTTTAGGGTGAAACACTGGTCTTTCCATGATCTGAAAGAACCTTGGGTTTTCCGTGATCTGAAAGAACCTGGGGTTCGGTTTTCCATGATCTGAAAAAGAACCTGGGTTTTCCTGATCTGAAGAACCTGGGGTTTTCCATGATCTGAAAGAACCTTGGGTTTTCCATGATCTGAAAGAACCCTGGGGTTTTCCATGATCTGAAAGAACCTTGGGGTTTTCCTGATCTGAAAGAACCTTGGGTTTCCTGATCTGAAAGAACCTGGGGTTTTCCGTGATCTGAAAGAACCTGGGTTTTCCATGATCTGAAAGAACCTTGGGGTTTCCATGATCTTAAAGAACCTGGGGTTTTCCATGATCTTAAAGAACCTGGGTTTTCCATGATCTGAAAGAACTGGGTCCATGCATCTAAAGAACCTGGGTTTTCCATGATCTGAAAGAACCTTGGGTTTCCATGATCTGGAAAGAACCTTGGTTTCCATAGGAAAAAACCCTGAAAAACAAACTTAAACACACATTTAATTTGGACTCGCTTCACACTAAACATTAAATGCTAAATTAACACAAGAACTGCCAACTTTGAGATGAAGGTGTCGCGTCCTCAAGGAAAAGTGAATGAGGTGGAAAGTGTTTTTGTGGTTTTAAATAACTGCATGTCATTGGAAAACTTTAGTACATATTCAAAGTGTGTTTTTAAGGATGTACTAATTACACTTCTCTACAAAGTGTTAATCTTTACCATTACTTTACCATTGAAGTAACAGTACTCTTCTCAGTTGAGTAAAAGTTTAGTTCTTCTTTCTACTGTGAATTAAGTCAAGTGCAAAAAGCTATAGTTGTCAATATTAAATGATTTGAACATTTGTATTTGTGTGATTTGTGTGTGTGTGTCTTCAGATATGATTTGTGTTTGGTAAAACCGTCTGTTCTTACAGCCTCACAGCAAGAAGAGCTTCTCCCCAGCGCCAGCTCGCGAGGAGACCACCCCCCAGCGACCGCTCGCGAGAGGAGACGCCCCCCCCCCCCCAGCGCCGCTCGCGAAGAGACCCCAGCGCCGCTCGCGAGGAGACGCCCCCCCCCCCCCCCCCCCCCCCCCAGCGCCGCTGAAGAATGGGTCCAATGCAGGACATATTGCACCTTAACTCATGATCTAATTTTAAATACATTTCATGTCCAAACTTTTCTTCACAAGTACTTTCTTCAACGCTTACTTGAGTAATATTTGAGCCAGTACCTTGTACTTCTGGGTACTTCAGTAGGAGTAGCGTTACTTCATAACACAACACGCCCGTCACAGTGAAAGGCTTGGGCTCGTTCTTACGTGTTGTTTGGTTCCGTTGTCAGCGTTTTGACTTCGTCCACAGCAGAGTTGAAGTCCTGGATGTTCTCGGACGAGTACAGGCCGGCCGGGTTGTTGTACTGGTTTGTCACCACTTTAGGCCCAAATCCACTGAACGGCAGAGCACTTCTGTTGTGGGCGGAGCCTATGTGCTTCACTTCCTGTGGAAGAAAAGGCCCGATTAGAAACGTTCAAATGAGTGATTTGAGTTACAGGTTCAATGATGCATGCCACTCGTGCCCGTGAGCCCTTTTACCAAGTATATCGTTTCTAGTGAAAACGGTTTGTTGCAAACTTTCAAATACCGGTTTATAAAAGGCGACATTTCTTTGAATAAAGTTGACAACATTTCACATTTGTCTGATAATAAAATCTCAACTAATCCATTTAAAAAGACATGTTTTAACACATTTCAGTTGAAATGAGAATATTGTCATCAGGATACAGTTCTCTCATTATAGCTGAGCCTACTTGTACTAATATACGGTGCAGGATCAGTCGAGTACTTTTGGGTCTGAAGAGAATTGTTGGTCTTACACTTATTACAAAATGATTTTATATGGAAGCAGGAAAACAATGTCGAAGAGAAACCATCTGAGGTTAGTATTAAACTTATTCCAGGGAAAACGCCAAGAGTTCAGCTTTTACTATTAAGTTTTACTATTAGTTCACAATTAAAAATGGTGCCTTTGACATGAGATGGACGCCTTCATGAGAGCACACAGTTCCTTTAAATAATTACTATAACAACAATCCAAACTTGGCTCTTCACAGTTGAGTTTAAAATGGTGGGAAACGACCGAAAACAGACTTTCCCTTAAACTTTCCTCATTTACTCCATTTTTAAACACACCGTTGAGACATTCTGGGTCGTAATGTGAGGATTCTTGGCTAATTACAGCTCACATTTTAAAACATGTCACGACACCGGTATGCCAGCCAAACGGGGCGCACAGATACCACAAAAACACGAGCTCAGGCTACGAATCGGGAATAACGTCGGCCTCGTGCTCAAACCGCTCGGCGTTCAAATACCAGAAAACCCCCCTAAAGTCTGAGGCAAAAGTGAACGCGGGAGCAAACGTGGAGAAGCGCGGACGCCGTTACGATCAAGGTCAAGTCCTTGTTTGGTCATTATAAAGACCACAAACAAGCAGGTTTAGCATTTTTGTTTCCATTATTTAACGTTTTGTCCCACTTCACTCGAGTATCAGCGTCCCAAAATACATTTTACTCTTACTTAAGTAACTTCTTCGGCACTGATTGTTACTAAAAACGACCACTACTGAAAAATGTTGGAGCTTTTCTGAATCGCTTTTGCTCCATACAAGACCGCACGCTAATCGAAACCATTTTGTCCCCTCCCCAGGTTATATCAAGACCTTCAGAATCAAGTGATGACAAAACTCTGCGCTTCTACCAGGGATGTCAAGATTATCAGGTTCAAATCGATAATTATTCAGGTCACAATATAACAATCGTAAGAAACCCCAAAAAACATTATAATCGTGACAATTTTAGAAGCAAAATTAAGTCATTTTGGTTCAATCTATAGCACAAAAACGGACCTAAATGTGTTTTATCCGTCCGTTTGTGTCAGATTTAACTTTATTTTGTCTTTCAGAAAGTTACATTTCATGAAGACGGTCACAAACTTGAGGAATAGCAACATGCCAGACCACGAAATATGAAAGAAAAGTAAAGATTTCACTGCCGTTTGGCCACAATAAATCATGAATAATCGTTAAATCCCGACGTTACACTAAAATTTGACATCGTGACATCCCTAGCTTCTACTTAAATCTTAAAAATTACCCCGAGTACAACGTTTGGCTGCTTTACCAAACCATGTACAAAACACATACAAGTAGAACAGTTTGTCGCTTCATCCGTTGTACATCGGATCTCCCACTTTTTGTCTGATTAAAAAGATGAAAACGACAATTTCTAAAGCAAATGCAACTTGATTTGAAGCTCGTGTTGGCAAAAGCGCAAGTGCATGCATTGAACAGAAGCCACGGCACGGTAAATGTGAGCAGCAGGGGGCAGATGCTTCAGCTTCTACTGCATGACAAAGTGTTCCAGGGCGTTCCATCACAACAGTGCACAAACGTTTCCTCCGTGGCAAAACGCATGCTCCACACACTTTCCACACACACGCGCACAAACGACCCTTACGTCACCCTTTGGCAGATAAAACTACCGTCTCCTAGGCAACTTCCTGTTAGGACACAAACAGTGACCTCATCGCTGGCAGCCCCCGTCAGGCCCACAATGCTTTGCGGCGGGACGGGCACGAACAAGCCGCGCTTCCAGTAAACACCTGCGCAAACGGTTTTCACATGAATTCTGCTTTCGACGGCGGCGACACGATCGGCCAAACATTTTCTGTGATTGTGAAATGAATGATGACACACAAGCTCATTCTAATGCTCTATTGCACTTCATTTTATATTTTATAAAAAACAGATCCAAAGCCCTATAATTCCCCCCAATACAAGTGGCAAAGCAGATGTCTCTATGCATGATGGATAAGCCTAATGCCATACTGTGGAACATCATCAAGCAGAAAAGTTACTTAGTGTGCCTTTAAGTCTTTGAGGCTTCAAAATCCTGATTTCCTCACAAATATGTAATGTTTTATTACAAGATTATTCTGTTAATTGTCATTATTCAGGGCACAATATATTATTATTGTCATTTTTATTAGTATTATTAATGCATTTTTAATAATTATTTAATTTAGTATTATATTATTGATCTATTATTTTTTTATTATTATTATCATCAACAACAGCAATAATAATAATAATAAATAATAATAATAATAATATTAAAATGTTATGATTATTATAGTTAATACATAATAATAAAAAGTTAACAATAATATAATAACTTAAAGTCATCGTAATAGAATACAAAATGAATAATTTGGGTTTAATCTACATTAATCTGGCCGTTACGTTTTCATTCAGAAACTTTGACTTATGAATTAGAGCTGATGAAGGATTTCACTGTCGTTCGGCCACGAGAGTGAAAAGTCCTTCAAGGTTTCTTCTCAATCATAATGTTTCTTCAAAGACTTGATTCCGTCACAGCCGTGTTCCTAACGAGGCCGCTCATGATTAGCTCTACAAACAAAACCATGACAGCCTTTAACCCTCGAGTGACTGGACCAACCTGAGGCTCCGAGATGAGATTCATCTTGTACGGGTGGGCCTTCCCTCCCTCTGAGGCCAGCGGAGACCACATCTTATACTCGGACCTGAGGGACAAAAGAAGAGGGACCCGCGCGCTCGGGGTTAGTCCAGGACTTTGAAGAGGAAATTACAGACGGTCGAGCGCCCAAAATACAGAGCGCGACGTCAGAGCAGTTTGACAAGGCGCAGGTGGAAAGTGAAGTTCAGTCACACAAACAGTTATAGTTCACAAGCAAAATAATAACGCTTTTTATTCAACGTCGCCTTTTTTTGACACTCAAAAACACGAGATTAAAACACAGACAGTAACACACAAAACAGCAATTCAGTCATTTAGGTGTGCAACGTCAACTATACTTCTATCAATGTAAATCTACAAATTTCTTTCTTATAATAAAAAAAAACCCAAACATTTAAACAAAGGGGATGGTTTTTAAATGGTGATTATTACTTAAAAAATGGTGTCATAGCGTTGAGGACACATTCAGTTGTATTTGAAGTTGTAAACGTTGTAAGCATAAAGCCACAGCCTGAGGGGACGTTGTTCTATTGTATTACACGGGGGCCGCGTTACATCCTTTTAAACGTGACCTTTAAAAACTCAATAACCTCAATTCTCCTTTTTGAGCCCTGCTGCTCTTAAACAGGTCCTAAACCAGGTCCTAAACGGGTCCTAAACCAGGTCCTTAGCTCTTGCTGAAGAGTCGATGGGTGAGATTGAATGTGTCACGCTTTAACAGCCTCAGGTCCTCCACATCAGTCCATCCTAAAGCTAAACCAGGAGCTTCATCTACAAAAAACACATGATCATCAGTGTGATGATGGGAGTTGTGTGATGTTCTACGTGTGTGTGTGTGTGTGTGTGTGTGTGTAACGTGTTCGGGTTTGTGTGTGACGTGTTCGTGTGTGTGTGTAATGTCATGTGAAGTTGCTTCAGTGCAAGACACATTTCAGATCTTGAATCTGAACATTACGTTGAATTAAGAAGTCCCTTCTTTCTTTCCTTCCTCCTTTCTTTACGTCCCTCCTCTTTACCTTACTTCCTCCTTCCTTCACCCCTTCCATCCTTCCTTCCATCCTTCCTTCACCCCTTCCTTCACCCCTTCCATCCTTCCTTCCTTCACCCCTTCCATCCTTCCTTCCATCCTTCTCACCCCTTCCTTCCATCTTCTTCACCCCTTCCTTCCATCCTTCTTCCTTCACCCCTTCCACTTCCTTCCTCACCCTTCCATCCTCATCCTTCACCCCTTCTTCCTTCACCTCTCTCTTCCTTCACCCATCCTTCCATCCTTCCTTCCTTCCCCATCTTCCATCCTTCCTTCCTTCACCCCATCCTTCCTTCCTTCCTTCCTTCACCCTTCGCATCCTTCCTTCCTTCCTTCCATGCTTTCGTCCCCATCCTTCCCTGCTTTCCTCCTTTCCTCCTTTCCTTCCCTCCCTCCCTTCCCTCATCTGTATTTATTGTGTCACTTGGAAGCCACCTCCAGCTGCAGACTCCTTCTACCCGCAGGTATTAATTACATTACCTGAACCTATTACTTAAACTAGTCAGTGGCATTTAATGTGTGGTTTTATTCCAACTCTTTGTATGTGGGAACGCGCTGTAACGCAGAACCCGGCGTGTCTGGTTCTGATTCACGACTCCACGTGGACACACCTGGCTCTCCGCCCGCCCGCCCGCCCGCATCACATTACTCATGCTTTGTTCATGCCCAGGGCTACACAGATCTGTCCCGGGCAAGTCGGGACGCCCCACCTGTCGACAGAGAGCGCCATCTCGTCTATGCAGCCCTTGATTTTGTTCTGGGCCTCGATGTGCGTCATGCCGTCCGTCGACTCTCCGTCGATGGCGAGGATGTGGTCCCCGATGCAGAGGTTAGCCAGGGCCGCCTTGCTCCCTGGAGTCACCTGCGAAAAGACACGAGGGGCCTTCAAAAAGGTGGACGGAAACATACGTCAATAAACAAGTCGGGCGGGGCAATCTATCGAATTTGAGATAATAATGTGACTGTCGTATTGAAGATATACAACATTTCACGTTTGAAATGCAACAAAAAGAGACCATTAAGAAATTGTTGTCAACTCTCAAATGAAGATATAAAAAAAGGTGATATTTCTGCATTTATTTGGATTAATTTCACGTTTGTCTGATAGAAAAACCTTGAATAATACATTTAACTTACATAATATCGTCAAAATATACTGTTTAGCATCAAGTTTAAACGGACAATCACGGAGCAAGCAGCAGATATTACAGTAGCCGACGACAATATTTGTAGTACTTCTTATAAAACCTCAACACTTTTGGCAAAGGCAGTACGATTTAAGAGATGTTTTTCATCAACGTTGCAACTTTAAAGTTTAAAAACGCGTCCGGGAGCGACAACATTTGAGCCGTGTGCATTTCAAAACAGTTTGTCGAGGTTTGAATTACAGCGTCGGCAGTTTTTATACACAGTAAGACAACTTTTTTTTTTTTTTTTACGTTTTTGCCAATTGCGACCATTCGACTTAGATACGACTGACGCACATCTTGTTGTCGACTCGCGTCTTGTAGTGAAAAAATGGACGGCGACGATAAAGTCCAACCTGCATTTCCTTGTTTAGACTAAAACAATAACCAAACGCTTCCAGGAAAACGGCGCCATGGTAACGTACAATGTTAGAACGGTTAAAGATCTGGGCAGAATTGAACAATCGTCAATGATCTGATTTGGGCCACAGCCAATCCATTTTTGAAGATGTGGTTTTAATTCATAAAATGCGTTTCATTAAATACAAAAAGTACAATCTGGTATTTTGTTAGTTCAATACATTGTTTATAGTTGAATATGATGAGCGAACTCATTTAATTTAGAGAGACAAAAATGTATATTTGTCCAATGCAACAATATTTGGCAAATGTTGACATATTTAAAAAATTGTTGACGTAAACTCATGGGTCCGAAGCGATGCCACACATTCGTTGCTACTGCCATCTTGAGGACGAAAGCTGCATGCTCACTGTGGGCCATGCCAACAAAAAAATCTGAAAACAAAAGGGATTCCTCTTCTGTGACATCCCCAAAGACCCCGTTTGTCCAGAAATGTATGTACTGTGGTCAGGGGGGGACCAGTGGACTTAGAGATCACTCCAGACTGAGGCTGAGCGGTTTGCTTCAGGTCGTTAGCAGTTGGCTAATGCTAGTTTACGCGTTATTGTGTGGCTTTGCTAATAAACGTTAGCCTACTTGTAGACAGTTTTAACAAGCCTAAATTTCCAACTGTGTTACATTTCAGGATCAGACACACAGTCCGGGGTCTTGAAAGCGTTGTGGGCTTGTCTGGTGCAGGGGGGCTTGTGGACGAGGAAGAGCAGATGGAAATGTCCACAAAAGTTTGTTGTGGCAATTTGCCTCTGCTTTTAAGTGTCGATGACTCGCCGCTGTAGATAAGGATCAGTCCATAACTTCTGTCGTCTTCAAGTATCATTTGAACTGTTATTCTGTTTTTCCATGACCGACAGCGCGTTAGCCCGTGTGACGTCTTCAAAATGGCAACAACAAATAAACCATGTGACGTGGACAGACACGGCAGCACTATCTTTGGGCCGTGTCCAGAGGATCGTCCCCAATCTTCTTCTGACCCGTGAGCTCACACGCGCCGATAAAGTCTGGAAAGGGACGCGCGGTTCAAACATCGCAGGAATGTCCGAGTCGGAATGGAGTCGTGGAGATTTAGCACGACTATAATCGTCTTATTTGGAGGTTCGGTGGGTCAATATTCGGATGTCGGTAACAATGTCGCAGTATAAAATGTTGGTGTTGAAAAAAAAAAACTTGACTTTCTTTCATTCGCATTGTCGAAAAGCGGTGTATGTGACCAGCTTTATGAAATTAAATAAAAACAGAAAAGGCTACGCGACGTAAACAGCCAGATTAAAATGCATTTTACAATCTTACAGTTATAGTGTGATCATTTCTATTGATTAACCCAATAAACCTGGCATAATGGGGCAAACTAGTCCTGGAAAATTACACTATTGAACATGTGCCAAATAATGATACTCTATACCTGAATTTACACCTAAAACAGACTTCCTTTTCCAAAAACCTCCGCTCTAACATCAGACAGAGCAATAGAAAGTGTTCAGACTTTTCTTTTAAAGACATATTAAAAACAGAAGCAGACTTAACTGTCAAAAAAGCTGAACTGACAACTAACCCGACACTCACAAAAGGGCACTCCGATATCAATCGCGTTCATTAACTTTCTCATTATATTCGTATTTGTACACAGACTTTCCCACGCGTTCTGTGCATCTGACGCGACGATATTCGAAATGTGCCCAGGAGCCGGATCAACGCGCCAGCCTCTTGAGTAGCAGTCACAATCGGCCGGTTAAGCGTCCTCCGTCGGGCGCAGTGCTGGAATCTCTTATCACTTTTCCGTGGGTGGAGCCAGTTGCGGCCTCTACACGAGCCAAAGTACACACCGAAGAGGCTTATTCCTGTTTAAATACAACAACTGCGGCATTGTTAACCGGCCGAGCCCACGTTCTACGCCCCGTAAAAAAATAGAATACACCACACGGCCGGTGATGTAATGTGGCTTCGAGTGGAAAAGTGCAGGTTCAGGCAAAAGAGAAAGGCTGACCATAATAGCTCGAAATAATAATAACGTACATTTAAAACGCGATGGGAGGAGGAAACTGGGTGTTGAAGTGGACAGAAGTCACTTGAATGAACTGTAAGACACTCAAAATACTGACTTTATTGGTTTTAGTGCCAATTATACAACTTTAAAAGACACTTTGCACAGCCATCATCTAAAACTCTCACTGCGCCGACCTTATTTGACCCAACGTGCACTCAGAACACAAGAAATCATCAAATCAAGTATAGTGTGCATTTCTACGTCCACGGTTCATTCCCAAACCTCCATCTGAAGCGTGTCGTCATTTTGTCCTAAGTTGAGCACGTTTTTGTCCCAAATTTATTTTTTTTGATGTGGCGAATGTGACTATTGTGGATGTTGCATTGAAGATAAGAAAAATGTGAATATCGAATCTAATGTATCAAATCTAATAATCAAAAATAGTGCTGCAAAAAGCAAAAAAAAAAAAAGTATAAAGTGACATTTCTGCAACTTTGTGGGCAATTTTACAGTCATTTCACATTTGTTTGATACTTAAAACCTCAACTAAAACAGTTAAAAGACACGGTCAGGGCAAATTTCTGTTGGATTTACAATATTAAAACAAGTGAAACTACTGCATTCTTGGATAATAAAGCCCTAATTGAGGGAACTACGCTTTTGGCTACGGCTTATTCACATTTCTCAACACAGCACAGCATCTCTAAAGCCTTAATTATTCAATTTGTGAAACGTTTGACATCGTTTTAGACATTTAGCCTCTCAGCCCGGCCGTCTGTCGCGAAAAGAGCGCGGTAATGTCACGTTCATCGCCCGAAAGTGGAACGTAAAAGCAGAAATAACGCTCCAAAACTCAAGCTCCACGGCTCCAACAATGTAACGGGCGTGCCACTTCTGACGTCGCCGCGCTGACGTCACCGCGCCGCCGTTACAAAGAGCTTCGTGGACGTTCAAAGTCGCGGAAAAGCGGAGGAAACGTTGTAATCGCGCAAGTCTTTCCACAGGTGAAAGTGGGTAAAGTCGAGCTCAGGTGTGGCCCAGCGCTCGGTCGCAGCAGCTCCAGTTAAACGAACAAAAAAAACCAAAACACACAAAAGAAACTCACCCGTGAAATGGTCAGCGGCTGCTCGAAGTCTTTCCCCCCGACGAGCCGGAAGCCCCACGGCCCCGGGCCCTGCAACACCACCTGGAGAGGCATGGCTGTGGCGCAATGCGGGAGAAGTGTGCGGGTGGAAAGTGGCGCAGGTCCGCTCCTTCTGCCCGTGACATGTGCAGTGATGAGGGCCGGGCTGCGGGGCGCACACGGGAGGAGTGGGTGGGCCCAGGCAGGTTACACTTTGGACGAATGGGTTTTGAAGTTTCCACGCTGATAAAACCCGCGGCGAAGATCGTGTATTTGCAAGAGCTGCCACTCTACCACAACGTGTAATGTGTAGAATGGGGAATATGAAAAGAATGCACTTTTTTTTAATTTTATTTAACAACGTGATTTTATTGGCATTGAGGGTGAATATTAAAATGTGGCCAGTGGTTGTAAATTTAGTGATCATTTAGTATTTTTGCAATTATTTAAGACAGGTACACTTTATTCTCTCCATTGGAACGTTTGCTGCATTTGACCCATCCCCCAGCAGGGACCCATCTCCAGAGTCTGAGCCAGGCTTGGTCAAGACCACGGGGTCAAGACTGGTCGTCCTCCTGGAGGGTTTAGATGTTCTACCTATTGTGCATGTTTTGCGTTGCCTCACATTGATATTTTTTTTAAAAAGTAAATCCATTACCTCCACCCTCCTGCTGGCCCTAATTTTAACTATAGCAGTGGAAATAAACTAAGCTCAAAAGTAAAAGTACTACTGTTTTTTTTTTACTCTTCACTACATTTGAGATCAGGTACAGTATCTGTACTTTCTACTCCACTCCACTTTTAACTGGACTGAAACGTAGAAAGTACAGTTACAGTACATAATAGTATTAAACACGATTTTATGAAAACAAAAGTGCCATTTAGACACTTTGGCTGAAACATAATTCAAGTTCTGACAGTTCTGCATTACAATGTGCTGTTGAACACAAAAACATGTACAAAAGCTATGATGATATTGGCTTTTAAAACTTAGACTTGTATAACCCCAAACATAGCCGAGATAACTAATAAACACCACCAAACACTGAACAAAGAATGATCAGTTTCACTTCAGTTTGTGATCACTGGCAGATGGCCTGATGTAACATGAGAAATACTGTATGTTTAGTCTAGTTCAGTGGTTCTCCAATTACCACCAATGTAAAGACTTTATAAGTACCACCAGATCAGGTCTATAAAAGGATTAGTTCAGGTCAAAATTAGGGCTAAACCAGGTCTTAATAAGGAATAAAACCATTGCCACAGCAGTTTTAACAAAGAAATTACACAACCAGAGTAGTACTTCTTCTGTACTACCAGAAGAAGTTTGGGACTTTTTATTTAAATTACTATCATGTAAAATAATGTTTTTATTATTACTTATTTAATTTAATTTAATTTAATTTAATTTAATTTAATTTATTTAATTTATTTAATTTATTTAATTTATTTAATTTATTTAATTTATTTTATTTATTTTATTTATTTATTTTATTTATTTTATTTTATTTATTTTTTACAATTGCTCCAGTACAAAACAAATACATTTCACAAAAGAAACAAACAAATAAGACTAAAGGCAAGTCAAACGATCAACATATAGTGTATTCAGTATAAACTAAATAAAGTATAAGCCGCATATGTAAGTGTCATTTTTCACAGGTACACCATGTTTAAAAAGTGCAGCGTGAAAAAGCCCCTCTGACATGAACACATGACTGAAACATGCCAGGAATGCCATAAGAAAACACACTGGGACCATCTCAGGGGGGGGAGTGATACCTCTGCTGTTTTGGCCCCTCTTCACCGACTCACGTCACTGTATTTTATGCGAGCTTACCATTTATGGAAGAGCCAAAATCCCAGGATGTGGAATGTGCCTCTCCCCAAAAAAAGAAAAGAAAAAATACACTGGTGAATTCCTGCCAATGGATCACTCTTGAAACAGCAGAGTGAAGGGGAAGACCTGAGACGGGCCCTTTCTTGTGGAGCTGGACGTGAACCAGGACTGAAACAGGACTAAACCAGGAAAAAATAGAAAGTACTGTATGTAGGTATAGGACTAAAGCAGGACTGGACCAGGTTGGGAACTAAACAGCACTGCAGGTGACGTAAAAACAAAGCAGGAATTAAAGCCCTGCGGGGCTAAACGGAGCGTGTGTTCACGCTTTGCCCTGGTTTAGTCTTGGTTTGCAGGTTTAGTTCCAGGTTTTGTACCAGTTTAGTCCCCGTTTTGATGTGGTGATTGTGTAAGTGAGAACACATCCTATGACCAGGACTTAACCAGGACTTAACCAGGTCTAAACCAGGTCAGAACTAGGACAAAAGTTAGGAAAAAAACGACTAAACTCACTCTAAATTCTGTTCCTATACGAGGACTGAGAACATTCACATTTCTTGAGTCTCAATATTTATTTTTTTATCCCAACAAATAACTTCAGTGTTTCATTCTGCTGTTTATTTATTGCAGCTCATGTTTTTTAAACTATGGTGCGGTTTACTGGGATTTTCATGCTTTAAAGCCATCGTGTCAGTGGCATAAAGCCGTTTCAATATTATACTTTATCATTTATGTATCTATGTACCGCACAAATCAACATGAAGGCCTTCAGTGTTTGTGTGCTTTACATGGAGCTGCAGAGGTGGAGGAATGGGGAGTCCCTAAGTGCAGAGAAAGCCCATAAAAGTATTTGCCTAATTTTGTAATGACACTTATTGTCAGCACTTCAGCCCCGGAGGGACTTCCATCGCCACACGGGGGTCTGTAACTCGGGTTTTATCACGTCGGGGAAGCACAGGAGACGCCTGGGACACTTTTACGACGTGCTTTATCACACATTTATTATCCCGAGCAGGCAGATTATTTCACCGTGACACACACAAAACTAAATAGAACTGTACATATTCTTGTCCATGTGAGAAAACAACTGTGAATTTTGAGAGAATACGATCAAGAATGTCAAGCGTTACACAATGGACCACGATAGTATTTTATCCCCCCCATCATCGTGTTGAACGGCTCTATATTCAATGCAACATGAAACATTTGGCTCGTTTTATCACACTATGTTGATGTCTATTTGCAACGAATGTCGTCCGGTTGTTGCTCATCGCGACAGGAAGAATGTCCACTTATCGTCTGTACGAGTCACGTTTGTCGCATTTGACTTTATGCAAACGTGCCCCAGTTCCACTCTCCAGCAGATCAAAGATAAAAGGCAGTCAACAAATCTACTGCTCGAGTGACAAAATGTTAACGAGTCATTTTGCAAAGGGCTTTTCAGTCGGTTTCTCTGAACGTTCTCACCTCCATCGAATAACGTCAGCCATCAACAGCTGGACTCCAGCACCTTTTGCCACCATTTGTTCTGCTGTGGACTTGGTTTGGTCCAGTTCTAGTCCTTGTTCTAGTCCGTGTTCTAGTCCCTGTTCTAGTCCGTGTTCTAGTCCCTGTTCTAGTCCTTGTTCTAGTCCGTGTTCGGTTCTGATCTAGTCCTTGTTCTAGTCCCTGATCTAGTCCTTGTTCTAGTCCCTGTTCTAGTCCCTGTTCTAGTCCCTGTTCTGTCCTGATCTAGTCCTTGTTCTAGTCCCTGTTCTAGTCCATGTTCTAGTCCCTGTTCTGTCCTGTTCTAGTCCCTGATCTAGTCCTCTAGTCCGTTTCTAGTCCCTGTAGTCATGTCTAGTCCCTGTTCTGTCCTGATCTAAGTCCTTGTTTCTAGTCCTGTTCTAGTCCTGTTCTAGTCCCTGTTCTGTCCTGTATCTAGTCCTTGTCTAGTCCCTTGTTCTAGTCCATGTTCTAGTCCCTGTTCTAGTCCCTCTGTTCTAGTCCCTGTTCTAGTCCCTGTTTTCTAGTCCTGATCTAGTCCTTGTTTCTAGTCCTGATCTTAGTCCTGATTCTAGTCCCTGTTCTAGTACCTGTGTTCTAGTCCCTTGTTCTGTCCTGATTCTAGTCCTTGTCCCTGTTCTAGTCCTTGTTCTAGTCCCTGTTCTAGTCCATGTTCTAGTCCCTGTTCTGTCCTGATCTAGTCCTTGTTCTAGTCCCTGTTCTAGTCCTTGTTCTAGTCCCTGTTCTGTCCTGATCTAGTCCTTGTTCTAGTCCCTGTTCTAGTCCATGTTCTAGTCCCTGTTCTGTCCTGATCTAGTCCTTGTTCTAGTCCCTGTTCTGTCCTGATCTAGTCCTTGTTCTAGTCCCTGTTCTAGTCCCTGTTCTAGTCCATGTTCTGTCCTGATCTAGTCCTTGTTCTAGTCCCTGTTCTAGTCCTTGTTCTAGTCCCTGTTCTGTCCTGATCTAGTCCTTGTTCTAGTCCATGTTCTAGTCCATGTTCTAGTCCCTGTTCTGTCCTGATCTAGTCCTTGTTCTAGTCCCTGTTCTAGTCCATGTTCTAGTCCTTGTTCGGTCCTGATCTAGTCCAGGTTCAGTTTTAGGGGTTCGTCCTGGTTTTGTCCTGGTTCTGATGTGGTGAATGTGCAAATGTGAACAAACAAGTCCAAGAACGTTAGAACACGAGTTATTATCGCTGGAGGCTGTTGGTGCGGATTGAGAGCCACTTCGTTGACAGCCAGCCTCGGGGCAGCAGTGACTACGAAACAAGTGAGGAATAAATAAATAATAAAGTGTAGTGAAAATGACATTTCCCATTCACTTTTCCCTCAGACTTTTCAAAACATTCAACTTTACTGTAATTAATGTCCAAGAAACACGCACAAAAAACACATTTAAAACTTAAAAATTGGCAAAATGTTTTGATAATTTGGTGGTTTATAAAGCTTCAGAAGCATTTGAAATAAATGTATAGGTTTTGCAGACTTTAATTACCACAAAACTCTCTTTCCTTCTTTGGGAATTGACTTCAGGAACCAAGTGGAGCTCCATTGTTCTACACACGAGTTACAAAAAAAAGTTGTTCGTTTGATAAGCTTCAGTCGTACAAAACAAATGAAGTTTTCTAATTATGACGTTTGTTTGAGTTAGTCCCTGTGGTGAATATTTATCATAGTATTTCATCAGTCAAGTTGTAGTTTGTGCAGAAAATTTGACAAATAAAACTTGAAAGTTGCAGGAAGTAGAGCCGAGTTCTACAACAGAACGCCTCCACCCCTGTGATGTCATCAAAAAGCGCCGTTCCACCGAAAATGCAGAAAACTTTAACTTACACTTTTTATGAAAGTTTAAACAATCATTGGACAAAATAAAAGTGTTGTAATTATAACAATTGTATGATTTAAATGGATTCTGGCCCTTGTTTACAATCGAGTTGCTATTTTTTTTTAATTTAACACAAAATTAAAGACATCACATGAAATTAGGCATACAGTACAAGCATATTATAATCTGAGGCAATAGAATGTCAGAAAATCAATACTTGAAATATATTATTTTAGTAGCTTTATTTGAGATGTTTAGAGCAGGCATGTCCAAACTACGGCCCGGGGGCCATATGCAGCCCTCAGACCAATTTTTGTTGGCCCTCTGGCTTCCTGTTTAGTTGGTCCAAACAACAAAATGTAGTACTTTTCACTGTAATTCAAGCATTTTGATGTTATACAACCTAATATTAATGTTACAAGTCTTATTAAAGGTGTGGAGGCCCATGGAAACGATGTCAAATGCAAACTTTCGAATGATTCCCTTCATTGTCGGGTCGTCTGTGGCCCTCTGCTCCGCATACGTTTCAAAATGCGACCCCTGGTTTTGAGATTGAGCGTATATTTTGAGTTCTATGGTTAATAATATTTTGAAAAGAGGTTTGCTGTTGGAGAATTTGGATGTGTGTAAATAATGTTTCCCAAGCCAAATAAATACATTCACTATAGATCCAATTTTCCATTCTTTATGATAGAAGTTTGTGATTATGTTTGAGCAATCCAAGTGAATTCTTACCGTTTTCTGCAAGATTAATGTAATGTTTCTAATTCGGACCAGATTTCCTTTGAATATTTCCTTTGTAGAGCCGAGTTCTACAACAGAATACCTCCACCTCTGTGATGTCATCAAAAAGCGCCCTTCCACCAAAGACGCAGAAAAACTTTGCACGCAACTCACACTTTTTTATGACAGTCATTTAACAAAACAAAAGTGTTGTCAGGTGTAATTATTTATCAAATCATAATTATTGTATGATGTAAATGGGTTTTGGCCCTTGTTTACAATCTGGTTGCTAGGTAACAGTTACGGAATTACCTCTATGTCACATTTGCTGGCCAAGTCAAACCAGGAAGTGATATTATAAATGTCACCAAAATGGCCAAATTGGAGAAAAACAGGCAACATTTTTTGTTAAAATCTTAAATTTCCCTTTGTTTTACTGAAAAGTGCAGACTAACGAGTGAAAATGACCCAGGCACAGCCCCAGTGTTTTAAATGGTTTATTAAATATCGCATAATACCGAAGTCACAGCAGTGTATAGTACTTTATTTTAATATTGTCAACGTAACAGCACTGCAAAAACAAACCAAACCTGTTGTGCGTGTCGTCAAACGTATTCACTCCCGTCATGAACTGTTATGTATTATTAATAACCATCACGTAAGCGTCAATTATCGTGGCGTCACACTTTTAAACACGTTTTAGTTAGCGTTTCCCCATCAGGAACTACATTGTAAAGGGAAAACCAAACGATACACTGAAGTGATAGTTTAAAAAAAACAACACAAAAACAACAACGAGGCACGATTTTGCATCAAACATAAGGCTTTAAAAATGGCAGCGTGATGTTGGTTATGCGTCGTTCACTCTGTGCTTTTGCCAAAATCCTTCGTAAAAACGGCGGGTGACGTCGAGGCGCGTCCCATCGCACGGTTAAAATTTCATTATTTTACATATTTACACACAAAAAAAAAAAAAAAAAAAAAAAAGTCCAACATTTTTATACAAACGTGAGCGAGCACACTTTGCCACATTCAGAGTTCATACATTCAGAAATCACAGAGGCGTCGATAAGTGTTTGAGATGAAGTCGATAAAGCTACACAAAAGTTCACTACAGCAGAACGAGTCAACCCATCTAATCCCACCGTAACGTGATGCTTCTTAAATTAATTTCTCTAAAAAAGCTCTGTTCAAAACTATAAGTCTATATAATGGAAGTAGGTAGTATTAAATTGACAGTTTCTATTATATAAAAGTGGTATTTTTTTAAGATTGTCACGTACAATTAGGTAGAAAACATATTGCACCTGAAGCATGCATTATTACATTTGTGTATAATCCTAAAATCTCCATTGATTTAAATTAAATGAGTCACGTCTGTACACAAATGTAGTGCAAGCGGCATTATAAGTGCATTGTGTCGTGAAAAGCAAGTGAATATTGTCCCTTTAAAGTGCCTATGACGGGTTTTTACGATTTATTTGGTGTATTTATACCTGTTGTACATATAAATGATAGGTTTACACCAATCGAGTAAGTGTTTGTGGAGAAAAATGACAGGAAAAATGACAGGAAGTGACATCATTCCAGTCATGCATAATTTACAACTTTTTTGACTCTCTAAATGTTAATTCAAGAAAATAAAGTCGCTCTAATATAATTTTCATTTGTCAAATAATTTTTTTTTTTTTTTTGACATTAGCCGAGTTTTGGCCCAGTGTTTCGTCTAATTCCCCAGTGCGATGTCATCAATTACAAACAGGAAAGTGAAATTATAAACCTAAAAAACGAGTTATTCTGTGATAACATTTACATTTAAATTTTTTTTTTTTTTTTTTTAAAGCAAAATTCAAAATATATCTATCTTAACTGCATTCTAGTTCAGTGAGTCGTCCGACATGTCAGAGGCACTTTAAACGAACTGTGTCCACTGCATCAGATCCATCCCTCATCTGCAAAGCCATTCAAGCTTATTTTGTTTATATTTTCAAGACATTTGTTGACATACTCAGTCCTCATTTGCTCAATATTTTGAAACGTATTCATAGATTCTCCAACCTTTCCGCCAGAGAGCAACTTCTACAAAACAAAACTGGCTTCATGGACAAAGTTAGACATTCAAATCATGGTAATAGGCACGTGATAAATCAAATTCAGCGTAATGTGCACGATTCAAAACTCTACGCTGCCCAACTTTAAAGCTGTAGGACACGAGCGTTACGACGTTTGTGTGTGTGTGTGTGTGTGTGTGTGTCAACAGTGGAATTAAATGGGTTGAACAAAACGTGCTGGTCTGGGTTTGATCACGCGGGACATGGAGCTAAATAGGCACAACCACGACTGCGAGCGTTTCGTCGAGCTGAAATAGCAACAGAAGTGCGCGTGTTGGCAAAATAAAAAATGTCCGTGGTAGAGAGGCAAACGCTGACAACTGCTCATAAACACATTAAACGTCATTGTCTCGAGGTGGTGGCTGTCACTGCACAACATTTAGATGCAAAAATACTCCGAGATATAATAAGTAAACGTACATATACACCTGTGGTATCGATGCTCTTTTTTGAATACTTCACATCGTGTACTATATAATAAGGCAATCATGACATGGAAGGCGCGCTGATAAGTTTACTGGCACCGGTTTGATTAGAGATGTCTGGGAAAGACTGACAAACGAGGACTTTATATCTCCTGCGCGCGGCTCTGGACTGAAATATTGTACATACTTCACGTTCGAAAAGGTAAAAGAAAAAAAGAAACACAAAGCGACGGGCGGAAACGTCAGTGAAAACACAGTGAAATGGAGAGAAAGAGAGTGCAATTGGACTTTGGGAAAATGCAATAAATGCAACCCAAAATGACTCAAATGAAATGATGAAAATGTATTTATGGAACCACTTTTTCATGATGACTACACCTTGATAGGGATGAAATAAAATTTTATAATTGTGTTACGATTTTAACGATTATTCACGATTGTCATGACTGTGACTAAACAACAGTGAAATATTTCATTTCCTTTCATTTCCATTGTTACTATTTCTCAAGTTTGTGACCGGCTTTATGAAATGTAAAACAAAAAAGAAGTTAAATTTGACAAAAACAGCCAGATAAAAAAAGTTCTTCACATTTAAGCCTATTTTTTGGACGCTAAAAAGACTTCTAAAATTGGCAAGATTTTTATTTTTTGGTCCTTACGATTATATTGTGACCTGACTAATCACAATTACTGATTGACCTAACAATCGTGACATTCCTTAATCAGACTTAATCCAGCATGAACAAAGATAATCCACAAATACATTAGGCCTGAATGAGTCTTAATAAACTATTTTTTTAATATGAATGAAGTGTTATGGAAAGTGTAGTCATTATTAAGTGTTACCATTATACATTTAGTCATCTTCTTATAATAGTGAGTAAAATAGTTTGTGGTTAAAGGTCACAAACTTTAATTTTGGGCCAATAGCACATATATATTCAAGTGAAATTGGGACATCAGTGCGATTTAATAGTTGGTTATTAATGTAAAATGTGGATTAACTATATTAGTGTTTGTTTCTAGTATAATTGTGGACATAGTGCTGTAGTTTAATCAGTACATTGTTAACATTGTCATGACGACGGGACCATATTGACCTACGACGATGTCAAACCCGTTCAGGGGCAGACGGGTGTTCTCTGTATTTTAGAGAGGAAAAGCTTATTTGTGACTTGTGTACTGCATCTTCGCTCTGTACACGCTCGCGCCGCCGTGCACCCCGAAAGGCCTTCGATTGTACACGCGTTTGCCAGCGTCAACCGCCGCCACGCTTTGGGACAACCGCCCTAAAGCCGTAGTTCCTTTCAGTCCGGAGTCATTAACGATTCATTTCTGTTTTTAAAGTGGAATCTCCCAGAACGAGCCGACAGGAAGTGAAGTGCTACCACGCCTGTCCTGTGGTTAGACCGGAGCCAGGGTCAGACCAGGGCTACCTCACAGGCACTAGGACTGCTGTGCATTATGGGGAAACGCAGTAATGCAACTAAAACAATAGAATTAGACATAGGGTATCATTTTTCAGGAAGATATTTGTGTTCACAGTGCTAATAGAAACAGTTTTGATGGTTTGTACATACTTACTTTACACGAGAACATGATCGTGTCGAAATTCCACAACAATATTCTTCTTTTCGATTCAAAATGACAGCGTTGAACCTTTTCGTTTTGAATATGGTCACTCAGTGTTTCCCATAGATTGTGCTGAGACTGCATTGGCAAAGGCGAAACCATTTCTATTTTACACAAACGTCGGCTTATAAATGTCCCTTATTGTCTCTATTCAAGCTTTAAACAGGTCCTTTTTGAACAGCGTAGTGTCTTTTTATGCCTTTTTAAGATAATACAAGACGACAGAAGTATTACTTGTATTGATTGTTTAGTTTGTTGTAGACTATGGGGGCTAAAACAAGCCTATAGGGGACTCCTTTAGTCTCCTTTATTAATGGGAAACACTGGGTCACTTAAAGTTTAATGTCCTTTAAACACAGACATGCTTTCTATCCAAAGCAGTTCAAACATCTGTTTATATTCTATATGTAGATTTTCTTTCATATAGTGGCTTTTTTTAAACGTCTAAATATATACCTATGCGTCTTACTGTGTACACCAAGAACGTACTAATATAAATCTTCCGGCTCGTGCTCTGAAAGGTAGCAGGTGACCAGCTCCAACATTGTACACGAAACTTTTCATTCCAAATCCAATTCAGTTTAAATCTCCCGTCTTTAACCCTGTTTTCTGCTGCTGACCTCTGCGCCGTCACACTGCGGTGGTAGAAAACTGTAAACACGGGGTCAAAAGCTTTGTAGTGAGTGTGGCAGGATTTCACGGTCCATGTTGAGGTTTGGAAGTGTGAGGTTTTTTTTTTGTTTTTTTTTTCCAGGCAGTGCGTCTCAACAGCGCCCCCTCGCCTCCTCCTGCAGCGGGACATACCTCGGGCCGGCTGTCACTTTCCCAGACAAACGGATAGTCCTTGGTTCAAACGGGACCCTAACCAAAGGCCAAGCGCGACACAGATACTCCACAGGCAACAGTGTGTGACAGAGTCCACTCTAGAGCTTCACCTCCTTCACATAGTTCCCCGGGAAAGTCCCAAACAGTTTTGTCCTTCTTGAAGTGCCTGCAAAGCAAAGAAAACACCCGTCAAGAACAAGGAAAAACAGTTCAATTGGTCATTATATTATAGATACAGACAAGTATTTGTTTGTTGTGGATGTAGGTGAAGCTGTAGGTGAAGCTGTAGTTGAAATATTGCCCAAAGTTATGACAAAATACCAAAATAGTAATGAGCTAGTCCCAGTCAGAGGCATGGGTCGTTTTATTTAATGGTAATTACTTCTCCAGACATAATATTATCCATTATATATATATGACTCTTGAGCTTCAAATGAATAGTCTACATTATAGTCACAATAATACACTTTCAAACTTGATTTCAATACTAAGGAAAAGGCTGGATACACAATTACGATTTCGAAACCCCTGCTTAGCCCCGGTTTAGCCCCGGTTTAGCCCCGGTTTAGCCCCGGTTTAGCCCCGGTTTAGCCCCGGTTTAGCCCCGGTTTAGCCCCGGTTTAGCCCCGTTTCCGGTTTAGACCCGGTTTAGACCCGGTTTAGACCCGGTTTAGACCCGGTTTAGCCCCGGTTTAGCCCCGGTTTAGCCCCGGTTTAGCATTGTGGGCATGTGGAAAGCAAATATTGCCATTTCGTGTCAACAAACCTGCCCATATTATCGGTATCAAATCAGTTTGAGGTGATTTTAATCTGGCAGGTTTTAGATTAATAACAGTCTCTTCCCGTAATAAGTCTGTAAAAAAACAGATCCATTTCGGCTTCTGCCTGAGTGACGTTAAATTGGCAAAAAAACGCTCTTGCATCTTCTTGAGGTGTTGAAGAGTGGATCCTATTTTGGACGGACGCCTAATTTGACTGTATAATCTCGTCTTCAGGGACACATTCCCACAAGCACTGCACCATATTTAACATTTCTAGAGGAGGGCCCCGTCTGTCCGCTCCTGTCAGTCTGGAGTCGCTGCAGATACGTCCTGGGCATGCTCTGTTCACACGTTTGGGGCCTTCGTTGTCATCTGTGAAACTCTATATGTTTGAACTGTGACAGAGTGTGACTGCAGCGCTGACATTATTTAAAGAAGCGGGTGAGTGCCTTTTTATCCATGGTCAGTTTCTCCGTGATCTTTTGTTACACCGCGAGCTCCCTCAAATGTATTTAGTCACAGGACACTGAATACCTGCATTAAAATGTACTTTGTAACGTATTCTGGTTCAGTCAGAGTACTGCATTCTGAATACTTCACAACAAGTTACATTATATTTCTAGTGTGGAAAACAAAAAAGGATTAAAACAACTTCATATTTGCTCTGCATTTAATTTCTTTTTTTTTGTTGTTGTCTAAATTACATAATCAAGTGCCACACTGTATTTTATTTTAAAATATTCTGAATACAACCAAATTAAAGCATTGTCCCTCTCCCTAGTTTACAGTTCCTTATAATTGGTATTCTGAATACTTATTTTTTGGTACATGTATTTAATTATTTTCCTCTGCCCCCTAATTTTTTTTGGACCAATTAATTATTATTAATTTAAATGTGGCGTCATTTTATTTGTATTTGATGTTGATGTCTATTTTGATTTACACTCACTGGTTGTTTTGTGTTCTGTTCTGTGTTTATTTGTTTATAAAAAATTTAAATAACTAAATCCTTAAAAAAACAACTAAAAAGATAACAAAACCCCCCCACATTATTGTAATCTATCTTTTGTAAATCATTGCTTTCATTTGAATTGTACATGAATACTTAATACAATATTCAATGCACGTTCTGTAATCTGCTCGAGTGCCAGCAGGGGTCCATCGTCCAGGTTAGTGATACATATATAAATTAAAGCTGGTCACATTATTTAGACAGGATTATCTCCAGAACGGCGTAAATACAAGTGAATAAAAGGCTTTTTATCTTGTTGACGATGTTCCGGACAATCAGAGGATCGTATTACTCTTTCCTCGCAGTAATCGGCACAGTAAATCTGCCTCTGAGGCCGGACCCCTTTGCAGTGGAGTCAGAGACGGTTAAAGCGGCGTACCCACAAACCAGCCGTCGTCGCACTTCTCCATGACGCTCACCAGATCCCCCTCGTGCAGCTCCAGCTCGTCGTCGTTCTGAGGGAGGTAACTGTACAGCGCCTGGAACCTGGAGGAGGGGCAAGAGTGTGAGTTTGTTGGATTTGAATAATTCACGTTCACTTTTCCCATTGACTTTTCGAAAACGTCTTGTCTTAAGCATTAAAAAGGAGGCTAACCTGTCCGAAAAACACATTTAAAGCAGAACTACGTCACATTTTCAAGTCCCTGAGCTGTTTATATATGTATTTTAAGGGTGTTTGTAGTGTCCGTCGTCGCCCCCTGCTGTCTCTGAGGAGAAAACCAGCCTTCAGCATCGACCCGAAGACAACTCTCCTGAGAAACCCTCGCTCTTTTTTTTTACATACTTGGCAATGTGAAATGTTTCTGTATGTGATTGTACGGTCTCATTATGATAAAGAAAAGGAAAAAAAGCGTTTGCATCTGAATGTATTCTGCCAGAAAACTTTAAATTTGGCAAAATGTGTTAATAACAGACTTTAAATAAATTATATGTCTTGTGCTCATTATTTACAGCATTGCTTTAAAGCTTTCAATCTTTTAATACAAAATCTATGGGAAAAATGAGCTCCAAACGGAACATTGATGAAAATATTCTTAGCTTGTATTTGATTAGTAAGTTGTTTAATAGTGTCCAGTTTTTTTTTTACTATTTGATGTAATGTACTTTTGGCTTTGGCAGATTTTAATTTTACAGAAGTATTGGCAGTTTTGAAGTAAAGATGTTTGGAGTCCATTATTTTGATTAGTTTGTACATTATTGTAGTGGATTGTAGTGTAAATTGTCCGAACCCTTAAATAGAATGTGTATAATGTTTGGTATCTTTGGTAGAGGTGGAAAAATATATCGAAATGTAGATGATGCCGTGAATGTTGTTTTGAAAATACGCAAAATTTGAACATAAATTTGAACATTTAGTTAAAAATAAATAAATAATAATAATTGGAAAAAGTTGCGTTGTAAACTGTGGGTAAAAAAAAAAAAGAAGTGATATTTCTGCATTTTTATGATTAATTAGACAGACATTTCACATGTGTCTGATAATTAAATACATTTAAAGACAGTTTTAACACAGGGACACTCCAAAAATCAGTGAGTCATTTTAGTCAATATTGCCCTCCCCTAGAGTCATAATACAATCAGCAATTCAATTTCACCCCATTAGGTAACACTTTACAATACCTAAATAAAGCATGAAGAAAGACCATTCAAAGCTTCATTAAGGCTTTAAATAGAGTTGTTTGCATAAGTAGCAACACCTAGATCAGTCTATATCACTGCTCTGCGACTATCACCATAGCAACGTGTAAACAGACTGCTGTGAGGGGACTAGCTTCATGTAAAATACAGAAATAACTAATATCTCGGACATTTACAGATAGAGAACGGGCTTTTAGCTTCTCAGGTGAACTATTTCAGTTTGTGGCCGTGGTATAAGTCAGATTTTATTTTGTTTACATTCGTATTAATCTTTTGTCCGCCAAAGTCAAACCTCGTGACCTCCTTCCCATACTGAGAAACAAACGACATGTAACGGATACACATTTGGAGCTTATTTGGACAAGTTCTCGCGTTTCAGTCGGTAAAACTCCGCGTTGGCTATGATAATGAAACCCATAAATACACTGCTGTTGACAATAATAAAATAAATCACGACGTGGGAGGTTTTACTCACACGCCACAGCTGAGACGTCCCGGCTCCGGGCTGCTGCTCTGGGACAGGGGCTGCTGGGAAACGATGAGAGACTGTTTACTGGGGTGAGGGAGCACCTTTGGGTGACAGTCGAGGGGAAACGAGCGCGGCAGGGTGCTACAATACCGCACTGAGGTCTCCGCTATGTTCAAGATCTCATTGCACACTGCCTCCTAGTGGTGCAGGGGGGCAGGTGCAGGAAGGAAACACGGCACAGGAGGAGAACGCAGGTGTCCCAGGCGGAGAGAGGGGTGTTAGACAGGGATCAGGGGTGTAAAGAAACGTCCCATGAGTAGGAATTAGGAAGTAGGAAAACGAAATGATCCGTTAGGAGTCAAGCAGAGTTGAGGAGGAACCCGAGGGTGGAGCGGAGGAGGCATGAAAAGGCAAAACACCAGAAGATGAAAGTGAAAAAGATTAGTACATATTAGAGAGGCGAGTTAGATGGAAATAATGCTTTGTGAATTGTATTAAGTTTAAATGATGTGTTAAAAATGAAGATTGAGTCAAGATTTTTAAGATAAAGACAAACATTGGATCAATACACAGCGGTTTAATGCAGCTTATGAGGAAAGCGCGAGATAGAAATGAGATTTTAATTCATTTACACGCAGTTTGTAAAGATCCACAAGTTGCATTTACGGAGTTTTTACACTAAGTCACATTTTGTAATACTTTTTCCTTTATTGTATTGTTTATCACTTAAGAGTAATTCTTTACACATTCTATTGTATTTATTTACTTATTTATCTATCAGTAAATTTTTAATTGGGTACTTCAATAGTTGAGATTTTCTGCCCACGTATCTGAATCTGTACTTTTACTTTACTTCTTCCACCATTTCTATCATAAAAATTACGCAAGTTTTTACGACCCAGCTCCGTCATTGATCCAATATTTTCTCCTCTCATTGATTATATGCGAGTTTGTTGTAAATGTGTAAACGAAGATGAATCTACTGCAAACGTACCGCTAAGGAGTTGACATTGTTGTTCTCCTGGATGTCGTACAGCATCACCGGGCTTCTGGAAGTGCGACCGTCGATGTCATTCTTCAAAAACTGCAAACACAAACGCACGACACACGAAGTCAACATCTAGAGACTCAAACACAATTCAAACGTCGTCCTTCTGTTGGCGGGAAGCGGCGTTGAACATTTTAAAACGTTGTGTCAACATGTTTCAGTGGCATCCAACACTTCAGCGTGAGAAAACCACAACATGCAACGACCACAATGCAAGATACAAAAACTGTAATCTTCAAGCAGCATTTGTTTCATTTGGACCTGTATTGTTAGTACACACTTCATGCAGAGAGCTTTTGACAGTGAATAATTAAGCACAAGTCAACGCGCTCAACACTCAACCCTCTGAACACTCGTACTCCATCGCCAACAAATTTAACTATGACGTCTTAGTTGCTAAGACTCTGAATGGTTTAGCGATGTCTTTATTGTGATCAAACTGACAATAAACTAAGTCATTCAATAAATAAACACACAACTATAGAAATGCAAAAACAATCTGTCGATGTAATTGGAGACCATTTATTGAATTATGGACAGTATCGGGATGTTGTTTGAGACTTAAACCTCTACTACCACTACCACTACTACTACCACTACTACTACTAAATGTAATTGGTTTAGTTGATAAAAAGACAGATTTATTTGTTTCTAATGTGATACTAATACTTCATTTAGATTCTTTATTTGAGTCTATTCCTATTTTTCTGCTGCAAGTCTGTAAGGAAAATAATGTCTTGTTGGGGATGAATAAATGCAATTCTGATTCGGATAAAAACATCTTTTTCTGTTGCCAAAATGTCCTTGAATATTGATGTAACTTTTAGTGAAGAGCGCCCTCGTGTGTCTGGTTCAGGTCGAATTAAAACATTTTTTAGGGCTTAGTCGGTCAAACACATAGACACACTTGCAGAAAAGAGGTACATTTGATCTGGAAACCTGTTATAGTCAAATCATTCGTTAGTAGATCAAACACGTTTATAAAAGAGTGGCGTGATGCTGATTTTGGGATGCACCACCACACACCATGCGTCCGATACCTCTGCTGGACCTTTGTATTTGCCTCCCGCCGCCCCCTCCGCCCCCTCCACCGGCTCCTTGTCCCCGCCTTTGAGCCAGCCCTCGAGCACCGGCCCGGCGCTGGGGCTGCCGCTGCGGGACAGGCGCTGAGGCGAGGGCGGAGACTCCTCCCGCTGGGCCGGGGTGAAGGTGAGGTACGGGGTGGCGGAGCTGGGGCGGGGCGGGTACGGCGGGGGCAAAGGCGACGCGGACGGAGACGCCATGGGGGAGTTGTAATACGGGCTGCCGATCAGTGGCGGGATGGGGCTGGCGGAGTAGGGCGGAGGCAGGTATTCGCCCAGGCGGTAGTAGGCGCTGGGCAGAGGGGGCAAGGGCGGAGTCGGGGCGGCGGGCGGGCTGTTGCCGCCGCCTCCGATGGTGAGGGAGATCCACTCGGAGGAGATGGCGTGGACCTCGGGGGAGACGGAGCGGCGGGGCGAGCGGGGCAGGGGCAGGGGCGAGGTGGTGAGGCGGTTACGGTAAAGCTTTAGAAAAGAAGAGGAGGAAAATAAGAGTAAAGAAGGAGAAGAGTGAGATGAACAAACAGGAAATATGGTACAGGAAGTTGGGGAATAAATTACAACGTGAGTGGTTTTCTTTCCCTGTTGCCATAGCAAATAAAGGCAAAGTCCTCAAAATGTTGTCAATGCATGAGTTCCAGCCTCCTGTTATAGAAGAGTTTTTCTCATTTAAAAGATATATTATTAATAATTACCATAATTGACCTAATTTCTCCTAATTCTGAAACCCATGGATTGCGCTCAGGCTTGAATGAACAAAAAATAACTTGTTCTATTCTGTTACTGGCAGAGTGCGCCGAATACGAGTTCTGCTAAACAAAAGCGCTGTGGAACAACCCAATAAGCAGCTGGGTCATTACTGGCAATGCCAAATTTAGTATTTAGCAACTTAAATGTCCAATGGTTTAACATAAGGCAAACTGAAGACTCAATGAGGGATAACGACACAATCCTGATCCCTAAGCACCATTTGGGATCATGAATTGGTAATTGGAATTGAAGCTATTTCAAATGATATAAATGACAAAGCTTCAAGTCACATGTTACTCTCATCCAGTACTAGTGCAAGTAATAATAAATGAAACCTTTATATATAAAAAAAATCCTATTAAAAAAGCAAGAATTGAAATGCAAGAAAGTAAAAAGACGACTGCAGAAATAAAACCGTTTGTTTCCTGTGAGCGTGTGGTTCCTGGTGTAACAGTTACGCACTTATGGTACAAACACTTCTTACCTGTGGAGAGGCCGTGGTGCTGCGCTGAGGCGACTGACACACCGGAGGATCAGGATAGTCCACGCCGTTCTTCACCCTGGGTTTCTTATGAACCTCCACATACGTGACGGGGAAGATGCCCTGGCGATTAGTGCCCGCAATCTTACCCTCAAACCAGTTTTCATCCACTCTGCGAATCAGGGTGATCCTCTCGCCCTAAAACACAGTCATGATGCTGAGGAAATGGATTGGAATGACCATAATTACAATATTGATTCAACGTTCAATTAATCATTATAAACAAACATTTTTAGGGGTCAAATTTATTTTTTATACGTTGGCAGCAACTTTTATTTATTATTTTGTGTGGAACATTAACAAGTGAGCTGCATTGGGTCTACAACTCCAAGACATACACAAAAGACCCATTTCTGACAAAATCTGTTTTACTGAGCAATGTATATTAATATCAATGATCCTAGAGGTGTGCCTTAGGCTGGCCACAAGAAAAAAATGACGCAAAAAAGTTGCGTTTATGTTTTTGTTCTCAGAAAAGTTGTATTGCCGTTGTCATTGAACAAAATTCACAAACTAAGTGTGTCTAACTCGTGCAACATAAAACACACAAATACAATATACACTACAAGATAATATCAGTAAATATCAATGAATTAAAAACGGAAACAGGAAACTGACGGAAGCACATCGTTATAGTATAGCTAGTACATCACAACGAATCAATGCATACTTTTCTGAAGGACATCTCCACCACCGTGTCTCCGTTGAAGTTGAAGCGAGCGATTGCCTCTCCGTACTCCAACACCTGAACCGGGGCGCTCTTCTTTGGCTGGGCTTTTTCTGTCGGAGGAAGGAGCTGCACCAACACAAAAAGTAAACGATCAAGAAGGGAAGTAAAGCAAACAGCAAACAAAAAGAGTGAGAGAGATAGATAATCCCGGTCACAACGCACACAAACTCAAAGAAATGCCAAAAATCTCTTCTGTTAAGTGCGTTTTTGTGGGTTTTGACTCTCGTTTGAATGTTTTAATTTGCGTACAAGCGCTTTGGTCGACTGTGTTGCTCTAGGAATGACGTTAAATTGGGATGATAAAAGTCAAACGGAACGGGAACGTGCACTCACCTCCACGTAACTCCGAGGGAAAATGCCCACTCGTCCGTGATGCTCCCCTTCGTACCAGTTCTGATCCACCTGACGAATGATGTACACGATGTCTCCCTTTTGAAACGGCAACTCCCTGAAAGCAAAAACGCATTTATCAACGAGTGAATGATAAGTGAAGGAGCGCAGGTTATTGTTTTCATCGAGGCACTCTCAGAAACAATGCTAAACCTTTAAATGGACTCTAAGATGACTATAAATTCACACATTCAGACCAGTTTGAGCTTCAAAACCAGGACTAAACCAGGACTGAACATATCAAAGTGCCATTTTTATAGACATTTAACTCTTTGAAAGAAAGACGTGAAATACTATTACAATTTTAGATCGAGAACAAGAATAATCAATCACTTTAACAAGGATTTTTTTCACTTTGAACGATGTTTTCAGACCCTAAAAGTGACTGGGCTTGGCAGGGCATCTGAAGTGAATTATTGCCTCGTAGCAGCAACCAATAATAACAACAACTAAAAGGAGAAAGGAGGACCGTTTTCACATGCTTTAACATATAATTTAGCCTCCTCCATTTTGAAGACGGACGGGCGACAGGTTCAGAGGGCACGGGGGAGGTTTGCCCGGTTTCTGTGCCAAAGGCTTTTCCACTCGCAACAATATAATAACGTCAAGTATTTATCTACTTCTACCATCATAAATCCACGACTACTACTGCTCATATTTCTAGTGGTAGCTCCTTTTTCTGCTACTAATAAAGCTACTGCTATCAAGCCACCAAAAGAAATAAAAATACTACTTTTATTGACAGTACTACCTTTACAATTGGCCTCCATCTGATACTTACTTCAATGATTCTGCTCTGAAGTCGAATCGGGCCATGGCAGGAGTTCTCTGCAAAAACACAGAAAACATATTGAATAAAAATAAAAATAATAATAATGTCTTACACTTGTAACGTGCTTTGGAGTCGTGCTAAAGTCTTTCAAAAGCGCTAAACGTGATTCATTATTCAGTGTGGGGGCAGACTGACGGAGACGAGGCTGCCGATCTACGCCATTGGCCGCCGTCCGAAGTGTTGTTTCATTTTAGCCTCATTTTGAACACTTTGTGGGTCAGAAGAGGAAAACAAAAACAGGCATTCTAGAAGTGTTTAGAAGAGAAGATGGAAGTGGAACTGTTAAACATGTTATTTGAGCACCGGTGTTGCCAGATTCTCAGAGACCAACAGCCAACCAAGCTTTTGAAAAGACAAAAGCCCAAAACAAAGCGACGCAAACCCACAAAAAGAGGAAACCGGCCAAACGTTGAACAAGTGTCGCCGCTGAATATTTAACATAATTAACATATTTTAAAACGTGTAAATGTTGTATTTCAGTCATCAGCGGGTCAGTAAAGGCGAAACGGAACTGAAAGGTGGTAAAAATCTCATCTTTTATGGCGTGAAAGTGCTTTTCAAGAGCAAAAAAAAAAATGTAAAGGATAAAAGCGGATTTAGCACCTTAGCACATCTAGCCTTTGATGCAAACCGCCGACCTTCAGGGGTGTGCTCTACTCTAACCACTGATGCAGTATTTCTCTACGTTTTCATGTATCTTTATTAGGCACGGCGTCCGGCTCTTCGTGTGAACTGTAAATCTGCTGCTGCCGCCCGACCTCGCAGACATAAATACTGGAGCAATGACAGGAACGACGCGCCGTGACAGTTGCGCTTGTTGTTCACCGACAGGCCGACCTCGGGAGCAGGCGCACCTTTAAAACACCGGGGACGTTTGGCCAAAAAGAAAGAAGAAAAAAAAAAAAGAAAGAAGACAGGAATAATCAGATACCTCAATAATTAGATTGTAGGAAAGGTTTACGAAGGTGTTTAAAGGAGAAATCTGTTCACCAAAAACACCCGGCGACATGTGTTGGTCGAGTGAATTTTTAGCGCAACTGTAAGTTGTACTTGGAAGATAAAGTACAAAACATTTAAAATCACTTTCAAACTTTAACGTTTTCTTTTTCTTTGACCTTCCTTTGCGCGAATTTCCTTGTCAAAACCTGTGATCCATCAGAAAGAAATCAGATTACTCGCGACGGAAAAAATCAGATAACTCCAGAAATCAGATAAGGATCAGATTTTTTGGGGTGTAAAAATAGCCAGTGAAAAGATTCCATAATCGAGTTCATGAGTCATCAACGTCATTAAAAATTGGACTTAAGAACTTCAAGTAATTTAATAATATGTATTTGGAGCACTCAAGTATTGTAATAAAAGTATGCTCGCCTCCATTTAAAAAGTATATTTACACAACAATTAACACCACATAGAGTGCATCCAGTACCGAGAGAAAAAATGCGATCAAACTGGTGAACGAACAACCGGAATTATAACCCGAAACAAGTCATCAGGACCAAAACCAGGACTGGAACAAGGATCAAACCTAGTCTACATCAGGACTACGGGACCCATCCAAACTAGAACCCTTGAATATGGAAAACATAAAACATAGCAAGATATTATTACAGTGTCATTACAAGTGAGCGACGCCTCAGAGAACAACAGCGAAAGCGGCAGCGGCCAAGACAAACAGCAGCTGCTTTCTGTTCACTCGGAGCTGACAGAAATGTAAAGACGAGCAGCTCCAGCACGTAAACGCCTCTGCCAAAAACAACCTCCCTTTGTCGTGTTGTGACTACGGGTTTTACTACAGTTTAAAGAGAGTCCACAAAAACATCCGCTGTCCCACACTCACAACACTCTTCATCATACACCAGCGATGGACACAACAACAGTGTGCACTACCGCCCCCCTGTGGCCCCTGGCGTTCCACCAGACTCCCCTCCAAGCACTAACCAGGCCCATCCCTGCTTAGCTTCTGAAGATCTGAAGGGGGAACAGGCTTCAATTTAGGTCAAAGTCTTATTAAAAAGTTATTGTTGAGTGTATGAAACCTTTTGGTGTTTTATTTTAGATAATAATTAGCGTGATAAAACTGTTAAACATTTCTTAACTTTGTTCCTTCTGGTAAGAATGCAGTGACACTAAACATCCTGTTTACCTTTTTAGTATCATGAAATAAACTGTACTGAGATCAATAAAGCTCTACAGTCTTTGACGTCACGAATCCCATTGGATTTCAGAACTATGTTTTTTGGGCTTCAAAACTAAAGCCATGGACACAATAAATGGATACCTCTGGAACATTTCTTCTGGCTGAAGAAGGAAAAGGCCATCACTAAGAACGATAAGGACTGGACTTGGCCGACATTATAAACTCACATTAAAAAAGGGAGAAGATTATATTTGGACAAAAACTTGAAAATGGACAAAAGTCGTTAGACTTTGACCAAACGAGACAATTACACCGGACTACAAGTTTAGGACTATTTTATGTGTCTGTATGTTGTCTCCCGTGTCTCCTTCTGTCTCCCCGTGTCTCCTTCTGTCTCCCCGTGTTTCCCTCTGTCTCCCGTGGTCCTCCCGTGCTCTTCTGTGTCTCCCCGTGTCTCCTTCTGTCTCCCCGTGTCTCCTTCTGTCTCCCCGTGTGTCTCTTCTGTCTCCCCTTGTCTCCCCCTGTCTCCCCGTGTCTCCTTCTCTCTCTATGTCTCCCCCTGTCTCCCAGGGTCTCCTTTTGCTCTCCCAGTGTCTCCCCTGTCTCTCTCGTGTCTCCTTCTGTCTCCCCGTGTCTCCTTCTGTCTCCCCGTGATCTCATCTGTCTCTCCCCGTGTCTCCTTCTCTCTCTATGTCTCCCCCTGTCTCCCCGTGTCTCCTTCTGTCTCCCCGTGTCTCCTTCTGTGTTCTTATTGTGTTGTTCTGTATATTTAATTTTTTTAAAATAAAAACCCTGAAAAAACACAATTAAGAAGAAAAACAGGCAGAAACGGTCTACGAATGTCCACGAGTTAAATGACATACTGTGGAACATTCCAGACAACGCTAATACATCTCCATGGAGACAAACTCAATTTACAGAGGGAGTGTGTAGATTCTGACATCTCTCTTCCGCTCCCTTCTCTCACTCTTAGCCTCTTCCTGCCCGTTGAGATTAGCACTCGTCCCGGGGCCATTGTACCTCCACTCCGGACTTCCTCTTCTCGCTGTTGTCGGTGATGTTGAGCAGGTCGCCGAAGCGCTCGTTGGTGATGAACTGGTGCCGCGTCGGGACGATCCCCGTGTGTCTCCGAGCCGCGGCGTCGGCCTCTTCCTGCTCTCGCTTCAGCCGCCGCTGCTCCTCCAGGATTTTCTGTCAGGAAGAGGAACAAGCGAGTGCGTTACAGATACGAGACGGGGCTTTTATCAGGTGTGACACGTGGCACTTTTTACAAAACAAATACAGTGACATCATCAGCGTAATTGGGTTTAAATACAAAATGCAAAATATACATATCAAAACATGAATCTAACTTTAAATATGAAGGTATTTTTTCTAATAAACCTACACCAGAAGCCCTGCATAAGTCAAAAAAGTGTATGTTGTTATAATTACACTTTAGTTTAGGGAACACAAATAATGTCTTAACTATTCATAGGCAAAACAATTAGTTAATAAGCTCTTTTAGTGTTGATAAAGTGTTTATTAATGTTTTATTCTGTGTGACTTTAACTATTTTCTTCTTTTCTTAATCACTATTCTTATTGGACATTAACTATCCGCGCTATGCAAGGTATTTATAGTTATATATTTTTTTTATGTTCATTGATGTTGTGCTCACTCAGTGCACCACTTTGATGACTTTGTGTTAATAATGAATATGCATTAATAAGTGCTTTATTAAAACTCCCTAGTAACCATAAACTAACCATCCACTTACCACTTTGCGATCATAATGTGGTCTCCAAACTCAATCAATTTATAAAACAATACATAGAAAGACAGTAATAGGCCATTTATGCTATTATTTCTCAATATTTTAGTCTGTAAGCAACTTTTTAGCAGAAGATTGACAAGATTTTACAAGTTTTAGTTTAAGACAATGCGAGTAAACCAAGTTGTTGCTGCATTTATATGTTAAAACTAAGCTAAAACTAAAGATTAACATTGAACAATAATCAATCACCAAATCAATCAAACACGGCGACAGAAACAATATCTAAATGTTGTGTAGGAACCAAAACCTTCTGCCATTGTTAAAAACACACCTCTTTGTCGCCCTGCTTCTTTCGTAAAACGTCATCCTGGTTCTCGCTGTGAGCTGGAGACGAATCTGTGACGAAAATACAAAGCGGATGTTAGTTTTCGTCATCGTTTAACGCTAAAAAAACATGCTACAAATGACTTAATTCCATCTACAGAAGCTACATTAACGCATGCTTTCAACGGCAAAATGTCACTAAAGCAAAAACCACACACATCAAAATGCCAAATGTATTCTCGCATGCAAAACGGACGAAATGGTATACAAAATGTGTGTTCATGAAATAAAAATAAAATCTAACTCTTCAAAAGCATTCAGCATGAGGCTTTCACTTCTACTTCGCAAAACTTTCCCTTTTCCCACAACAACGTTTCATGTTTGTGTCCCGGAAAACATGAAATGACATTCGCGGCAACAAACCGCCGCTTACTGAAAAGAAAGAAAAAAAACAAGAGGAGAAAACTCAAAAAAAAGAGAAACTTCCGGAGTGTGTGGGTCAAACAAAGCTTTCAAACCGAGGAGGGGGAAGATGGAGGGTTGGAAAAATAAATAAATAACTTGACAAAAAAAGAAAAAGAAAAGGGGAACAGGGCGAGACATCAGTTTGAGAAGAACCGTATGCAAAATGTGGTTTGGTGTTCAGCCTGCTTAGACATCACAGACGTTATGCACTCTCTAACAAATCTATTCTAAAAATACGTTATAAAGTTTTGACCTAGTTAGAAACGTATTGAGTTCATGTTGTTCTTGCTGAACTTAAAGGTGCAATATGAAACTTTTTGGGTGGAGGTTTTTCTACGTGGAAAACCGGAAAGAAGATCGACACAACTTTGGTTCGACAAAATAATGAATATTGTTTCTCTTTGCTGGGAATGTTTCACAGTATGGCAATAACGGTTTCTGTTTCCATGGAGACAAGCAGCGTCACACACACACACACACACACACACACACACACACACACACACACACACACACACCACACACACCAACACACACACACACCACACACACACACACACACACACCCACACACAACACAAAACCCACACACACACACCACACACACACACACACACACACACACACACACACACACACACACACACACACACACACACACACACACACACACACACACACACACACACACACACACACACACACACACACACACACACACACACACACACACACACACACACACACACACACACACACACACACACACACACCACACACACACACACACACACACACACACACACACACACACACACACACACACACACCACACACACACACACCACACACACACACACACACACACACACACACACACACACACACACACACACACACACACAAGGCCGAGTTACAGGTCAGATCTGTGGAGAGGCGGCTAAGAAAGATTGCATTTTTATCTAAGGAATAAAAACAATTATAATGCAAGATATATATACTGTAGGTTTAATGCCATATTGAGGAACATTCCAGGCACAGCAATAACATTTCCATGAGACAAGCAGTTGGCCGACCCTCCAACAGAAAAGTTACATAGTGCACCTTTAATACCACAGATCTTCAGCTGCATGTGTACGCTTGATCCAATTCAACATTTTGGCAGCAATTTGGTTTAAAAATGTGATTCCTGAAAATGTTCTGCCGTAAAATGTTAAAATAGAAAGTGTTCAGTTTGTATGGAGTTGGGGGTTAGAACAGATCGTAGAAAATATGTATTTTATGGCTGCAACGATTAACTAACTAATCGAGACTAGTTGACGATAAAAAATAAAATAAATAGTAGCCGAATTTTGATCATCGTAACCATTATCTGGACTAAACAGACTCTAAAACACATACAAAATGACCTATTATGACAAAAACGGTGACATTATTAAATGGTAATGCCAAAAAGAGGGTAAATAAATGGTCATTTTCATCAATAATACACTTTATTTGTGACTATTCTCAGTTTAGAAGCCTTCAGTCGCCATATTTCACCTTTAATTGGATAATAATGTTTGTGAAATTATTGTTTGACTAGTCGACTACTAAAATAATCGTCAGTTGCAGCCCTAAAATCGTTTTTTGCTTGATTAAAGTTTTGTTACCGGTGGTCCAAAATGTTACACAGCCCCATCTATGTTTCACAACATGGTCGCTGATTTCATGGTCGCTGATTTCTGATGATGTATTTTCATATTTATTTGCTCGACGTAATGCTTAAGCAGGCGTGGTTCTTGCATACACCCCAAACCTGATGTCACCAGTGAATTATTATACATTACCAAACACTTGAATCTCCAATTGTCACAGAAATGAAGGGCAGCAGCAATAAGGAAAAAAAAAAACTAAAAGAAACTACCAACCAAAGACTAGCGCAGAGAATGAGATGAAACTTTCCCGTTCAGTTCAACACGGCAGGCACAGACACAGAGACTACAGATGGAGGGAGCAGCGATGTCCCTTTAAGAGAGGAAGAGGAGGAGCACACAAGGTGGAAACAGTCCAAAAAACGAGATGAGTGACCACAAGATGGCGCTCATGTTCAGAGGCAAACAGATGAAGGTATGGAATAGGACCTGTCAGTAGATTCCCATTGGCGTCCAAACCGTTAGAATCCACGTTGTCGCCATTGCTCAGACGTCCCAGAACTTCGAGAGAGGACAACCGCTGCGGGATGTGAGGTCTCGACTCTTGGCACGGGCTCGTCGCCGTCACCTTCGTCGCCAGCAGCGTCCTCCGGGTTTGGTTGCTTTTGCGAAGGCGGAACGGGGCCGGCGTCATGAGGAAGAGGTTGCCGGGTAAAGCGGTTTTCCTCTCGGTTGGGGCGGCAGTGGACGCGGGAGGGGTGCGTTCTTGCTGCGCTTGTTGGCGTTCGTGGCGGAGGATCGTGGTGAAGCGGGTGTACGAGGCGGGACAAGAGCCTTTGCATTTGGACGGTTTGAGGTGCTGATGGTTGAGATGATGGAGGAGATGTTGTTGATGGTGGTGGTTATGGGGGCTTAGAAACAACTTGGACTCGACTGTTTTGTCGAAAGACACATCTGGGGAGCTTTTACTTAAAATAACTTTGCGTTCGATTTGCTTTGGAGACTCTGGCCTGACTTTTTCTTCCACTGCAAAAGGAGAAACCGTGTCCTCCTTTACTGCTTCACTCATCGGCGATTCTGCTTGTTTCGTTTCTGGCGTGGCATCCGTCTTATTCAGATTTCCATTCGGGGTTGTGACCAATAAAGACTCAGCCGACACCGCCGTGGACATGAAATCATTCTGGTTGCGATTGTGCGTCGTCGAGTTCAACGTTGGCATGGACGAGGAGCGAACGGGCGCCGCTTGGGAAGATCCGTTCCTCTGCTGGATGATCATTTCGAACTCGCTGACCCGCGTCGACACGGCCTGGCGAGGAATGCAACCCTCCGACCTTTCCCCTCCATCCGCTGGAGACTTCTCGAATAGCGAGGCCAAGCTGCGCACGCTGCCATGGGGACTGCACCCCGCGGAGCAGGGCCTCTGGATGTTGTGCATGGTGCGGTACAGGCTCGAAAACTCGGTCGCGCTTCTCCTGGCGGCGGCGGGCAGCGCATTCCTCAAACCGTCCACGAAGTCAGCGCCACAGCCGTTTTCGAAATGCTCGTCTCTCGTCCCGTTGCAGTCGCATGTTCCCGTGTAGATGTCGTCGCAGCTATGGGCTTTGGGATGCCTTACGCTTTGAGTCCTGCTGTTGGCGCTACTGCAGTCTTCACTCTCGCCACCAGAGGACAGTGTCTTGGGCTTGAATTTCGACGGGAGGATTTGAGGGATGCAGACTTTGGCAGCAGAGAGTGGCTTCTTGTTCTTACATTGGTTTGCGAGGCCATTAACGGAGCGACTATTTACTGATGAGGAGGGTGAAATTAAACAGCCAATCCCACCTTTATAATCCACTGGTAAGCATGCAGGACAACAGAATAAACAACATATTAGATTACAATGGTTTACAGCTTCACACACGAGAACAAGCACAGTTTTAAGTTCAAGAAGTTTGTGTCAAAAGTCATGGGAAAGCAGGAGACTTGATGCAGCCGTAGCATCAAGTGTTAATGAAGAGCATGGCATTGTAGCGTTTAAAATAATGTTAATAATCAATATGAATGTTGTTATTACTTTGAGCTTGATTCAACACACTAATAAAGAAAAGTAAAGCAGCACAGAAAAGGCAATAGCCATAACAATAATCCCTGCAGTTTTGTAATAAAACCTTCAAATATAATACAAATCCTTTTTTTATGCAAATAAATTGTGAATGAATGTAAATGAGTAGATCTGCGTATTTCTAATAGCATTTGATAAGTTCCAGTCACTCATAACCCACAACATCCCAAGGCATTTTACACACCATATACTGTCTTTAATGTCTGAATGAAATTAAGTGGTTGTTATTTTACATATTTTCTCTGGTTAGGGTCAATTTGATAGATTCCTTAAGCTGTCTTTGATTGTCCAATAAAGTCAATATAATTTCATTGCTTCCGAGTGTAATTGCGTGTTCTATAACAAATTGTACCCATTTCTTTTTATTTTGACTTTTGCAGGTTTTTCATGAAATAAGAGAAAGATTATTTGTCTCACAATGGGAAATGTCAGTGGCTGCAGTTACATGCAGACTAAAAATCTGATTTTTACTATTCTCTGGAGTTAAAAGATGATTAAAATGATACATAAACAGCAAACTCTGATTACTTACATTAGATTTTGTAGTTTGCATGTCATTTACATAATCTTAAAAGGTCCAGAAATCAGATAATTGTCAGATTTTTGTGTGCATACATAGCCAATGTTGTTAACTGCAAATAAGAACAGATTATTAAAACATTTCAAAATATACAAGCTAAAAGCATTAAAAAAATGGGCCTTAAATCAAACTTTAAAATGTTTTTGGGGGGAATAAAATGAAAGCACTAAATACAGTACAATAATAGAATAACATGGTCTAAGAGTCACATCTTCCACGCACCGATGAGATAAAGACTGGACCGTTTCCGGTACATCACTCACTGTAGACAATAAAAACCTCTTCTCTAATCCAAAACTCTCATGGACTAAATGCAGTTTGGCCTTTCAACTTTCTTTTATGTTCACTGTTTGCTCCATCTACATTCCTTGTGAGGCATTAATGCATTAACAACAAGTCTATCTGAGTCATGGGAAATTATGAGTGAACCATGATCCAAACATCTGCTTAAATCATCACAGATGTGCCATGGTTTATGTACACTGGGTCAGAGCAGATACAGGCTATAAAAAGCAAGAGCTACTCCCACAAACTTGAAAGAAAAAAGCTTATTAGTTTAGACAGGCTTGCGGTAACGGTCTACTGTACTTACCCTAAAAAGTTGACCACTAAACTGAAATGAACTATGGCTTGATTTATTTTAGTATTATTTTTTTAGTTTTCCAATTTTTTTTGCATAAATATTCAAATCTATGTGCAGTAAAGCAAAAAAATGTGCCTAAATTATTGTTTATATTTACTAACTTTTTTATGGAGAGCAAAACATTTTGCTTCTGAAATTTTGCACAAAATTCAAATTTGGCTTCCCGAAAAGTCAATGAGACCCATGCCCCGTCTCTTATGGTGTTGCTGTGGCAATAACAGAAACACTTTTGTTGTAGCAGGATAAAATGAGAATCTCTTGTTGTGAGGCAGGAGTGCTAACATTATGCCACAGTGAACAGTGAATCCTAATTAGTTATAGTGAATAAACGTGATAAATAGATAAGGTAAATACTGTAGGGATACAATAAGACAATAGTTTACTCCAAAGAATAAACTGTGTCAGAAAGTGAAACTGTAACACATAAAGTAATTATTCTCAAAAGGAGTTTAGATTCTCAACCAGGATTGATTACATATATATAAATAAAAGAGTTGCGGTGTAGGGTAGACGTCAACATATGGGTAATGCTGCACTTTGAATTATTGATTTGTCCTGGTCCGACTTCAGCGAGACACGAGAAGTATGTGGGGTTAAAAGAGCCAAGTATCATGAAATAAACATTGGAAAGTTGAAATAGACGGCAATATCCTTTTGAAATAACGCAACACAATAATAAGTTTTTCCTGCGTTTTGTTTTTTGTTTCAGGCCTAGCTTTGCGCCGCGTGGCTCCTGTGACCCGCTCTGGCCTCTCGTGTCATAGAGAGACATAAGACAGAGATCCATATAAGGCAGGGCAGCTGATGCTCTTCAGTGTGGTAAAGAAGAGCAATACACCAGGGTCTCATCTCTGATCTGGGTTAGTCCTGACGTAGTCCTGGTATAGTCCTGGTATGGGCCTGGTATGGGCCTGGTTTAGACCTTGTTAAGTCCTGGTTTGTATATGATTTAGTCCTGGTTTAGTCCTTATTTAGACCTCGTTTAGTACCACTTTAGTCCCCGTTTAGACTGTGTGTAGCACTGGATCTTTGATTGCAGCCTGGTTTAGTCCTTATTTAGACCTCGTTTAGTACCACTTTAGTCCCTGTTTAGACGTGGGTAGCACTGGTTTGGATCTGATTGAGTCCTGGTTTAGTCCTTATTTAGACCTCGTTTAGTACCACTTTAGTCCCTGTTTAGACTGTGTGTAGCACTGGTTTGGATCTGATTGAGTCCTGGTATTATAGAAATAGATAACGGACAAATTAGATTAGACTCAATATAGAATTGTGGTCATTTAGACCTAAAATAGTCTTTGTTTGGTTTGATTCAGTTGTTGAAAAAATATACTTACAACAATGCATCCGGTGTCAACCAAGGTAACTGCTATGCCCATTTTAAATAGATGTATAAAATAAATAATTAAAATACAACTACAATTTTTGAGTCAGTAAAAATGTTCTGAAAAAATATTACATTTAAAAGATATCAATTTAAAACCTCTCCTGCAGTTTACTCACAAAAATGTAAGATGGTTTTTCATCATGTAAGGTTTTCATAGAGACATTTTTTATGTTCATTTAGTTGACACATTAGACACTGAAAAAAATTGCAAAAGGGGATTTTGGATATATTATTTGGTTTTTGAGTAAACTAAATCTGACTGAAAACTGGCCTAAACATTCTGATTTCGCCTCCTTTTTTAAGACTAAAAACTAGATATCAACAAATCCTTCAGTATGTTCAGTCCCAAACTTGTTAAGTACAAGTTTGTAAAGTTTGGCTACTTTAAGTGCTGATATTTATGTCTCTGTGGGAGAAAAATGCATTATAAAAAGGCCTGTGAAGTTACAATGTCCTATGTAAATGTATGGCTGTGAGTGGATTAAAAAAGTAATTTAACAAAATGTAGGAGCAGACTGGACAATTTAGTTATTTCCATGTGAAAGCCTGAGAGCAAACTGACCCAAAAAACTAAAAAAGAATATAGAATATAAATTGCGTTTAGCCTGTAGTGTCTCGCCTTAAGACGTAGCGGTGTCTTCCTGGCTCCAGTGCAGCGTGAAAACTGTACAGACGGACTGAAGGCTGTTCACGCTGCGATTTGCCATCTGTCCAAGGAATTTCCACAAAACACGTGAATTCAGTTGATCAAATTCACACCGAAGACATGTGGCTCTCGGTGTCACAGCGGCAGCCGCGGAAAAGCCCTCAGGATGTCCACGCTCGGTGAAAACAGAGGGTTTGTTTACGCAGCACAAGACTGATGCGTGATACAGTTTGGAAATCAGACCTGGCTTTGGGCTGCACTGGACTTTTTGAAATGATTGGGAAGAAAATAATGCAAAGTTTGGCCTCTTGCTGACGTAAAAAAAAAAAAAGTAGATCTGTTCGACTTGGAGCTCTTGATTAATCCAAATGGTTGTTTTTTATTTTATGTTAATTTTAGGACTTGGTCACCAGCCGCCTTGTTTGCTGATTGATTGTATACCTTATCTCTAAAAGGTGTCTGTGCTGCTCATTAATAATAATAATAATAATAATAATAATAATGTTGATAATGATAATATTAACAACAATAACAATAACAATAATAATAATAATAATAATAATAATAATAATAACAAATACATAATAAACATCCTATGATTACAGCATATTTTCTAGTCACAGGTGACACTTTTCAAGGTATATTGAGCAATAAATCACCTGTAAATTAATATAGCTATGAAGTTAAAATGTTCAAATTTTGACTTTATTTGGTGTATTTGTGCCTGTTGTAAATAGAAATGATAGTTTTACCCCAATCAAGCGGTCATTTGTGGAGAAAAGTTGAAAAACCTGTGACATCACACCAGGATCACATTCAAGTTTATGCATAATTTACACAAAGAAACAACTTTCTTGACTCCCTAAACATGAATTGAACATAATAAATGTTCCCTCATATATTTTTATTCATCAAATAAAACATTTGTGACGTTAGGCAAGTTTTGGCCCAGTGGTTGTTGGGTAATTTTCTAGTGTGATGTAATTAATTACAACCAGGTAGGACAATTATAACCCTAAAAACCTGGCTATTCTGGGATAAAATTATGATTATTATTTTTGTCAAAGCTAAATTTAACATATATTCATCTCGTCTGCATTTTAGTTCAGTGAGTCGTTCAACCTATCAGAGGCATTTTAACAGAGATGAGCAGTAAAGGCGTACATTTAATTTAAAATACACATTTATTGCAGTGTAACGATACGATACATTTTTACAACAACTATAATTCTTCTAATCCTTTGTAATTTGTAAAGTCAAGAGACAAAATGCTAAAAACATTAACGCAATTTGCCTTAAGAAATTTCAATATCTAAATAAAATAAGCAGCAATAAAACCTTTTGGAGATGAGTATAATGTGCGTCAGGGATAACAAACGACCAACAAACGACCAAGACATGGCTCTTTTCTGTAACAGTTTTGCAAACCAACACTAACGAAATCATAACAAAAGCTTTATTCACAAACTGCTGCTCTGAAGTTTTAAAGTCCACAGTGAACAGCTTGTATTTATTTTCATTTGACGTCATTTATGACCAGGCTCGCCTCCCGGTGTCCTCTCGTGTCCCGCGTTTACGTCGGTGCCAGTCAGCGTTCGGAAAGATGCAGAACACTGAAATATCCTGTCACACGGTCCAATCAGAGTGCCGCTTTCTGAATACTGCAATATATAGTTCGCATCACAGCTTTATGTTTATTTTTCGCAGATTATCTCAAATGCACTCAGCACGCTAACAGGTTGAAGCTAACAGGTTGAAGCTAACAGGTTGAAGCTAACAGGTTGAAGCGTTGAAGCTAAGCGTTGAAGCTAACATTGGTTGAAGCTAACATGGCTTGAAGTAAACAGTTAAGCACTGGTTGAAGCTAACTTGTTAGTATAGCTAAAACAATGTGAGTCGTTGAAGCTAACAGGTACGGCTAAACAGGTTGAAGCAACTGGTTGATAGCCATAAATTTACATATAAAGTAGTGCATGCGGGCCGTGCGATTTGAGTCGTGAAAAAAAAGAATTTGCAATTTATGTCTGAGTTTAAAAGGATTCTGTTAAAACTCAAATCAAATTGCTGTCTCAGACAAAAGACAACATAAATAAATAAGTAAGAATCCCCCGATTTTACAGAACATGTATTAAATGCAGATAAGGCAAGGATTATTGGTTGTTCTGTGGAGGAAATGTCGCACTGTTTACTTTACTGGCAATTACAGTTTCATTCGTTGCAGGTGTTTTCCTTAGATTTTTAGAACGTAATTTGTTTTTCAGAACGCCACCAAATGAAAGAGTAACTGCTGCTGGAATACAGTTACTCAACATTTTGAATATTTATTACGGTCTCAAACGCTGCCCACACTTTGCGGCGTCTCCGTGTTTTTGAGGTCCATCTTGTGTTTCTTGTCCTCTGCCTCGTCACTTTCTCCATTCCTCCCTCCCTTCCTTCTCTCCCTCCCCTCCCTCCTTTCCCTCCCTTCCCTCTCTCCTCCTCTCTTTCCCTCCTTCCCTCCCTTCCCTCCCCTTCCCGTCCCTTTCCTCACCATCACAAGACGCAACCATTTTTTTTTTTTCTTTACAATCATAGTGTATAATAAAGTCTGTTGTGTTTAAAAGAATTGTGCTGCACAATAAACACAAACTATTTAATCATTATTAGTGCTTGTTTAACTCTAAATCTCTCTTTTCTCACACTCTGTCACTCCTTCTCTCCTCTCTCAATATCTCCCTCTCTTCTCTCTTCTCCAACTCCGTCTCAATCTCACTTTCTCTCAATCTCGTGTCCTCACACTCTCTCTCTAAAACCTTCTCTTTCCCCTCTCACTTCTTCCCCTCTTCCCTCTCTGTCCGTTTCTAATCTTTCTCTCTTAAAACCTTTCTCTCTTCTTCCTCTGCCTCTCTCCGTCCATTCTTATTCGTTCCTCTAGTCCTCTCCCTTTCCCTCTCCTCTCTCTGTTTGTTCTTATCTTCTCTCTGTCTCTTTCCCTTTTCCCTCTTTCCTCTCTCGTTTGTTCTTATCCTCCTAGTCTCTTCCCTTTTCCCTCTTCCTCTCTCCGTTCTTCTTATTCTTCTCTTGTCTCTTTCCTTTACCCTCTTCCTCTCTCCGTTTTGTTCTTATCTTCTCTTGTCTCTTTCCCTTTCCCCTCTTCCTCTCTCTGTTTGTTCTTATCTTCTCTTGTCTCTTTCCCTTTCCCTCTTTCCTCTCTCCGTTTGTTCTTATCTTCTCTAGTCTCTTTCCCTTTACCCTCTTTCCTCTCTCCGTTTGTTCTTATCTTCTCTTAGCTCTTCCCCTTTACCCTCTCCTCTCTCCTTTTTCTATACTCTTCTCATAGTCTCTTTCCTTTATTCCCTCTTCCTCTCACGCCGTCCGTTCTTATCTTTCTTGTCTCTTTCCCTTTCCCCTCTGCCTCTCTCCGTTTGTTCTTATCTTCTCTTGTCTCTTTCCCTTTCCCTCTTCCTCTCTCCGTTTGTTCTTATCTTCTCTAGTCTCTTTCCCTTTCCCCTCTTCCTCTCTCCGTTTTTCTTACTTCTCTTGTCTCCTTTCCCTTCTTCCTCTCTCATCCTTTTTCCTCTCTCTTTCTCTTCTTAAAACCTTCTTCCTTTTCCCTCTTCCTCTCCGCCGTCCCGTTCTTATCTTCTCTCTAGTCTCTTTCCCATTTTACCCTCTTCCTCTCTCCGTTTGTTCTTATCTTCTCTAGTCTCTTTCCCTTTACCCTCTTCCCTCTCCGTTTGTTCTTATCTTCTCTAGTCTTCTTCCCTTTCCCCTCTTCCTCTCTCCGTTGTTCCTTATCTTCTCTTGTCTCTTCCCTTTCCCCTCTTCCTCTCCCGTTTGTTCTTATCTTCTCTAGCTCTTTCCCTTTACCCTCCTCCTCTCTCCGTTTGTTCTTATCTTCTCTAGTCTCTTTCCCTTACCCTCTTCCTCTCTCCGTTTGTTCTTATTCTTCTCTAGTCTCTTTCCCCTTACCCTCTTCCTCCTCTCCGTTGTTCTTATCTTCTCAGCTCTTTCCTTTCACCATTCTTCTCTCGCCGTCCGTTCTTATCTTCTCTTGTCTCTTTCCCTTTCCCCTCTGCCTCTCTCCGTTTGTTCTTATCTTCTCTTGTCTCTTTCCCTTTCCCCTCTTCACTCTCTCCGTCTGTTCTTATCTTTCTGTCTTGTCCCTTCCTTTTCTCTCGTTGTCTTCTCTTCCTTCTTCCCTCTTCCTCTCTCCGTTGTTATTATCTTCTCTAGTCTCTTTCCCTTTACCCTCTTCCTCTCTCCGTTTGTTCTTATCTTCTCTAGTCTCTTTCCCTTTACCCTCTTCCTCTCGCCGTCCGTTCTTATCTTCTCTTGTCTCTTTCCCTTCTTCCTCTCTCAATCCTCTCTCATCTTTTCTCTCTCTTTCTCTCTCTAAAACCTTTCTCTTTTCCCTCTTCCTCTCGCCGTCCGTTCTTATCTTCTCTTGTCTCTTTCCCTTTGCCCTCTTCCTCTCTCCGTTTGTTCTTATCTTTCCCTCTCTCTCTAAGACCCCAGTCTGACGCCTTGAGCCTGCCTGGACACTGTCGGTGCGAGCGATTGAAGTTAAGAGGGGAAAATCTCCGAGGTGAAGTTCCACGGACTTAACAAGACCACCCTGAAGTCTGACCATGTGTTCCTCCCCCCCCCAATAGAAATCAATGAAAACATACTTGGGTCGTACCATGTGTGGAAGGTTTTAACACTTCTCAACGGCTGCAGTGTCGAAGAGGAAAAGTGTTTAGAGGCATCTATTAACGCCTGGCACCAATGATGAAAAAACTATGGCAGCAAATCAATAAATATGGCAGCAAATCAATAAATATAAGTAATACAAGGCAGCAAAGGTTAATTATCAAATACTATAAAACATTTATTTGCAGTTATAGTTTTCAAATACTAAGTTAAGCTGTAGTTTGTGATATTGCTGTTAAAAATTCAACAGATTTTTGTGAATTTCAGACTTTTTTCTTTTTAGAAAGTGGGTGGTTGAGCAACAAAAACAAAAGACTAATAATGAGAAAACCCTTTCACTTTTGCCATGGCTTTACAATACGATGCAGCACATGCATGTACCGAGCAACACGTTTGAGTGAGAAATGGCATAGCGTCTAAAAGACGTCTAAAAGACGCCCCCTAATGGCAACCAGTTTAATTAGTGACTTATCCTAATTTATCATTTTGTGGCCTAAAATTGTCTGGTATTCTTCAATAACACGTGGCTAGTCTTAAAAAGTGCATTATGTAACTTTTATGTGGAGGTTTGTCACCCGTTTGTCTCCACGAGATGTTATTGCGATGCAGAGAAAGTTCCACAATATGGCATTAAACATTCCTGTCCATTACTTTAGCACAGAGAAAGTGTACAATGTTGGAACTGCAAAATATGACAATTTGCACCTGAAAAACTGAATCTACATGTGGTTACAGGTCAGATCTGTGGAGAGATGTTTTTCCAGGTATTTTTGAGCAATAAAAACCACACAAAATAAACGCATTAATGTCGTATTGTGGAACATTCCAGACAAAGCAATAACATCTCCATGGAGAAGACGAGCAGTGCCATTTGAGAGAAGATTTTACAATAATGATGATTATTTTATTCGTTTTTATCTGTTTTGTGATTTGAACGCATCTTTTCCTGTTCTGTAAAGCACTTTGAAAACTTGCTTGTCTTGTCAGGTAGCGGACCCCCATCAGAAAAGTTCCATAGTGCACCTTTAATATAGCGAAATGTGTTTATCTTAAGCATATGGACAAATGGAGAGCCTTGGTTTCTTGTCTGGCAGTGAAACAGTGGGCACTAAACTCAACTCATGCCTAAAGCGATGGCCCCCGTCGATAAACCAGGAGCGGGGTAAAGGTCGCGAAAGCGCTGCGACGTGATTGGTGGATGCGGTGACGCCTGGGAGCAAAGTAAACACATGGATTTGAACGTAAAAGATAAAGGGAAACGTGTGCATCTGCGTCTCGTCAGGAGGACCTCGGCGGGGAGACGTCCGACGCACCGAGAACTCCGTGACCTCCGCGCAACACAACATCAGTGGTTCCCAAACTGAGGGTCCGGGGGCCGAGAATGGGCCACAAAAGGCAGAAATATGGGTCGCCTTTTTTAATAAAACGAGCAATTTTGATGAATAACGAGTGCCCTGAAGTAATGATGGTGTTACAGTACTAAAATACACACAAGTTGTTGGCTCTTTCTTGTGGTAATAATTACAAAGCAGAAATTACAGGCTGGTTTAGTTCAAGTTTGTTTTGTTTTTTTGTCTTTGTTTAATTCTTGTTTGTTTTTTTCTCTCCATTTTGGAATATACTCTGTGTGTTTAGGGTTAGTCCTGGTTAGGGATGAAACCAGGAATAAGCTCCTTTGCGTAATCACATTTTCTGTCGCAGCTACAACCAAGAAAAGAGAGGAACATCGTAATCTCCATTTCAGTGCAGACAATAGAGAGAAGAAATAATGTGATAAGGCACGTTTATGTCATAATTCTTTAGGAAATGACGTACCAACGGCCAGTATAATAATTTCTACAATATCACTATGAATATTGAACCGTGGAATGAAGATTGTGTTTATATTGTACAGTGAGGTCCTGGTCCAGTTTTAGGAGAAGTTTAGCTCTACGTCAGTTCTGTATGCCGGGATTTTGAACTGGTTTCGGGTCCTTTTGGTGGTTATTTACATACTTCCACACCATTACTTTAACTCATTAATCAGCAGTGAAGATGGTACACGTCTTATATGCTTTATAGTGGTTCGCGTTCCACAGCAAATCATCCATCTCTTGGGGGTTGGTGCACTTTAAACTAAATTTAAGGGGAATCGGTCTTTAATCCATCTAGTGCTCGTCTCATCAGGAGTTTATGTTTTTATCTGTACTTTAGTGGACAGTGGATACTTTTTATAGGGCTGCAACGAACGAGTATTTTGGTAATCGATTAATCCATTAGTAGTTTAGAACGTTAAAGTCCACGTCAATAGGAGATTTTTACAAAATGATACCCAGATAAAGCGGAACATAATCCATTTGGTTTGTCTGGGTGATAAAACCTCTTCGCTCAGCTCATGCCGTTGTTTAAAGTCTGTTAAAGAACAATTAATATAATGGATTCACTGGTTGCAGCCCTATTTTTTCACTTTTACTTCTTTACATTTGAAAGCAAGAGTCTGTACTTTTTACTTTCAGTTTAGTTAAAAAAATGTAGTGGAATAAACAGCACTTTTAATTTGGTTTGAGGGGTTATTTTTTAGCACATTCATGGTGACATCTTGGGTAAAGGTTTTGAGTTCAAGCCCCAGCTCTTGCACATGCAATTTAGTAGAAAACAGGAGCAATTCAAATCAATTACCTAATTTGACCACAGATCAGCACAATTATTTATCAAAATCACTTTTTTTTTCGCACATGTTGCTGCTTTTTTTACTTAAGAAACACAATTGAGTGCTTCCTCCACGACTTGGATTACCGAGCTGGTGGATTAGCGCTGAACAATACTCAAACCACAAAGGAGCTGCCACAAAGAACACACATTTCGATGGCCTTGACCAAGTTTGGGAACCACTTCTTCATAAATGATCCCCTGGAGACGTTTAGTGAGTGCCAGGCTGATACCTTTAGAGGAGGAGGAGCTTGGGTTCCTCTTGTTGAGGGCGCGCAGACCTTGCAGCGGGATGTCGCCCCCCTCCAAAATGCTCTTGTAAACATGGCGGTCGCATTCTGGGGCGCCCGGATCCGTGGGGGACGAGCCTCGGTCCTGCTCCACCTCGTTCAGGCCGGATTTGCTCGAGGAACTACACAGGGATGTGGACACATCATTAAACACTTCATTCAGAGGCTAAGGGTTTACAAAGCACAAGGAGGCAGAACAATGGGATAAAGGGCCGTCATATGGAGCCCGTTAAGAAGGATGTCGTTAAAGAGAACTGGTCATCATCATCAAAGCTTGGTTTAGTCTTCATTTGGTCCTGACTTGGTCCTGGTTTACTTCTGGTTTAGGTTAATATGTGTTCACAAGCACCATATCAAATCAGGATTAAACTAAAACCCAAAACTAAACCGGAATTTTACAGGATAAAGGGGAACACATTTGGTCTTAAATTTAGCCCATTTTAGTCCTGTTCTAGTCCTTGTTTGGTCCTGTTCTAGTCCTTGTTTGGTCCTGTTCTAGTCCAGGTTTAGTTTTGGGTTTATAACTTAATTTCATGTATTTTATGTTGCCTTCATTTGTTTTGCTTTCTTTCTTTGTCCTGTTCAATGTTCTGTGTTTTTCTGTTTTATTTTGTACATTGAAAAACTGATTAAAAATGTTTAATATTATACATGTATATTAAAAAAAAAAAAAGTATTGTGTCCAGTTATTGATGCCTCTTTGAGAACTGTGGAACATGTACCAACATTTGCTAAATTTAGAGTCAATTGTATGCACTTTTTGGTCCTCGTATGGATAGTTACAATGATGTAGTCCAATTTTAGACCTGGTTTAACCTCAATTTAGACCTGAAAATAGTCCAGTTTTAGACCTGGTATCGGTTTTGTGTCACTTGGTGTGAATAGTTTGAGAACCACAGTGAAGAGAGTTACTGTCAGGTCAACAATCCTTACATTTTCTTTTTGATTTGCCTCCTAACAATGATTAACCAGCCTAATCTGGAAAACAAATTAAGTAGCAGCAACATCTGATCTAAATTAGACCGAAGTGGGCCAGCTCTGCCTGCAGCTTGGACTCGATAATCCAATACTGGAGGAGTTTGAGAAGGTTTTTGGTGGCTGATGTAAAGAGGCTAAAGCTACTGCGCATATCCGAGCATTCCTGGGAGGCCAGCGAGACAGGGACTATAAATATTGGAGCGAGCATTTCCACATGGACGTGACGTGAACCTGTAACTCGCAGCTTCTTTCATGCGCCGTCTATTTTTGTGAATAAACTCGACCGTTAAAGTGACAGAGGAGAACTGACGGGGCAAAGCAGCTACACAAACGTTTGAGCCGCATCAGAGGGAGGCGCTGGTGATGAGTTACACCGACTCTGTCACACATTCACATTCACACCGACCGGCTTTTTGAGGAGCCCGTAACAAATAGAGTACTGTCAAATCAGAGTATTAAAGCTTGTAATTGATGAACAACAACTACTAAAATATGTTTTCTACAAGTGAATATTTAAATAGATTGAATTACCTAAATACATTAATTAATTATTTAAATAGAAATGTAGAGTGTAATGTTTTACATTATCAGTATTAGTTGAAAAAAGGGCACGCTAACATGAGATTGCTCCTTTTCACAAATGTTTTTGTACATTGCTTATTCTGTTTATATGTTATGATTTTTTATTTTTATTTTTGCACTTTTTACACCAATTTGCTTTGTTGTTTCTCTGTATTTTCGGGCTTTATTCTGTATTAATCAGATTATCACATCATACTTATTTTTTTATACTTGAAGTCTTGTTGAAAATAAATTATTATTTACCTTTTACATGGTCTATTTGTTGAAAATAGAAGAATTTGTGCAATGTTTTGTCCCAATAAATTGACTGTAAACCTGATGTCACTTCCAGAACACGACCTCCAAAGATACTTTACTTTCACTGGAGTCCAGGTCACTACTTTGCACTTGTACTTGAGTAAGTTGATTTGAAAGTAACGGTACAATTTTACCCCTGACACTCGTATATAGAGCAGGAAGTAAATGTGTTTTACAATTGTAGCGTACCAGGTTTCACGAGCTACGGCTGCATTACTGTGACCGTTTCAGCCTCAACAAGGAGCTTATTCATAGAGGCTCGGAAAAAGTGATGGGAACTGCTGACTGCGAAAGGGAGGGCGGGGAAATTATAGTTAAAAGAAGAAGAAAAAACAGAAGCGGAGCCAAAGAAATCCATGATGAGACCAAATGAGTTACAACCAGAGGCGAGAAGTTACATAATACAAATGTGACATGAATGTAAAGTCTACAACCACAAAGTATACACAACATAAAGTCATATTTTTAAACTGAACAAAAGGTTTTCCTGTACTACTTTCAGTGATAAACTAATAGTTGATACAGCTTTGGAAACCTTCATCTCAATTCACGACAACATTTTTAGAGCATCAAACAGTGCATAGTTTTGATGTCAAGTGCAATACAAAAGCGCAATATCCCATACAATAAACACCAATAAATAACCACTGAGTAAACATTAGCACAGTAAAGACCCGTGTTGATATTATCAGTCTCAGCAGCAGCATAAAAGGGCACAACAAGCAAGCAAACTTTATAATAACAACAAGGCTGCAAGGTCTTAGTCACAGTCACAAGATTATGAGATCATGGTTATGCAGATTATATTGCACAGCATTCTTAAAGGTGCACTATTGCTTTGCCTGTAATGTTCCTGTATATGGCATTAGACCGATCTGTATTGCACCTGTACGGAATTACTAGGCATTTTATTGCAAAACAGTGCTGTGAAAAACATGCATTCTTGCTGTGATTGATTGGGCTCGCCTCTGCACAGATCTGACCTGTCCTGTCACCTTGCTTGTCTTCGGGGAGTTAATGCCATGCCATGGTACATTCCAGGCAAAGCTATAACATCTCCATGGAGACAACAAGCAGGTGGCATTTTCATTTAAAAAAATGGAGAAGAAAAAGTATATTTAAGGAAATATATTGGAGACAATGTGAAAAGTATCACAATTTGTTCGTTCATGTGTCACTTTGTAGTTACAAAGTACATGTAGTTTTCAAGCAAAGTAAAGTGTAAAAAGAAGTGTGGCTTTGAAAATAACAGAATTAAAGTGTCAATAGAGCAAGGTCAAGGTTTGGGTTACATTTGACCAGCAGAGTAATGATTTTGCCCATAGCAAATCACTCAACTTTATTAGTCTGTTTCGATGACATTACATTCGATTCCTTACATTTCCTCTATCTTTTATGTGGGCTTGGGACTGGTGCAAAATAGTAATGAAGAGTTTGCTGCCAGGCCAGAGAATTCAACCACTAACTAACATCTTTGTGAACAGTTAAAAAAGGCCAACAGATTTTTGATTTATTTCCCAGTTTTTTACACCACAAACCTTTCAGAATCCATATCACCATTTTTAACCTGAATGTGCAAACCTGTTTCTCATTTTCAAGCTAATTTGCTATGAAGCGCAACACAAAACATTATTCGAACACAATCTCAGAAATCCCTTTATCTCTAATTGAAATTTCTACCATGCAATCTTTGTTCCTCTTACTGTCTTTTGTTCATCAGTCAGCATGTGTTTCCAATAACTCCCAGGCTTAGATTGAATTATACATATTCTAGTGGCCGCTTCATTTCCATATAATAATAACAATAATCGAGGAGGAAGTGGCTACTGGGGCGTCCTGCCCTGATATGTCCACATCTGTTTTGTATCGTGGCATCAGATATTGTCCCGTGAAGCCTCTCATCCGAGCGCAGCCGAAAGGGAAAGACATCCTGCTCCCGAACATGTGCTCCTTTGAGGGAAGTGCATTTATGACTTGAGGTTTCCTTTGAAAACAGCCCTTCAGCTTCCTTCATCACAAACCACCTCTCCCTCTAAAATTAACACAAATACTCTGCGGGGCTGAAGCCTTTAAGGTTGTTTTGGTTCTCCTTAAAAAAGAGGCAGTGAGGGAAAAAGGGGGCATCGAGGAATAAAAATAAACAAAATAGCAAAAACAAAGCTAGATAATCAAGAACATGTGGAGAGCATATAGACCCCCGCCAAGGCACTGAGGCTATGAAGCAACGGGAAAAACACAGAGCCCAGACCCGTTTGACGATCACGTAATTCAGGAGTAAATGCTCTTTCTGCTGAGCCATGAAGTCTCATTCTATATTCTTTATGTTGGTATTGATGATTTATAATGCTTTGTTTAGTAAGAATCGTGACCTGGTTTAACCCCCGTTTTTGGGAAAGATATTCTATCATCTAGTTGGGGGGTAAATGCTCATCCAATGGAGCAATACAATACAAATCTCACCATACAAGTGACTTTTGGTGGCGTGTATTTGGTTCAAGTCCAGTCCTGGGCTGGTTCTGGTTCGGCTGGGGGTTAGTCCTGGTATTGAAGATATAGAAGTGGGACATGAACACAAAAATGATCTAGTACAAAAACTATGACTACTACTACAATACAACAACAATTACTACTACTGAAACTTGTTATATAGCTTTCTACGCATCCTACTACTACTACTACTACTCCTTCTTCACGTCCTATTACTGCTGCTAATTCTTGTCCAACTACTCCTTCCTACTCAAACTACTACTACTATTCAAACTCTACTCTTACTCAAACTCTACTCTTACTCCTCCTGTTACTACTCCCAGTCCTGTTGCAACTACTACTTCTTGTCCAGCTACTACAACTCATACCACTCATACTTCTCGTCCAACTACTCCCATTACTTCCCATCCTATTACCACTACTACTTCTCCTCTTATTACTATTCCTACTTATTGTCTAGCTAATACTACTCCTACTTCTCGTCCTCCTACTCCTTCTATTACTTCCCTTTCTATTACCACTACTACTTCTCATCTTATCACTACTCCTACTTCTTGTCCAAATAACACTACTCCTATTTCCCGTCCCCCTACTCCTACTTCTCATACTAGTACCACTCCAACTACTTGTATTGCTCCCACTCCCACTACTATCCCTACTAGTCCCAGCGGTCTTTTAAATAAAAGACTATTTAAAAGACATTATCATTACTTCCCCCAGCGGCCGACACGTTCCACGCTGCTTTGAGCTGAAGTTGAGGTGATCTTTGGGGCCGTGTGACATAATGGTAGTGGCGAATGGAAACTTGGAGAACGGAGGCAAAGGTTTGTTTTCTCTGGCCCGGGATTACAACAGGCACCGGGGCTGGCTCCTAAATTCCTTACATTTTATTACACAAACAAAAATAGAGGAAGTAAATCTCGTCAGCCCAAACAAAAAGATCAAAGGCGCTGAAGGGCTAAGCATGTTTCACTGCTTCCTATTGTATTACTAAGGCTGAGTATATGAGAACGCTGAGACCACATTCAGAAGAACAGGTTTAGAACTTCTGTCATCTCCATTTATTCCTGTGTATAATGTGTTTTGTTATTTAGCGTAAATTCAGGTTCATATCTGATCTGGTTTAGTCCGATATTAGTCCTTTATTTAATGCAAAATTGTAGATTTGTCCTATTTATTTCCAGTACAAACCCGGTCCAGTCCTGGCTAGGTCCAAATGTAGTCCTAGTTTGATTCTGGGTGTAATTCTTAGTCTTATTTCCTTCTCTTTTACACCTGGCCGTGCAATTGAATACATTTGCTAGAGTATTTTAAATTCAGTCTACAACCAATATTCTGTCCTTAAAAGCCTGTGGTTTGGAGCAGAGTTTATACTTTGTGAGAAGAAATGTTGCCTTGTTTTCCCGTTCAATGGCAATTGTTAAAAGTCTGTGTTGTTTATGTTTAGGAAATTCATATTGAAAGACATTTTCACGTGTTTAAAACAAGACAAACTAAAATAGAATCGAAAATGGTGATCAAACAATATGACAAACAATATCGTCATATTGCCAAGCTGTATCTTGTAGTCCTGGCTCATAGTCTTGGTCCAGCCCAGTTTTAGTCCCTGTTAAGTCCTGGTTTAGTCCAGCACTCTGGTATCCTGTATCCATTCATAGCAGATAACAGTTTTGCAGCCGCTGTGCTATTGTCAGTCATCCACATGTCGCTCTGACAGCCAGGTTAGAGCTTTAAATAACAGAGCAAATAGCTGCCACATACAGCCTCGATACCACAACCCAGGCTTTTTAAAAAACATCATGAAATACCCTCTAAACAACATGAAACACCCTCTGAACATGGCACACACTGTACAGCTGGCTTTTCCAATATTAACACAAGCTCCTCAGGAAACAGGGGGTCCATCGCTGTAGGCGGGAAGCGACACATGCAGGAAAACGTTGTTAAAAAAAAAAAATCAGGTAAATAACAACACTTACTATGGCAGATCGGAGGATGTGTCCAGGGGGGTGAATGAAGGGGCAGTCTGCAACAAACCAAACAAAGAAGTCATTGATAGATCCACAGGAAGATTCCCACAGCTAGGAGAAGAGCATTAGCCGCAGCCCGGGCAGTGTGGCGTCTTGCAGCTCGTCTGGGGGCTAAATGTCGAGGCTAACGGGGGTTGTGTCGCTGCTCCTTCTTGCTCTGGGAGTGTTTTGGCTCGCATGCAAGTTGGGTAGAAAACAAGCAGGAGGAAGGTAGGCGGCAGGGAGGTATAGGAGCAGGGAGGCAGCAGAGGAGTGGAGGAGAGAGAGAGAGAGTCGGGGGGGGAATAGGCGGTGGTTTGGGTAAAAGATGAGGCGGGTCCGCATGGGGCTCGGGCCAATCGCGGGGCGGCACTCGAGGGAGAAGCTGTAGCCTATTGTCTGGTGCCGCTTCGGAGGCGCTCTCATTACCAGCCGAGCAGACCGGGGGACAATCAAGCAGCTGGCGGAGCGGGAAGGCCAAATTACACAAACATACAGACACTAGATTACACTTAGATGCACACGGTGAATGCGACGACAATGCAAGGATGTAAGACGCAATACGAACACATGACAAACAATCGTGTTAAGAGGATATGTGAACAAATCAGACGGGGACAATGAGTGATATCAGCAAAAAGTTAATTACTTTTGAGGAATTGTTATGTTTACGGGGATTGTGTTCATCGCTGTGTACGTCCACCCCCCCCCCGTTTACAAAACACACAACTATAAATAACATGTATGCAATAAGTTGACTTGAATTGGCTTGTAATTAATTGTTGCCAAGTTGGGTTTCATTGATAAATAATATATAACATAAATATATTATGTTTTAGCCTAGAAACCACAGTAAGACTTTATGATAACTACATTTTTAATAGCCTTAATAAAGCATGAACAAAGACTTAATTCATTATGAACAAATGGTTAATTAAGACCGATTCAAGTAAATATTTAAATGAGGTGTTAGGGTTTGGGGTCAGGTTTAGAGTATTAAGGAGTTATTAAACCTGAATACATCTTAATAAACGTTTTGTTTGGTATGAATTAAGTCTTTTTTTCAGCTTGATTAATGCTAATTAAGGTGTAGTTATTATAAGTGGAAACAAAACCACTGATAAAAGTATTTATGACTCAATCGAAGGTTCCAAGACAAAGTTGTCACTATATACCGAGCTGACAGAATGATATAATAAATGGCTAAGTTCTGCCTGAAAAGAAAGTAAATATTGTCTGAAACAATATGGGCAGTACAGTCGGTTGCCAATTTGACAATCATAATTTTTTACGGCTCGAACCACAATAACACGATGGTATTCCAAAAGACATTCCAAGACATTGACACTTTGAAAATAATGGGCCGACCAGAGGCTTAAATAAAAACAGTGGTGAAGTCAATTGGGCCATTTGAATTCCTAGGAAACCATACAGCCATGAAGTATTGTGGGATGTATATTTTTTTCTTCTCCTTTACATTTTCAAAAGTTGCTTGGTTCTGGTTCGTATTGTGCACTCCACCACTCATTTAAAAAGGTGCAACGATCAAACTTTTCTGGTTCAGATGTTTCATAGTATGACATTAAACCAATCTCCATGGAGACAAGTAGCTCACAGTAAGTATGCCTGTTTTTCTAAGCAGCTAAATTAAACGCAATGATAGTTTAATGTCATCCGTGTGAAACATTCCGGGCAAAGCAATAGCATCTCCGTGGAGACAGACCAACAGAAAAGTTACACAGTGCACCTTAAGAGTGCTTGGCCTTTCCAAACTGTACAATTAGATGCATCAAGTTCCTCTATGTCAACAAGTGGAAAAATAACCACGTCAGATTACATAATACACGTACTGACAGTTTGTGGTGAAATCATCATGAAACTCCAGTTCATTCAACAATAACAACGCCATGTCATTTACTATTGTCCTGTTGTTTTGCATTGTGTGTGTGGTGTGCATGCCTATAGTGGGAACATTATCATAAATCATCCGGAAGCCTTAAGTCCCCATGTCCCAGGCCTATAGCCCTGTCCCGCGACTCGCACACAGCTGTTATTTTGGAGCAGCTCTTGTGTCCCGAACAGAAGGGGTGGCCACTCGCTGAGGTAGCACCCGGTAGCACATTTTGAATGGTTTAGACCTCTGCCTAATTTTAGACCACTGTTTCTGCAGCTCTCCTCTCCTCCAGACGTCACGGAGGGTAAAAATATCATAGACGCTGGCACCACGAATAAAAAGCGCAAGTGTTGTTTGCAAATAGTGTTGCACAATCCCTAGCCACGCCAGCCAGGCCGTCCCGGTCGCTAATGCCTGTTGCCCCCTTTATACTTCCACAACGCCGTGCCAAAAAACCTCCACTTCACCCACACCGATGACCAGACAAGGAGCATTCCCATGCCCCATCTCGCCACAGCAGATGCCTCGGCTCAGAGTTGCCAGGGCAGGACGATCATTAATAACCAAACTGTTTCCGACGCCTTATTTGTGTTGATGTGTAACTCATCAAAACAGCAGTGTCCTCTGCCCAAATACGCACATCCGAAACATCTTTTAGGTTAAGGGCAAAAAGGGTAGGGCTGGTTATAGCAAAACATTTATTAAGGTTGGCATATTGTCCTTAAAGAGATGTGTTTTGCACTTGAAGAATCTATATTTGCTACTAAGGCAACTGTAGACCTTCCCCAAGATCTTGAGCCAAGATCCTGGCCGAGGAGTAGTGAATGCTTTAAGTTGATGGGGGAAACCCACCAAGACACTGGGAGAGCTCCACAGGAGTTATTCCAGAGTTATTTTGGATGCTGAATGTTCATTATTTTTGCTTGGTTTGACTGGTATGGTAAGTGTTGTGTAGCATTCATAACTGGGTTCACAAAAGCAGTAGTAATATTGCAGTTGTTACAATGGTTTACAGTATAGTTATAAAATGCGTCATAGCGGCTGAGTGGCTTCACTGCACGCTTCACAGCAAGAAGGTCCGAGGGATGACTCCCAGGCCAGATTGGGTCTTCCTGTTTGCATGTTTCTCCCCAGATTCCAGTTTCCCCCATCGTCCCAAACATGCACAATATGTGAAATCCTCCAGTAAAGATCCTGACCAAGCCGAGCTCAAGACCTGAAGATGGGTCTAGCATGCTGCACTGTGACCATTTGCCCCAGCGGCATTGAAGGATGGGTCAAATGCAGATAATTAATTCCCCTCATTTAGGATTAAAAATGAGCGCCTTAACCTTGTATTACCGCTCTGGGGTGCACTGACGCCAATCTGAGCCAACTCCTGCAACCACCAACCACTTTCCTACTTAGGTAAGGAGAAGTGAGGAGCCTTGCAAAGGACACAACAACAGTATGGACCTGCAAGTAGTTTAAATAGTTATAGAGTGATTGTAGTAATGTTGCCATGATTGGAAGCTCATTAATGACCATTCAAATAAACAGACATCTTCATATAAGAGCATTGAGCTGGTGCGTCTGAAGTCGCCTCTATTTTAAGTCTAATGTTCCATGTCGGTGTCATTGAAGAATCTGGGACTCTTTCTTGCACTAAACCGGCCCCTCCCCTCTCTCGCCCCTCTCGATCTGGGACAGGGGACGACCGGCTGACACCCCGGGGTAATGGGGCTTACAGAGTCCGTCTGCAGTGGAAAGTAAACAGGAAGCAAGCTAGAGAGCCTTATCGCGCATTTAGGAATTTAATCCCAACGGAGATATTCACACAGGACTCAACACTTTATGTATTTTTCTTCATTAAAATGAGGTTGATGTTTTTTTTATCTCACTCGAGTGGTGTGTTGCATACTTGTCTCGACCTATTACATTAGAACTACTACGGCATATTGTTGGAAGAGAGTGGACATTCAACCATGTAGGAAAAGGAATGATCTGATTGAAATGACATACTAAGTGAACGGGGATGGCTGGTCTGCTGAACTGCTGCGCATCAATGTATGCAAGCAACAAAAGCAACTAGGCAGATTCTTGATGATGCCAAGTAAAGTTTTCATGTATTTTCTTGCTCGCTGTGGGTTTCTCTGCAGCGTACTCTCTCCGGTTCCTCCCACTGACCAAAAATATAAATGAATGAATGAATTGCTCATTATTCCCAACCGTTTGTGGCGTCGCTCGAACCTAACATGGTCACTCTGGATATGAGTAGTTAATCAGTTGGTCCACAGTCACCGATTTTCATATTTATTCACGACAGGACATTTTGGATTCATGAATTTGATGATATGCACCAAGTGGGATTGAGCACTATTCTCTGCTTCTTACTACTTTTCTATCAAAAAGTATTTAATATTTAGTTTCACTTGCAATTTGTTCATCGCTTTTCCTTCTTCTTCTCCCACTTCCCCGACGGGAGTGGAGCAGGCACATCGATGACCTGTGGATCCAGATGCTCCTCAACTGCCTGGAGAAACGGCCTCCACTCCATAATGAACGGGTTCTGAACGGTTCTTCATCGGCCTCGAAGAATTGGTTCTCCTCCTGAGTGGGTCTAGCTCCACCGTGTATCTGCAAATTGAGGCGCGTCCGCCTGTCCGTCCGAGGGAGTCGGATCTCTCCTTGCACTGTGGAACTCCTACAGGTTTCTACTTTTTCCCAAAGAGGTTTGGTAGTTTTTCCTGGCCGAGAAGGAGGGTCTAAGGACAGGGGACCTTGGGACATCTGTCTAAGGACACAGGATGCGGGGACATTACAAAGTCCCTATGAACACTGTTAATTCTTTTTTTATTCTGTTTTTCACTGTCGCCCCGTGAGGCAACCACTGTTGTAATTTTGGGCGTTACAAAAATAAATTGAATTGAATTGAAGATGACGATCCATATGTCAGATACAAGTAACTTTCCGCTATTATACATTTTTTTGGGGGTACAATTTTGACCGTAATAATACCATCAATTCCACATTATTCCTGTTTTGTTAGTAAATGCTGAATGGTCAGACGCTTCTCTACCACCAGTGGGTTAAGTGTCTTGCTTAAGGACACAACTTGGGTGTCAGTGGACAAACACACTCAACTGAGCCACTTTTTACTTCTACTTAATATTATTTAAGTGATGATATTCCAACGAGATAAAGCCTCATGCCTCATTTACGTTTGAATACAGGGCGGGTTCGGTACATATTTGTAACACAAATTGCTGCTGTGTCAGGGAAAAAAATAAACACACCTTGCGGGGTCCTTTGTGCAGACCTGAATCACATCACTTACAGTAGGTGTAAACCCAGTCTACTCTAGCAGAGAATCAAAAACTTTATGCCGAAATACAAAACTATTACTGTTTCTTGCATCAATCTATCAGTCCTGTACTTCTACGTGATATTATTTTAAAGTGACAACTATAGTTAGGCAATATCTCAAAATATAGATCATGTTGTGAATGTTAATTTTTGAACATATGCAACATTTTAACATTGAGTATATTATTTATACTCAAATTGCTACAAAAAGAGCAGATTTAAGATGAAAATTATTTAAAATGTATTTGTCGTAAACGTTCAAGTAAAAGGTGATATTTCTGCACTTTTGTGATTTTTTTACAAAACATTTCACATTTGTCTGTCTCTACCTTTAAAGTCTTTAATTTCTGTTGACTAGACATAATATTGTCTGACTATTGTTATTGTTTTACGACATAAACAGAGATATTCATTTTGGTCAATATCACCCATGCCTAGTAACAGTGCACCTACTTGAGCGTCACACGTTTTGGCTTCCCCTGTCCATCATGTGACCTGCTGAGTCTGACCGTGTCCTTAAATGAGTCTCTTCCTGCTCACTGTCTTGTGTATCTGTGTATCTTGGCGTATCCTTGGGTATCTGTATATCTGTGTGTCTCAGCGTATCCTAGGGTGTCTGTGTATCTCAGCGTATTCTAGGGTGTCTGTGTATCTGTGTATCTCGGCATATCCTTGTGTATCTGTGTATCTCGGCATATCCTTGTGTATCTGTGCATCTCGGCATATCCTTGTGTATCTGTGCATCTCGACATATTCTTGAGTATCTGTGTATATCCTTGTATATCTCGGCCTATCCTTGTGTATCTGTGTGTCTCCGCGTATCCTTGAGTATCTGTGCATCTCGACCTATCCTTGTATATCTGTGTATCTCGGCGTATCCTTGTGTATCTGTGTATCTCGGCGTATCCTTGTGTATCTGTGTGTCTCTGCGTATCCTTGTGTATCTGTGTGTCTCTGCGTATCCTTGTGTATCTGTGTGTCTCTGCGAATCCTTGAGTATCTGTGTGTCTCTGCGTATCCTTGTGTATCTGTGTGTCTCTGCGAATCCTTGAGTATCTGTGTGTCTCTGCGTATCCTTGAGTATCTGTGTGTCTCTGCGTATCCTTGAGTATCGGTGTATCTCGGCGTATCCTTGTGCATCTGTATATCTTGGCGTATCCTTGTGTATCTGTGTATCTCGGTGTATCTCGGCGTATCCTTGTGCATCTGTATATCTCGGCGTATCCTTCTGCATCTGTATCTTGGCGTATCCTTGTGCATCTGTGTATCTTGGCGTATCCTTGTGTATCTGTGTATCTCGGTGTATCTCGGCGTATCCTTCTGCATCTGTATCTTGGCGTATCCTTGTGCATCTGTGCATCTGGGCGTATCCTTGTGTATTTGCATATCTCGGCGTATCCTTCTGTATCTGTATCTCGGCGTATCCTTGTGTATCTGTGTATCTCGGCGTATCCTTGTGTATCTCGGCGTATCCTTGTGCATCTTGGCGTATCCTTGTGTATCTTGGCGTATCCTTGTGTATCTCGGCGTATCCTTGTGTATCTGTGTATCTCGGTGTATCTCGGCGTATCCTTGCGTATCCTTGCGTATCCTTGAGTATCTCTGTATAAGGACAGAGTCACTGCGGAGTGACTCAGAGCTGCACCGTGACTCTTCGGCCACATTCACATGTTTCCAAACAGGTGTCCCCGGCCACTCACCGGAGCGGCCTGCGAGCTTAATATTCAGAATAACTGTCAGGAGTAGGTCACCGTAACTCGAGGCCCATTCTTTCCAACGCCTTATCTGTGCTCATGCGTCCGTATCAAAACAACAAACTGACCCCTGCCCCAAATATGGCCACGCTCTAGACTGATGCTTCCTCTTGTTGTTATCCAATATTCTCACACGATTCATTTAGCTTTTAGTACAATTTATTTAAAAGTCTGAGTGAGAAACGGTTTTATTCTAGAGCAAAACGGGGTAGTAATAGTAGCTGTAGTATATTGAATGTAGTAAAAGTAAGATAAAACATTATGCAAGAAATAACAGTGTTTGTAGTATTCATGGTAGTAGTAGTAATATGTCTGCAATATTTGTACGAAAGTTGTGAGAAACCTTGGTAAACTACATTTTAAACTTGAGTGACATTTTGTGGATGCTTTGATTTTAACTTGAGCACTTGGAAACCTATAAAACACTGCAAATATTGATAAAGATTGTATTGAAACATTGCAATGCTTAAAGAGGATGTAATTTCAGCTATTATACATTCCCACATTGAGTCACTCGAGTGGTAAATTGTTGTAAATCACATTGTAGACAACACGCTTGAATGATTACTCACAATACCAGTAAATGACCCAGATGGAGTCACTCAAATGTGGAAGGAGTATTACTTAAATAAATGTACAGGAGCAATAAAAGGCGTAAGTAAAAGTAGCACATATACAAATTTAACAGTTTGGAAGTACCCGTTTTTAGTATTTCACACAGATTTTGGGAACTGTCCAGGCGTTAAATGTGCTGATCTTGATAAAGAATTGTGCAGATTTTTGGTCAATCTCCTATTTTTATGTGTGCATTTTATGTGCATATATTTCTTTGCTCAAAACCGAGACTTGAACTCAGAACTTTTCAGCAGGATGTCACAGTGAACGTGCTAAAAATAACCTCTCAACCCAAAATGAAACTTACTTCCTACTTTTCAGTCCAGTTGAAAAATACAGTAGAAAGAACAGGGAAGTGATAATAAAAAGCATCCACTGTAATAACTACTTTACCAAATTTAAGTAAAGAACAGATGCTTAAAAGGTTTACTGAAGTGCAGTACTTTTACTTTTCTACTTTGTTTTTTCCACCGCCGCTCAAATACGAAAAGCAGTATGGCATAAACTTTTGACTTACGTAAACACGGCATTGATCACTTACTATCAGACCCGTATGACATATTTCTGCGTACTTCTCCTTCACTTCCATTACTCCACAAATACTTGTACTTCCTCGCAGCCTCAGCCCTGTGTTCGGTGTCTCTGCGTCAGCGCTCCGGCCCAGATGGAGTCGCTCAGCCTGACTGCAGTTATGTCAGGAATCCCCTCTCACACTTCCTCTGACACCAATGATGAACGGCCAGTGTCACAGTGTGTGTTTTTAGACACCTCTCAAGTTATTAATATTAAAGACAGAGGCCGTTGCTGTAATTATACACGGGAATCAGCCGGAAAACTGGGTGAGCGGAGGCGATCGGGGGCGAGGGCGGGACGTGATGCGCGGCGGCGTTTAAGGGAAAGGCCAATAGTCACAATGTTTTCAGACGAGACAGTGAGTGCTGATGTCTTACTCATGAGCGAGGCTGGTCTGAGGAGTGACACAAGTATCCTAAAATATAACGCACTACTGACTAAACGGCTCACTATGAATCACTGGAGACATTATAGGATCGGATGTCTCATAGGAATGTAAAGTACACGCAAAAATGTAATGTTTTGTGATATGAATAGGTCAGTTTAACATTGACACTGATTGATTTGGATCAACATGAAATAATTAAATGGAAAATGGTGACGTAATGGTTTATTTAAAAAAAGGGTCATCGCTTCCTTTTTTGAGCGTGCACTGGAAAAATTAAATGTAAATATACTGTATAATGTCACCTTTTTCCATGTGGATATTTTACATTTGATAAAGATCATTAAATTATTTGTATTGGGTCAAAATAAAATGCATTTTGAAAACCGGTCATGAATCTGAACATTTCAATGATACAAACCGGAATGTAACTGGAGGAATTGTGATGCTTTATTTATTATTTTATTGATTTCCACCCCCCGTTTTTTCCCGAATAAAAAGCATAAAACAAACAAAAACAAACAAGACCAGATCAGAGAGAACCAATTAGGTAAACAAAAATAAAAGAAGAAGAAAGTTAAGGCACAAAACGTCCAAGATAAAAGCCTTATTTAGTCAATTTCTGTCAAATTTCCCGCTTTCCAGGTGACGCTTTCTTAATGGTATTCTTTTTACAGCTTATTTAAAGATCTATTATTCACGTGGAATGATGAGAGACAGAGAATTGACACAGTTATTCACAGCTTGGGCACATCGTTTCCAGACTATAGTTCACGGTGTCGAATATTTTGGATGCCTTCTCCTGGATGACATTTGACCAAGCCGAACCTTCAAAGTGATTTAACAGATGCAGCTCTGTCGACTTTCAGTCTCGACGGGCACATTTTCATTGTATCTAAATATAATTCATCTCAAAACTTGGTAAAATCTCCACATTCCTCAAAGATTGCTGAAAATAAATCCACTAAACAAGCTTTTGTTCATCTGCAATGGCATTATTGTGGGGTTAAAGGACATATTTGTGGTCAAATGTGATGATCTAAAATGGAGAAGTATTTTTACAAGTTGAAAATTAAGATGACATGAACGATTAAAGCAGAGAAATGTTTGGTACAATAGGTACAACTTGGCCTATTTGAATTTTCTACTCAAATAAAACTACTACTTTAGTACTGGTACCGTTAATATTACAAACTGTTTTGATTATTACATCTAAAACTTCTACCGTTTCAACCGTTTGCCCAGGTCTGTTTATATATTATTCACACTTGATTGTATAATCGTTAATTTTTTTTTAACAATGTTGCTTGGTTTTATATGACTATAAAACTAAGAACTAAGTAATTTAAGCGATAGAGTGATAGAGCTCCCCCTGCAGCGCTCTTGAGAAAATACGGCAGGGTTATTCAGTTATATTGTCCTTGTGGTCAGACTTTTGGGGGGCTATTGAACTACAAAACTGCACCACAATTTTAGTGTTGATATCCAATATCCCAAAACAACTCGCAATGGTACTATTCAACAGAAATCTTTTGTTTCGCTGAAGTAAATAAAAGGACTAAAGCAGGACTAAAGCAGGACTAAAGCAGGTCTAAAGCCGGACTAAAGCAGTACTAAAGCCAGTCTAAAGCAGGACTAAAGCCGGTCTAAAGCCGGTCTAAAGCAGGACTAAAGAGACTTGAACTGGAGCAGAGCAGAGCAGCAGATCTAGAACTAGACCTAGTCCTAGAACCAAGACTAAACATATTGTAGGTCACATCAGGCTACAGGACTAGACCACAGAATCTGAACCAGGACTAGACTGAACCAGGACAATAAAGTCTTAAATATAAATGGCATTAAAACATCAGATTCAGTTGATGTTAAAAGTGTAGTAATACTGAATAACAGAGCTAACATAGTGCATTAAGGACAAATGCAATATGGTCCAAACCCTGAAATATACTGTCAGAGAACAGACACAAAAGTATGTTTTGTTTTTCTTCTTTTACTAAAATACGCCAGTGCAATCACCTACAAAAACATTTAACATTGCCAAATATTTAAAAAAGAGCCAGGGGTTTCCAGGATAGTTCAGAGACAGCAGGGGCGATGATGAACACTTAAAACGCCCCAAAACTACATATTTAACCATCACAGGGGCTTAAAGACATTCAATAAAAGTACAGTTATACCTGATATTTCTGCATGTAATAAAGTAAAATCGTTTTGCCACAGAGTATATTGTAAAAGCATCTATTCGGGTGAAAATGGGACCACAGCCCTTTCTCTGCATCTGAGCTTTACCGCAGTGAATATTTAAGATGCTGGGAATGCATTATTAACTACTTCTGTTTTTCATGTCGTTTACATCTAAAACCCTTTTACAGAGACATTTTCCCTGCCTCTCATTTTAATTCAAACAAAAAGGTCAAAAGGTCACGGCGTCATCTGAGACCTGGACATTCCTCACTACTCTCCATTGAGAAATCCTCCCACAGTCACACACACACGAACTCCGACACGTCAATCAAACACAGAGAAGCTCTTCTCCCATTACTACATCCACTGTTACTACCACCAACAGGAAAAGGTACTGCAATCACCTCTAAGTCTGCTAGTCTGGTCACTTCTGGTACTTTTGCTTTACAATACTTGAGTGCATTAGTACATTTTGGTTGCGCCTTTCAGTTCAGATATGATTGTGTTATTTTTTTTATTAATAAGTATAATTGACACTAACTGTTGATTATTTTAATACCTTACCGGCTTTAAAACACATGTTGAAAGATTTTAAAGGTTTAATTACAAAGATTCCAAAATTATTGAATCAAAATGTCACAAAAAAGGAATTAATTAAAATAAAGAATAGTAATAAAAATAAAATTACACTTTTACTTACTTTTTTTGTGTGTTTTTTCATAAGTAATACAGAATAATTTAATACAAAATTATTTTGAATGATTTGCTCTCTAGAAACCTTCAGTCCAATGCTTGTCTTTAGTTAAAAATGCAGACATTATTGCTGATAGTCGACTACTAAAACAACCGTTTGTCGCAGCCCTGTGTTATTTAATGTTAATTAGATGTTAAATGTTAAGTCTCTGACCCTGTTTTCAAGCAATTGTTTCCCCAAATACAGTTTTTACTCTACTTTGAGCAAATTCTTGAAGTATTTTATACATCTACAGGAGTCATCTTATTTTAAAGTACTCTTACTAAAATTTCTGGCAACATTTTTAATTATTTATTTGCTGCGGCAAGTCAGAACAAAACATAAAAGGAAGGAAAATATAACGTTACACAAAAGGAGTAGGTAGAAATTGAAGGGCACTTAAAGAGACCCCTTCCAAAACACCACTAATGCACACTGTTGCTCGTCTCAAAGCGTCCATCAGCGCAGCTCTATCTCCTCTACACGGCCAGACGGCGCAGACTCCGGTACGTCCATCAAGCCCCGTTGAGCCAGTGCGTCTGGCCAGCCTTAAGGTCACATGCTGCAGATTCCCGGAGCAGCTTTGGAAGTGACTGTGACATTAAACAGGAGCCAGGCATCAAGGCGAGCTCAGCGGGCAGGAATCCACGCCGCGCCTATATGCTTACATCCAGGCATCCGCGGCCGACACGGGAAATCGGGGCTGTGGGCAGTAGATCATGGGTTGCCATCGCTTAAATGTGACAAGAAGAAGTGTAGAGTAGCGGTTTTCCAAATAGAACGGTTGAAATTAGTGTTTTATGTTGCACCTTAATACCGAGACAAGTTCCTATGTTTGTGAATTTTGTTCATTGACAATGGCAATAAACTCTTTCTGATTCAGATTCTGATAAAATGACATTAATTCAAGGGATTAAATCTGGAATTGAGCAAATTTGTCGATTGACAATTATTCGCAATTATTAACATCACGGTCAAAACAACAAAATCCCACATTTTCTGTCCTCCTTGTTTTCTTGACCGCTCCTTAATATGTGACCTGCTTCATGAAATCAAACTTTCTGAAAGATCAATTTGATATAAACGGCAAAAAAAAAAAAAAGCACTTTACATTTTGAGGAAAGGCTGACCAGAAAAGGACTTAATTTTGCTTCTAAAATCATCACATTTCTCTTAGCTGAGCTAAAACATAAAAAAAATACTGCATTTAGTACAAAAATTGTCACTTTTCTACAAATTGAATAAAAAAAAAAAAGTCATTTTCCCTTGTAAAAATTTCACGATGATCAGTTTTTTGGTCTTTACGGTGATATTGTGACAGTAATCAATCTATAAATCTTGACATCCCTACCTGAGGGCATTTTGGTTCTAGTCGCTAACGTAAACAAAGGTAAAAGGACATTTGCATAAACTGCTTGAACATCAGCACAGTCTTAACCTTTACTGTCAGCTGTGGTGCTTCTAGTCAATGATTAGCATTTGTGATTAGCATTCAGGTCAAACGCGATGGGCTCGAGGAAACACGGCCTGTACGTTTATAGAAGCAGAGCCACACTGTTATTCATTAATTACTGATTTTAAATCTGTATAAAGTCATGGAAAAGCTGTTCGTAGGCAAAAGCAGACAATTTTCACTAGATTTTTATCACACATTGGTATAAATCGAATGGGTAAAACAAAATTGCTTTGGTTTTTTGATGCAGGATAAATGTTGTTTGTAGCTTAATTTATTGAATAACTATTTTATTTCATTTTATTTGTGTATAGTTCAGATGTGTCCTAGATCAATCCTGCTAAATGTTTGCTTTTGTCCTGATTCTCATAGGTTTTACGTCTGAATTTGGGCTAAACTGGGACAAAATCAGAGCTAAACAGTTTAATGCTGTTTTAATGCAGGTTGAGTCTTTCTTTAGAGCTTGGTTAATCATTGTAGATGTTTATTTACACTTCCTCCTTTAACAACTGATCAAAACAACATCACATAAAACTACTTTTGTCACACATTTAGAATATTTTTAACCAGGTAAGGTAAAAATATGTTTACTGAAGACTTCTAGATAGAAAACAATTACTAATACTGTATTATACATGTAAAACTCAAGTTGTTTACTCTTTTTTTGACAGTTCGTTTTAATAATACCACTGTTTTTGTGAGAAGATCTTTAGACACGCGCTTTAGAGTCTACAGTTCAGATTTCAGTTGGTTATCTGCCATTATTCTGACTGATTGTTACCGCACAGTTACAGTTACACATTGACAGACTGGTGTATTTTGGCCCGGGACATTATCTCATGACGGTGCCACTTCCAGGACCGTCGCATAAACTCTGAACTCCATTTCAACATTTGTCTGGTCCCATTTAAAAAAGGGCCAGACCTGGATTGAAATAAAAAGCGCCCCGCGTCTCCCGTCTGCCCCGGTTTGGAAAAGCCCCAAACACGTGCGATCTGAAACGGTCCGAGGTTATTCTGGAGCCGGATGTGCTCTTGGACCTCTGAATAATGAGTGATGACTGAAGCATCACACGACTCGCGCACCGCGGATGACGGGGAAACTAAAGTAGAGCTGATGTAACCGGGTAAAGGTTTAAAAAAGGGAGAATGTGGATGAAAGACTTCTGAATTCGTTTGCTTTCATTTTCCCCACAGACTTTTCTTTGTATTAAACATTTGATGGTGACTAATGAGATATAAAATGAATCGTGACCATAAGGTACAAGAACATTTATGGGGAAATATCAGAAAAAACTAACCTTTTTTATATGATTTTGCCAAAAATAATATAACTAACTACAACTGCTATACATATTCAGTTTAGTTTTATTAAATTTGTGTACCGTTTTTATAGAATACAACTGCATTTGGGAAAATTAACGCAATAAGAAACAAAAAGTCCCCACCCACTGTTGCACGGGGGGAAAATCAGTCATCTTTGATCAGTTATATGGTATTTTAATAAAACAATTTTTTTAAAAGAACATAAAACAGTCAAAAACAGAACCGGGCAGAACTAAAGAGAACACAAGATAAGTAAACGATAAAAGTAGAAACAAATAAGGGGGTGGCATCCAAAGAAAATAAGGGATAAAGCATATTTAATCCAAAATAAAAGTCCCATTTTTTATTGCTATTTTCACAACAAATCTCCAAATTGAAATCAATCATTTTTTGAAACGAATCCATTATGTATTTCAATAACAAACCACAATATTTAATCCATCCATCCGCGCCACATAATCACGACAGTAAACTTTCCGGTCCATGTCCCTGCAGCCTTGTGATGAGTAATCTGAAACCTGCAACAAAACACTGTCTAGACATCTACTCCTGTATAAGCTATTTCCGGACACTGTATAAAGCATGAATATACGTGTGCAGTTGTAAAAGGGACACGTACAGTATATAGGTCTGAAGTTGTGGCCGGGCGCTATCGAGGCCTGGCATTTACAGAGGCACCCGTCTGTTCATTTGCATAAGACCGTGATACGAAACGCTTCTGCTGTGGAGTTATGGGTGAAAATAGCTTTCATTAACCTCTTTTAATGGGACAAGCGGCAGTCAATCATCTTTCTCTTACGCAAGCAGAGAACGTGAAGGTTTGTGTGCCGAGGGGGGGACGAGACACTGTTCTCGTGGGCCTGATCTCAGTCGAGTTTAGTTCACAATATTGGCCTGTCCTGTAACTACAACACTTCTCTTTCCAGGCCTTAGTTTCCAGAGCAAAAAAAAACAACAACAAACCTTATAAATGCACGCCACTTCTTTCTTTATTCTGATTCCAACGCAAATCCATGAAAGCAAAGCAGTTTTGATCTGTATTTAAACAAAGCGGCGCACAGAACCGTGGCACAGTGTCAAAAACTAAACCAAATGAGCCGTTTCAGTTCACGGCGCGGCTGCTTGGATCCAGAAATGATGTCACAGTTAATACTCCCATAGCTGCAATGTGTAAAATGCTTAGAAAGTTAAATCCAAGCTTTGGAACAGAGAGCGCAGGCCAGAACGTTGCCCTTTAACTGTCGAAATGCAGTCGTTTTGACCTGGTTTACCATTAATATCTTTGTAACTAGACTGCCTTTTCATGGGAAACTAAAACTGGCAATACGCTTAAATGTCTTCTCTGTCAGCGTAAATGAACAACTGAAGCAAAAAGCTGTGACATTATTCCAAAAATGTGACTGTTGTTTATTTTTATCGACTTCTATCAATTCAAATCCTTGACAAAAAATGACAAAGTTCGACCATTTTGTGTTATTTCTTTCATACACACTGAAATGCTCATGGTATATGAACTAAACCCGGACTAGAACAGGACCAAACCAAGTCCAACCCGGCGTGGGCGTACCATGTGACATACAGGGGCTGAAGGTGGACACAGACATGGGGTGTTGGGGGTTTGACACAGACGTTATCGCATGCAGTGATGACAGCGTTGTCCCTGCGCGAGGCGAGCACCACTTACCGCTTTGTCAAAGTCCATTTCAGAAAAAAACTTATACCAAGGTTCATTCTCTAAATCTACGTCGGGGCTTACATCCTGAGTCTACAGAGGCACGGCACAGGAGAGGAAAGCACACACACACACACACACACACACAGAGAGAGAGAGAGAAAAGTCACACAGATGAGAACAATATGAGAACGAGCAATGATGGAAAAAAAAAACAACAGCAATGCATGACACAGAAGACACGTGCAAATATTCACGTTTATGTTCATTTGTGAAGGATTTGTCGAGCCAGAATGCGCGGATTTGAGTGGACAGACAAGTCGAAGACAATGGATGGATGTCAAATGACTTGTTCCTGGATGTTATTCAAAAAGAAATAGTAGCAGAAATGAATATAACCGTCATTTAAGGCTGGATTCGCACACACTTCATCAAAATTAGGACTGAACTGGGACTAAATACGGACTAGAACTAAAGATTGCAGCTTTTTCAGGTCCGATACAATACTTCGGCTTTGAGTATCTGCTGAAATAAACCAATATGAGGTGACTTTTCTTAAAACATGTTAACAAAACGAGTTGTTCATAAGACATATATGAAATGCACCATATGTATACAGTCCAGGCCTCATGAACGAGCTAGTCAATCTTGTAAAACGACAGCTCGATCTGATGTTGAGGCCGGTCTCTACAAAAGTATGGACGTTTACAAATGCGCGATATAATTCGATGTTCCATGATACCGCAGTAATATGCTACTAATAGTGTTTGAACGACATGACAGTAACTTGACGACAGCGAAACATTGGAAAATAAAGTCAGTGACGGCGTTTCTGAGCGTTAAAATGAATAGTTAAGTGAAGTGAGTGGTAGAAATGTGTTGTAAAAGGAGGATCCAGAACTAGGACAAGACCAAACCAAGTCTACATCAGGCCTAAACTGGGACCAAACCAGGACAAGGAATTCTGAACCAAATCGAGATGAATTAGAAAAAAGAAGAAACAGCAGATAATTTGATTCAAAGTAATGAACAATATGTTGAAATGTTGACAAATAACTGAGATTTAAGAATCACCATTAGATGCAAGACTAACTAACACTTGTGCGTGTTTAAAATACAGTAAAAAGTAACAATTAAAAGAGTGCAGGTTAAACAAGAGAGTCTCAAACGTTACATCTGTTTTGTTTGTCCCCAACAGGCATCGGTAGGAGCAGGAGATATTGGAAAAAATGTATACCTCAATATTTTTGGGATAATCCTGTTTATTCAGACCATATTATTCTCGATCAGAACTACTAAAACGTGCATGTAAAGTATTTAACTTTACACAAATTTAAACGCTTTACGCAAGTGTTTAAGTGTTTAACTTAATTATAGCCTGATTGCTTTATTTCCAATCGTCTCTTTTGCTGTGCTTTTGGTTAGTTTTTTATTCACGCTACACAATCTGTTGCAAAAAGTATCAATAAAGCAATAATTAACATCATAACAAACTAAATATATGTCGCAATAACGCCATCCGACAGAAATGTACTTTGTTTAAAATGAAAACGTTAAAAAAGATCAAGATTTTCCTTAGTTTTATTTTTTTTAAAGTTTTGTCTCTGTTAAGTTTTCTTTTGATGCAGTTCGAATAAAATTGAGGCATGGATTTTTTTGTTTCAATATCGTAGAGCTTATTATCTTCTGTATCTGGATTTCAGACACGCTTAACGTTGGACTTCCTTCTTTTAAGAGGTCTGTATCTTTAAGAAAACCGGGTGTAATTTCCTCCAGCAAGAGTTGAAATATTGATCAGTGCAAATGGAGCAGAAACAGATGTCAGACAGAAGGCGCTCGATTCCTCTGGGGCTCAGACCAAAGACTGAACCCACCGAGATGCCAAGGCTTTATCCACGAACGTGTTTCATGGATTTTACATTCAGACTGCAACTAAAAGGCCACAGGAACTCAAAACCTGCAGCTTTTCAAGAAATACAAACAAAGCAAGCTTATTTTCTAGCTTTTGTCTAGCTTTTCGTGCACAATGTGTAACACGGACGACAGAACTGTACAATATTGATCATTTTGAGCCACAATCAGTCATAAAGAGTTGATATTCAATGACAATGAGTGAAACGAATCGATGTAATCCCTCATTTGTCCAGCAGGAGTTCATGGTAGAAAAGGTTTGAAAGAGTCGTCATCTCGACATCGTTTTGGAAATTAAATAGATTTCTAGATGAAAAGCTACGTTTCTAACCTTTTCTACCATTATTACTGAACATTTTAACAGATTAGAATTAAATAGACCCTTTCTTATTAAATAGACCCATTCTAAAGTCCGTAATGGTGGCAAAAGTCAAGTGGAGCATACAGTGTGGGATTTTAAATGGGAAACTGGGATTAACCTCAGAAAATCACCAATTATGACAAATCAAGGTGGTTTTTATCAAATGAAAACGACTGTGAGGGATGTCAGAGCCCGGTTTAAACAAAGATATGATTGTATTTTACATTTTTTGTTTATTTAAAAAGGAGATACTAATTGATGCTTAGAGTTTTGATGAAGGCAAAGTCTGGACAAATATTCACAGAAATGCTGAGCCCACCATCGTTTTTCATTTTATCTACAGATATATTACATAGAAATGTCACCCTTTGGAATAGAAAAGCAAACCAATTTACATTTAAACCCAAGATATGTTTGATAAAAATATTATCGTTTGGATCTGATCTCAATTAATCGTTACAAATGTGTTATGGTCGACGTCATTTCGTCCCTAGTCTCCTCCATTTATACGTTTTAAACATTCTGATGACTGAGCATTTTAAATGATTCATTCGTCTTATTCCAGAAGTTACCGTGGGCGGCGCAGTGATTTGCATCCCCACTTTCGCTTGTATTAACACAGAGCTGCCGACCTCCAGAGAAAATAAGCTACACGGACTAAAAAGTCGTTCTCGGGCCGCCCAGAGAATCGATGCAATGTTGACTTGTTGGTCACATAAACATTGGACATTTTACACAAATCAATCTACTTTACACATATTTTAGCTGTGAAACTTTTGCCTCGTTCTCCATTTAAGTGAACGGACTTTGTTTACAACACAACGGAGGTGCAAAACGAGGCAAAAGTGGGCGGGGCGGAATACGATTATTACCAAATAGTCCCCGAATAAAGAAGAAGAAAATGGATTGATGTCAATAGTCTGCAAGGACTCTTACTGGTTAAACAAAAACAACAAATCCTGCAGCTTTAGCCACATCCAAGTGTTCCTCTTTCTCAGTTTAGGAATCAATGTGAGTGACCATTCAGATCAGAGAGAGGACGCACTGGATTTCAGCTTTCTAAATGACGTCTTGGGGAACTAAAACGCCAAATAATAGCATCAACAACAAAAAGGTGAATAAATAAACAGGTTGAATTGACATTAGGTTCTTATTTTAGGCTGTGTTCACATTTGTCATGTTCAGTCCTGGTCTGAGTCTCTAGTTTAGTCTTAAAGCTCTCATTTGGTCCAGTTCTAGTCCAGCTTTAGTCCCAGTTTTGATGTAGTTTTGTGTGAATCCCCCCCCATAAACGGTGGGTAACACGGTGGACGATGCCAGCGCAGTGACCCAGAGTAAATGATGGAAAACACAGAGGCCCCTGACAGTCTGTGGTCCCGGGATGAACCGCCACAGACTTCCTTTTCATGAACGATGGGACGATGCCAGATCCGCGCTAACACAATCTACAGCTCCGTGTGCGTCACAAGCGTTACATAATGAGGCTGTAATCACGACACTGCGGGGCTACTGTGCACGAGGGGGCAAAACGAGCTGCGGCGCACACCGAGGTCTGGGAATCGGAAGGGCACAAACAAAAACACTGAATTTTCTGAAATAACTGTGCAATTAAAAGCTCAAATTTCACTGAGAAAAGAGGGAAAGCGATCGTTTATCCAGGTAAAAGTGTTCCAATCTGTTCAGTTTGAAAATAACATCACTTATGTATCATCAGCAACCATTTTTAAAGCTAATTTTCTATAGTTTATAAATTATATGAATGCACTTTCCCCCTTTTTTCGCTCTGAGAAATTCATTTGTTTGGTTTTGTATCAATAACGCTTGAATATTTTCGCATTTTCATAATTGTCTCCTTTAGACACGAGTCCTGTATTGATAATGATTGTGTAGTTGTGTAGAAATGCTAGCTAGTTTGTGTCATCATTCTGCAATAAACAAACCAGATGAAAGGAAATTAGAGGAAAACAACAAGAAACATTTTCTACCATATTTTTCAAACAAATAAAAATTTTCTAGATGAGAACGTCATAAAATTCTGATAATGCAGTGCAGAGAGATCCTTCAGTGTCAAGTAAAACAGAAAAAAGAACATTAAGAAGACTTTTTTTCAATAAATCAAAAAAACAAAAAAAAACAAAAAACTTCAGACTTGATATAATCTCCACAGAGATATAAATGATTAGATTCACTACGGCTGATTGTGTTATGAAGCTGCATATAGTACCATGACCATAAACGGATTATAATTAAGTTCAAGCCGTTGACTAATCGTTAGAGCAGATACATTATGCTTTAGGACACTCGTGGAGCTTCATTTTAGCTTGCAATATTGATCCAAAACAACTTAAAACTAAAAGAAACAAGCCAGCCGGATGAAAACTGCAGCGCTTATAATCATAAAGATAAGTCGGATATGAATAAATGACTCTGAATGCCACTTTTGACTGGATAAATGAGAAGGGAAAACAATTAAAAGCGGGCTCGTAAGATTGTTTGCAATTGGCAAATCGTAAAAGTTATCATAATTTCCTCCAAAGAGCCGAGATACTTGTGATTCTTTTAATAGTTTGTCAGTTCGCGGGGCTATTTCAGTCTTTTTGTCAAATATTGGAACATAAATTGCATATCTAATCACAGTCGCAATACTTTAATACAGAAAGAAATTACAACTTGATATTTTTCCCACCAAATCATGCAGGGTCTTAAAAGTTGTCTCCTTTAAAGTGCATATGGCAGGTTTTTAGGATTTTCTCATTTTGACTTTATTTGGTGTATTTATACCTGTTGTACATATAAACGATAGCTTCACACCAATCGAGAAGGTATTTGTGGAGAAAACATTGATAAATCTGTAGAAAATGACAGGAAGTGACATCACACTAGGGACACTCATTCCAGTCAAAGTTTATGCAGAATTTACACAAAGAAAATAAAGTCGCTCTCATGTATTTTTATTTGTCAAATTTTAAAAAATGTGTGGGTTTTGGCCCAGTGTTTGCTGGGTAATTTCCCAGTGTGATGTCATCAATTACAACCAGGAAATGAAATGATAGACCTCAAAAATGTGCTTTGTTTGTGTGTGCAAAATTTAAACTTTATTTATCTTAACTGCATTTTAGTGCGATGAGTCGTCCAACCTGTACACACATTTGGTAAATATTTCCACATTACAACCAACAATATGTAAATAAATATATAAAAAAATAAAAAAACGCATCATTTTGGATATCGACATGGAATGACAGTCGGAAACGGGCAGTAATTGAATTAAAAAAAAAAGGGGGATGTTTATGTTGGACTTGGTATACACGCCTTTATTTATGTTTAACCATATGGTGCCATTATTATTTGTATTATTGCTACTTTCTTTTGCTCTTAGGTTGTGTTTTGTGTTAAAAAAAAAAAAAAAAAAAAAAACAAAAAATAAAATAGAACATCAATATTACAGATTCCCTACAGGTTGAGACCCACACCGTCCCCCTCAGAACACCCACAGGAGGGCACTTCCCCTGCACATCCCACAGAGGAAGCGTTTCACTTAGCCTCTCTGCATTGTGTGCGCGATCTGGTCTCGTTCAATAACCTCAAATTGAAACCGGGCAGAGGCAACGGCCGTGCCTGAACGCGACGCGGGCGGCTCAAACAAAAACCACACCCCTTTTGCCCCCGAGCTCGTCAGATGGGTGAAATGCGGGTAGAGGGGCGTCGGGGAAAGGTGGAGAGTACGGCCGATAGCGCGCGGCTAACAATGCCATGCGCGGCTGTCAGGGCGTAAACAAAGAAGCGGGCAGCGAACACAGACTGGCGTACCGTTTTCTCCAGTTTCAGGACGGAGGATTTGCCCGGCTCGTAGTCGAAGATGCTTTTCGGCTCGGCTCGGTACTTCCTCGTGTCCACCTTTTTGTCCGGAGGCTGCCACTCGTTCCTGTGAAGAGAAGCGGCGAGAGCGGGGAGAGGAAGAGGAGACGGAGAGAGCAAGCGAGAGAGAGGGAGGATTATCAATGCGTCGCCGTGGCAACCACAGTTTTAATGTTGACGATGCGGGAACAGCCCTGACCGAAGGATGAACGGATGGAAGCGCAGTGCAATTTGTGGGAAAGAACGGGCGAATGAATGAATGAATGAATGAATGAAAATGCCAAAATGTCGAGGTCATTAAAGACGCTTTTGTGGAAATAACTGAATCGCACATTAATACACAGCATTTTTGATTTAACAGGAGTAAAAAGGAACTAATGCTTCCTATAGACACGTGAGGATGTCAAGATGATTCGGTTAATCAATAATCATGATTATTTAGGTCACAATATAATCGTAAGAACTAAAAATAATAATAATTGTGACGACATCAGAGGCAAAATTAAGTTGTTTTAATTCAATCTATTGTTTTAATAAATGCATGTAGATATAAAGTACTTCGTAATGATCGTGAATAATCGTTAAATTGTGATGTTTTTTCTCACAATAATCGTTACACTAAAATTTGACATTGTGACATCCCTCGTGTGGAGGAAAAAAAAATCTGAATTTACTGATAGATCAAATGAAAAGCATGAAAAAGTGCTGGTTTTACAAAATCGCAAAATGTCGATCACAATCCACTATTGAAAAACAAATAATGTAAAATACAAATCAAATACGTTTCATATGATGCGTTTTATGTAATTTGAGTATCTTCTTGTATTCTCTATAATCTGTACTTTTAGCTTGTGGGGCGGGACCTAAACCTGTGACATGAATCCTGAATACATTTTACATATCGGACTATTCCTGACCGAGACCCTGGTCCTGATCTGCTCCTGACAGGATCGAAGGAGGGTTAAACACACACACACCAAATAAACTCTGGGTACAAAAAGTAGAGTAGCAGTCAAGACCGCACTAATCGAGACCAAGACCTTCCAGAGACCAAGACAAGTCGAAGACCGCCGAGCGCTGAGAACGAGATAAGACCAAGACTTTTGAGGGTCAAGACCGAGACAAGACCAAGACCTACCCGAGAACAAGACAAGACCAAGACCGCTGAGTGTTGAGAACGAGACAAGACCAAGACTGCCAAGTGCCGAGACAAGACCAAGACTTTTGAGGGTCAAGACCAAGACAAGACCAAGACTTTTGAGGGTCAAGACCAAGACCAAGACAAGACCAAGACAAGACCAAGACAAGACCAAGACAAGACCAAGACTGCCAAGTGCCGAGACAAGACCAAGACTTTTGAGGGTCAAGACCGAGACAAGACCAAGACCGCTGAGTGTTGAGAACGAGACAAGACCAAGACTGCCAAGTGCCGAGACAAGACCAAGACTTTTGAGGGTCAAGACCGAGACAAGACCAAGACCGCTGAGTGTTGAGAACGAGACAAGACCAAGACTGGCGAGTGCCGAGACAAGACCAAAGCCTTTGAGGGTCGAGACCGAGACAAGACCAAGACCTACCAGAGACCGAGACAAGACCAAGACCGCCGAGTGCTGAGACTGAGACAAAACCAAGACTTTTGAGCGTCAAGACTGTGACAAAACAAAGAGTTTTGAAAGGTCAAGACCGAGCCAAGACCTAGACTGCTGAGAACGAGATAAGATCAAGACAAGATCAAGACAAGATCAAGAAAAGATCAAGACCAAACGGAGACAGAGACAAGACCAAGACCACTGAGTGTTGAGACAAGGCCAAGACTTTTGAGGGTCGAGACAGAGACAAGACCATGACAGATCGAGACCAAATCAAGACCAATTTAAAAAACCGAGTTGACGGAACCCAAAAACTATAAAAACTAAATATGAGGTGTAACTAAATAACAGATGAAATATGCATTAACTAGTTCATCTCTACTTTTGGCATCTACATAATGTTATCTTAATAATTTTGTGCAATACTCTGAATGAATGTGGCTCAAACTGTGAATGTGTCTGCGTTGCTTCTGACTTCGTTTCTCGCTCGTCTGTTTTCCACTTTAGGATGTTTTGGAAGAACAACACTGGGCTTCTCCTGATGACCCTCCTCTGAGACAACAGGCCGAAGAGCATTGTCCATTGTGTTCCTCAAAGAGCGTTGATGAATGGGCCCGACGTCACGCTCTCTCCCTTTGCACACATTTTCCTTTCGTTTATCCGTCGTTTAGTTCTGCCCACTGACAAACGCAGGAAACACAGCGGAGCAAACCGTCTGAGGAGGCTCAGAATGATCCAGCGAATTATCTGCGAAACGTTTTGACTAAAATGTGCTCAGTGGGTGAATTTTGGTCTGCTTTTTTACTGCCTTGTATCACTGATTTGTACTAGTTTCAACCTGCAAAACATGTATTCCAATCCCATGTATTTAATTGTTATTTGAGCCCAGTTTTGACCATTATACTATTTCTGTGAGTTGTTGAATTCTCGAATCATTTCACTTTAGTTGAGTGATTTGTCATCTGTAGTTTGAAAACCACATTGGAATACGTGTGCAAAAAGCTCGAAGTGCACAGCAAAACATGTGAAAAACGAGCTCATTACAAACGATGGACAGTTACAAAACATTAAAAGTACAAAGAAACATTTTGACAGTGTGAAACCTGTTGGGAACCCGCTCTGGGACAGCAGAATAATAGTTACAGAATAATAGTACAGACAAAATGATTCATGAAGTGAAAAGAATATATAAATAAACTTTTCCCTTTGGTTATTCTTAATTCATTGTAAGGAATTAAGAAATTGTAAAAAAAATAAAAAATAAATTTAAATAATTTTAAAGTTGCACCATGTAACCTTTCTGCTGGAGGGTTCACGAAGATGTTGAGAGTGCTTGGTCTGTGATATTCCACAGTATGGCATTAAATTAAACTATCTCCAAGGAGATGAGTTCACTCACAGAAATAATGTCGATAATATTTTTTTCAAGACTAAACCCGGAACTAAATCTGGACTAAACCAGAACTAAACTAGGACAAGTAACATCAAAACTGGAACTATATCCGGAACTAAACCCGGACAAGAGCACGACCAAACCCAGTCCAAAACAGAAGAGGATCTAAAGTGACACACGTTTCTGTTGTGGACCCCATGATACCGACACCTCCACAGTATGTCCTTGTGGCAGTAAAAGGACCCATCAGGCCTTGCAGCGTGGTGGTCATGTGCAGGGTCAAAGGTCAGAGCTCAGAGTGTCTGTGATGAGCAGCAGTTTATCCTCCATCACCTGCTCCGCTCCATCAGACTCAAGCAACAGTGTGAGGACCGAGTTAAACCGGGACTGAACCGGGACTGAACCAGGACTGAAACAAGGGCTAAACAAGGACTGGACCAGGGGCTAAACCAGGACTAAACAAAAGCTAAACCAGGACTGAACAAAAGCTAAACCAGGACTGAAGCAGGACTGAAACAAGACTGAAGCAGGACTGAACCAAGCGCTAATCCAGGACTGAACCAAGGGTTGAACCAGGGGCTGAACAGGACTGAACCAGGACTGAACCAGGACTGAACCAGGACTGAACTCATTGCAATCTTCAAAGGCCAAGTATTCAAAAAAAGACAGCAAAAGGAGGCGATTACAAAAAAAAATCTTCCAAACGAGGGTTTAAATTATATCTCTGCACTTGAACCTTAACGAAGACATTTACAGACACGTTTCAACACATTTCAGATGGATTGCCCCTTCAATGTCATCAAGTTAATCTAAAAAAAATAAATAATAATTTTTGTCAATATTGTCCCATTTAAATATAACTGTAAATTATTGTGTACTATTTTTATTTTATACTATAGTCATTTTAAATTGTCTCTTAATGCATGCCCTTTTGATTTCGTATATGTTGCTTTTATTATTGCTCAGTGTTTTATGTTGCACCTTAACGCCAAAACAAGTTCCTATGTTTGTGAATTCTGTTCAATGACAATGGCAATAAACCTTTTCTCATTCTGATAGAAACATCACTAATATACAGTCAATGAGTGAGTAGCATAAATACTGGACTGTAACCACCACAGGTCAAAATGTGCTACAATAAATAAACCTGCAGACTCAGTAGAAAGCCATGTTTCATCGACCTGTCACTCGCAGCTCAGACAAATGACACGTGTGAACAGGGCAGGCGTGTAAGAGGGGGAAGAGCGAGGTCATCTGAGCAAGACCAGTAAAGATGGACCACAGAGCAAAGAAACTCATTATATATATAAAAGGGAATTATACACTGCTGCAACATGCAATAAGAACGTGAAATAAAACCACCTTAAATCATGAACGTTACGGACTCAAAACATCTAAAACGTGGTCTAAAGCGGCGCAAAACTGCAAATAAACTCAACGATATGCATTCATAAAAAGACAAAAAACGTGCTCTAAACTACTTGTCGTTCGGTGTGTCTGTGCCGTCAGCGTTGCCCTGGACACAGTTTGCTAATAGGTTTTTAAAAGAGCCACAGAGCTATGGGAAGGAGCCATATATTTTTGAAACGGGATACGCAGAGTATTTATGAGAATAGTACGAATCGTTTGCGTATGTTTACAACTTAACGTGTCCGAAGGCAACATGAAACTTAAGAACCAAATGAAATCGTAAACAAAAGATAAATCCGACCGTTATACAGTGGGAACGCCTGCTGCCAATCATTTATACATGGGAATAAAACATAAGTAAATATATAAATACACAAATGACCCTCGAGGCTGGGACTGGGAGGAGACACAATTCCCACAAAATGAGACAAGACACGAGACAGATTCAATATGTCTACGAGAACAAAAACAAGAGGAGATGTGACATGTTTCACAATTTTAAAAATGTGCGATCCAGTTCACAATTTGGTATTTATTTCATATTTTTGTTGTGATTCCAGCCCTACTTTTTGAAACTACAGATTCTCTTGACGTGTTACTCATCAGCATCTAATCCTGCTTTAGTAATCCTGCTAGTTTTCCCTTTCCTTTCATTTGATTGTTGTACATTTAGAATCTTGTAATGGACCACCTTTGTGTCGGGAATAAAGTAAATAAACTAATCCAATGTGCCACAGCCCTGCAGGGACCATGAGAATGAGCTCTGACCGTTTGGTTTGGTGGAGAGACGAGGAGCGCGTCGGCACCGGCAGCGTCCGGCTGCGAGGGTCCACCGGCTGGTCACTCTTTGAGCGCGGGACGGTCCTGACGGATCTGGCTGTAGAAACATAAAAAGGCACAAAGTAAGAAGCTCTGATGAAGACTTTTACCTCATTATTTGGCGGTTAAACTGCTTTGATTTTATGAATAATTAATTGCCAAATAAGCAAAAACTAAACCCAAGACCAAACCAAAAGTAGACTGAGCCTTTATTAGGACTAAAGCAGGTCTAAAGCGGGTCTAAAGTGGGACTAAAGCGGATCTAAAGCGGGTCTAAAGCAGGACTAAAGCAGGACTAAATCAGGACTAAAGCAGGTCTAAAGCAGGACTAAATCAGGACTAAAGCAGGACTAAAGCAGGACTAAAGCAGGACTAAAGCAGGACTAAAGCGGGACTAAAGCGGGTCTAAAGCGGGTCTAAATCAGGACTAAAGCAGGACTAAAGCAGGTCTAAAGCAGGTCTAAAGCAGGACTAAAGCAGGACTAAAGCAGGACTAAAGCAGGACTAAAGCAGGACTAAAGCAGGACTAAAGGCAAGATAAAAGCAGGACTAAAGCGGGTCTAAATCAGGACTAAAGCAGGACTAAAGCGGGTCTAAAGCGGGTCTAAAGGCGGTCTAAAGCAGGACTAAATCAGGACTAAAGCCGGTCTAAAGCAGGACTAAAGCCGTCTAAAGCAGGACTAAATCAGGACTAAATCAGGACTAAAGCAGGACTAAAGCAGGACTAAAGCAGGTCTTAAAGCCAGGTCTAAAGCAGGACTAAAGCAGGACTAAAGCAGGACTAAATCAGGACTAAAGCCGGTCTAAATCAGGACTAAATCAGGACTAAAGCAGGACTAAAGCAGGACTAAAGCAGGACTAAAGCAGGTCTAAAGCAGGTCTAAATCAGGACTAAAGCAGGACTAAAGCAGGACTAAATCAGGACTAAAGCCGGTCTAAAGCAGGACTAAATCAGGACTAAAGCAGGACTAAAGCAGGACTAAAGCAGGACTAAAGCAGGACTAAAGCAGGACTAAAGCAGGTCTAAAGCAGGTCTAAATCAGGACTAAAGCAGGACTAAAGCAGGTCTAAAGCCGGTCTAAAGCCGGTCTAAAGCAGGACTAAATCAGGACTAAATCAGGACTAAAGCCGGTCTAAAGCAGGACTACACATACAACAGCCAAACATTATCTTAAGTTATAGCCTATGTTTATTATTTCTCCATTTCTTTTTATGTTTATTAGAGAACGATCTTTGTTTTATCTCAATGCTTTATCTTTTTTGTAGATAAAAGGTTAAATAAAAAAATAACAAAACTAAGGACACACCCCAGTTTAAAATGACCACCTTTTTTAAAATCACTTTAAGATCCATATTTGCTCAAGTGTCGTGTCGTGTTTTGGTTTTGTTTATTAAAAAAATACATTTAAACTCACCTTCCTCCAAATAGGAAAAAGGTGTGGAGGCATCATCTTTAAAAGAAGAGACAACACAATGGACATGACTTATTGTAATGACTTGCCTGACTATTACTGTAAATACTAAATGACAATAATACCACTTTGTTGTTGGACTGCGTCTTTGTCGGTTAGAATGTGCCGATAGCAGCTTTTCCTGGACGCATTACTGAGCTAAAACTGTCCGAGCATCAATACAAATCAAGGCTCGACTGTAAAGAACCACAGCTGCACCGAAATGTACCGAATATAAGAGCATTGATCGTTAAACTGAAGGGAATCTGTCCAAATCGATCAAGTGATTTGTTCATTCAACACGGGAAGCTCATCTACATGGTGCTACAGTGACATCTAGTGGCAGGAGGTCGACAGTACTATAAGCACCTGTCAAAAAGCCATGAGAAACTCTGCATTTCCAAGATTACAAATATTTCCATACGTCTTTCACGATATGTTTTGCTTTTTTAGCTTTGTCCTGACTACTTGGACCAGTTTTAGCACGAAATGTAAAAGAGAGAAGTTTTAAATAAGGCATTACTTGGTGAGTAAGCATCATCACTGCAAGGTTCGTGCAACTGAAGACGCAGCAAGAAGTCAAGAGAACCTACTTCACTTATTTCCGAGGCACAACTTCCACATAATTCCATGGTTTAAAGATGTTTTGAGTCAACTTTTTAATATGCTTTGTAGGGCTGTAGTAGTCAAATGTCGACTGTAGAAATTCTTGGTTGACTAGTGAAGATTTTGAAAACTGAGCGTCAAAAGTGGTGATCAGGGTAAAAACAAGTGTTGATTTTTTTTTATCCCAAAAGAAACTACATTTGATCGTCTTAAAAAAGAAATCTGTGGCTATATCCAAGACAAAATGAAGACAATTTTGCTTTAAAAAAAAGTCCAGTGGAAGTAGAAAGCACAGATAACTGCTCTCAAATGCAATGAAATAAAAGTAAAACGTTGCAAAATGTACTTAAGTATACTATAGAGACCTAAAACTTGTAATTAACTACTGTACTTTTATTAGAAAATACAGTACCTTTTACTTTTGTACTTCATTACTTTCCACCACTGCATAACAACAACAACAACAACAACAAGAACTTATAGAGAAAAGTACAAGGGTAAAGTGTGTTTTAATGTATAAAAAGGCAGACTTAACACATTTTCTCCCAAATCCTGCTGTGGTCCATATAAATCCTTTAAATCGAAATAAAATAATTAGTCAAATGATGAATCGACTAAACGACTAGAGAGAACTACAGCCCTAAAGTCATGTGCAATTAGAATATTTCCACACGTTTCCCAAATTCAAAGCAAAACTCTAAGAACATTTGCTGTATTTTATCTTTTGCCTTCATAAATTTCAACTTCTTGTGCGAATCCTGAGCAAACGCCATCATTGTACACAGACCTTGCAGTGTCGAAATAAAAACAGCTCACGAACAGTTATTCAAGTCAAATCCTTTCAAATACGTCCAGCGCTCGTGGGCGGAGTCAGTCGCCGTGATGCGCATGAAAGCGCTGGAGTATTTGAAAGCGCTGGTGGCGGCTGGCGTTAGTGAAGCCGGGCGTCAGCGTGGCTCGTACTGGATACCTTTGCGTCTGATCTGAGTGTCATAGCTCTCGGGGAAAGTGTAGGTGGGGCGGTAAGGGTTTTCCTCAATGCGCTCTGAGCTCGGCGGTGATGGGGAAACAGAACACACAGTGATAAACAACACAACACAACACGAGCATGAGGTGGACACACAGTCAACGAGCTCCCGGCAGCGGTCCGCAAACTTTTCACACAGATTAAGACTTATTTAGTGGCACAAATATGTAGAATGTGTAAATGTGGAGGACAGAACCAGGACTAAACCAGGAATGAAACTGCATTTGAATCGCATCTGATAAAACAGCTCTAAACCAGGGCTATATATATCAGGACTGAAACAGAATCTCTTAACTTGACTAAACTAGGTGTAAAACGGTGGGACTAAATCAGGATTAAACTAGCAGTAAAGCAGGACAAAAAAAAACACACGCCAAAAAACTGGTGAAAAAACAGGACTGAACCTGGAAAAAACAAGGTGTCATCCAGGGATAACAAAGGGCTGAACATAGACCGAACGTCGACTTAAACCCCGACTTAAACCCCGACCTAAACCCCGACTTAAACCTCGACTTAAACCTCGACTTAAACCCCGACCTAAACCTCGACTTAAACCTCGACTTAAACCTCGACTTAAACCTCGACTTTAAACCTCGACTTAAACCTCGCCTAAAAGTTGAGACTAATCCATGACAATAACAGGTGTAAAGCAGGACAAAAGATCTAAACGAGGACAGAGGACTAACTAGGACAAAGCAGGTTTAAAAGCTGGACTTTCTCTTTCTTTAACTACAAAGCAACAGAACTAAACCAGGACTAAATCAGCACTAAATCAGGACTAAACCAGCTAAAAACAAGACTACAATAGAGCTGAACCTGAACTCGGACCTGAACTCGGACCTGAACTCGGACCTAGGCTCGGACCTAGGCTCGGACCTAGGCTCGGACCAGGCTCGGACCAGGCTCGGACCAGGCTCGGGACCAGGCTCGGACCTAGGCTCGGACCAGGCTCGGACCAGGCTCGGACCAGGCTCGGACCAGGCTCCTAACAATTTAGAATCTGAAGTTTGAGAACCACTGTCCGAAACGAGTAAATATCTCTGTATAAATATGACTCACCTGGGATCTTGTGTATTTGCTTGAACATGCTCTTATACCAGTCTTTGGACTTGTCTGTGTTCTGGAATGAGAGGGGACAAACGTAGAAGCGACTCGTCAGAATGGGCTAAGCATAATCCAAGTCTTCATTGTGCAACAGTGAGCTGGAGGTGTGTCTTACCCGCGGCGGGACAATGGGCCTGTTGACGGGGCTCAGGACGGGCGAGCGCAGGGACAGTCGCAGCCGTTTCCCATCCATCTCCGGGACAGGACTGAGCGAGACCCGGCCGCTCTCCGGGCTCTTGTCCCGCTCGATCGGGTCTGTCGCAAAATACAATGCGCTTATTGAAATTCTACTGCGTTTTGTAAACACACATTTCTTTTAGCCATACACAATACACAACATTTAGATAATATCGTGAATATTGTTTTAGATGTGCAACATGTGAATATTGAGGCGCTGATTTAAAGTTGAATGAAAAAAGTTATGTTGTAAACGTTTAAAACAAAAAGGTATAAGGTGATATTAATGCTTTTTTGTGATTCATTTTACCGCATTTGTCTGATAATTAAGGCGAGACACTGCAGGTGAATAGGAAAAAATCTTGAATTTCCAGTAGTCGACTCACATAAATGTAAGAACAAAGTCATATTTTCATATAGAAATAAGGCATTTTATGTGTAAAACCCAAAATGAACATATCTAGGACATTTAAATCAGAAAAAATGGTAGGTAGAAATGTCTTTGTTAATTTTGTTTACATATTAGATTAAAAAAAAAATTACATTTCTTATTTAGCCTAAAAGTACAAATTTTGCCAAATTTTTTAGACTTATAACTTTAGGAGCAGATTAGACACTTTTGCTGTTTCCACATGAAAGCGTATGAATTGAGAGAGAAAACTGACCTTAAATCTGAACTATTATGACATGTTTTACTACATTTCTGTTGGATTGATCAGATTATCATGATCAAAATACTCCAAAAATATTGCAATATTCAGTTTTGTCATTATTGCCCACCCTTAGTACAAATGCCGCCTCATATTAGTTAGCAAGATATTATTTGTTAATGAATGAATTGAATCAATGGTGTCGGATTAGAAAAACGTTTTGGATGTAAAACCCAGGATAAATCACATTTGTCTATTTTTTTTTTATTTTTTTTTTCATGATTAGTTTGAAATCATGCACATTTAGACATTTAAGCTTCAAAATGACATCATAAATCTACAGTATGTACCTTCTGCGTGATAAAGAAGCCTTTGCTGTTCTGTTGTGAGAGACGGGAGACAGTGGTGCGACAGGGACAAACAAACCAGTGAACGAGGGGTTAAAAATCACATCGAAAAAAAGACACAAAAGTCACACAGAATCGACCACACTCAGAGTAAACACAGATGAAAAACCTGCACGATACTGGCTCCTGGATGACAGATGGAAGTCTGTAAAACTGACTCAAAAACACTGCCAAACGTGTGATTGATGGAGGTATCTGCACTTTTGGGAACGCTTCAGTTCTCCAATATTTATCTGATATGCATCTACTGCCCTCTAATGTTTGAAATAGGCACTTCCATGTATTTATACTGGATTAAATGTTTACTTTATAAATATTTGGCTCTTGTGACGTCACATGGAAGCCAATAACTGTCAGAAGTATCAATCCGTTCATGCCAGACACGTGACCTGCATTGCACACCACCGGCGGCCATATTGGATCTAGTCGCTAATGTAAATAAATGCAAACTCCAAAAAGGTAAATCTGCATAAACTGCTCAAATTCCAGTGCAGTCCCGGGGTGTCGTTTATAAAGCTTTACGTTGGAATTATGACAGAAACACAAACTTCTCCAACTTTGCTAACTTCTCGTCTCTCTTGGAGCCAATCACCTTCTGCCGTAACTCTGAAAACATCAACGTACGGACGATGCAAAATAAATAAATAAATTAAATAAATAAACAAATAAATCACACATGGACTCAACCTGGAAATGGACAAATTTAAAAGAATCTGGACTAAAAGGGACAATTATTTTGAAACTTATGTGCCTTAACCTTTCTTTTCATGGGATGCACTTTTGTTTGTATTTTACTATTAGACAATCATCTTTTTTTGCTATTTTTAAAACTGTATTTAAAAAATGACCCAATCTGTTTTCTCTGAACCCGCCCTTGTAAGTTTTTTTTAGTTTTTTTTTAGTTTTGTGTTTTTCATATTCTCTCTCTTCTTTCAGTTTGAAAAATTAAATAAAAATATATAAAAGTGCGTAGCAAAGCTTTTGTGCAATTTCTGGCTCATTTACATGTCCTTTAGTCCTTTTATGGATCACGAACTTAACCTGGAAAATCACACATGCAACATTTTTGTACGCACGCATGCTTTATTAACGAGACCCCTGATTGTCAGCTGAAATCAACTAATTACATTGTACAAAAGCAGGAAAAAACTGCAGGGAAAATAAGGCTCGACTAGCATATGCAGTAAGTAAAGCATAACGTAATCTTCTAACACCTGAAACATGGGGCTTTTTTTTGGGAGGGGGGGCTTTTAGAGCTTACATTGATAACAGTTTTTGCCCTTTGTAAGTTGGTATCATGGAAAAGCTTTGCTGAATGCCCTGCTAAAACCGACAGCCTTTCACGCCACATCTGTGAAGCCTTTTTGCATTTCTAAAACTGCAAAGTAGAAAGAGAAACCACTAGATTCAGTACGATATGACTTCAACAAACGCATCAGAATTCTAAGTTGTGTGACGTACGTTGGCATGAATCGATACGTACATTTCTTGTCAATAAAGGCAGGATAAAAAGGTTAAAATAATGCCAGTTCTACAGTTGCTTTGGTCGGTGGGGGTCTGTGTGTGGCTGTGAAGTACCTGCTCTGTTGTGCTGCAGCAGGACGATGGTGGGATTGACCGCGCTGGTGCAGGGGAAACCCGAGCAGCGATACTCTGACAGAGGAGCCTGGTTCTCCTGGTTCTCCTTCACACGGTCCGGAGAACTGACCTGAGAGTGACAGGGAAAATAAGGTATATAACAATAGCAAACACATTTATGTTTATGTGTGCCAGGTGTATCAAATTACCCTTTCAAAATAAGATACAAATCACTTTTGGAATGGATCTAAATGATTAAACTACGACATGCAAATACTGTTTGATGGGTAATGCATACTCAATAATTAAAATGCACAAACGATTACGATAATATATAAACATGAATATACTGTACAGCACAACACAAAGGGGGAGAAGAGCAGATGTTTACTAAATACAACATCTTTTGGCGACAATTTACACGAGAATCCTAAAAAATATAACATATTTCATACATTTATAAACAAATAGTAATTACTTTTTTTTATGTTGTCAATCTTCTTTTAATCTTAATGTCTTTTATAGAAGTAGGAGATGGGATGGGACAAAACATTCATGGCACGACACAAAAGAAACAAGGCGAGATTTTGCCATAATAGATAATAAATAAATAATAAATCATAAATCATAAATAAATAAATACATAATAAATACATACATCATAAACAAACAATATTTATAAACAATAAAATAAACAATAATAATAACAATAATAAAAACATATGAAAAAAATAAATAAATTGTGCAATAAAGTTCTCAATTCATTCATATTTTTTACAAAAAAAAAAAAAAAATATTTTTACTACAAAAAAAAAAAAAAACTGCAAACTTTTTTTTATCCAAGATAAAAGGTAAACAAATCATGTTCATAAAAAAGGCCTTTGCTACTCTTTAACCACATGCAGTCAAACGGTTGATGCATTTATCCATATTTACTGCCACATATGATTTGGACTCAGCTTTTCTCACGGCATGCACAGTGTAGACCCACATACCTGGCACGGTGGGCTGCTCACCGCCTGTAAATCTGCCGAGCTGCTGCTGCTGCTGCTGTTGACGCCTCCTCCTGCCAATCCCGGTTTAACCTCATCTCCATTAATCTGCCCCGTCCAGGCGCCTGCAAGAGCCCAAAACAAGCGCGCTCAGTCTGGCAGCCAAAACAAAGATACCGACGCTGCAGCCTGCACTAATAGACCGATAAACGTGTGGCAACAAACCCGCGGAGTGGATGCTTTGCTTGGTGGTTTTCGTGCTTGTTATCGACGAGGAAATAGGCACAGATTTCCCCCACAATATTTGAACTTTGCGGCCAAAACAAAGACGCCATTGAGCGAGTTGTGAAGGGCTATTTGTTCCAGTGGCCTTTCTGTCGCACAATTAAAACCCCTTTGCTCCGAAATCCAGCGTGGGGCGTTCGGACAAAAGACGGCCTTCACACGGGCTCGAAAATATGAGCCGTCACATTTTGTCGCCATATGTTGTTTCCAAACGTGACATGTTATGTAACGGTGTGATGGGACATAAGTCAGACGAGCGGCGGGAGGAATGTGTCCAAGCAAACGCCGCCATAAAAGTGATAAATATTTACGTCCGCAGAGCAGATTCGACAGCAGAGTGTCTGTTTCCCACTCAGCTGTGTAAATGCGAATGTCATCGTGATGTTTTGAGAGAGTTATGGCTTCACCAGATGATTTATGAGGCGAGGCGTAATCGCTGTTTTTCCAAGTTTTGCAAATATACCAACTTCCGCATTGTGTTTTCTGAAGTGTATAATGTCCACTGTGATGCATATTCAAGGAGATGTGGGGTGGATTCTGCCTTAAATGTGTTAAACTGAACAAAGTACCTGATCCACTGCTCAAAGAAATGGCACAATTACAAAAAGATCCTCGACTTTTGCACCGCTTTACATTTGTATCCATCAAACAACTCCCAGACAGTTTGACCTCAATTATTTTTACTCCAAACTTGAAAAAGCACATCCAGATAATCAACAGCAGTCAAACTAAATTGAACTTTTTGTTTTTTTATTGTAAAAAATTTGCAATTGTTCAGGCACTTGCTATTAAAATATAACAGAAGCAGATCATCATTTTGCTTTTTACATTGTTTTTAAAATGGTAAACTGCATTATTTATCTAAGACGGCTTAATGATAGAAACAGCTCCATTGACTGATAAGCTCCGCCTCTTCATAGTGATAAGCTCCGCCTCTTCATTGTGACAAGCAGCAGATTGTCATTTGCATGTTTTTATTTTTGAAAAGTGACATTGTGACATTTCAGAGCCCGACATGTATCACACAGAATCTTCACTTTTCAAATAATCTCAACAAAGTACTGGGATGTGGGCGGGGATAGGGGGTAGGTGAAAACAGGACTTTTCTGAGCACTCGGGCCTCAGCTGCAGGGAAAAAAACCGCCAGGATAAACTCAAATCAGAACACAACTATGAGTAAACTAATAATGAGCCAAACACCACTGAACAAGCGAATTACAAGTTTATTACAGGTCTCCTTTAATATTTGTATTTGTGTGTGTGTGAGAGAGTGAGTGTGTGTGTGTGTGTGTGTATCTAATATATAAAAATAATTAAAAGTAATGCCGGGCCACTAGTTTTAAGTATTTGAATATTTGCACATAAACCAACCTGATTGTTGATACTGTTTCTTAAAGATTGATTGCACCAAATTTGAGATTTTACTGTCGATTACTTTTACTGTGTGTTTTTACTCTGACGATGTACTTCACGTGGGCGGTCTCAGCAATGACAGGTGTCGTGTTGTAAGTCACCTGCGGCCGTGACGCCGTGCGCCTCGTCGTCGCCCTCGTCGTCGATGTGCACCAGAGTGGCCCTCAGAGTCACCACGCCTTTCCCCTTACACACTCGGCTCGGGTCCAGGTCTGAAAGAGCCCCCCCCACACGAACATACAGAGGGTTCAGTTAAAAAAAACCAACAATTCTAAATAATGTGTCTGGTACTTTCAAAATGTACTATATTCATCCAATTATTACAAAACATTATAAAATCGAGGGCTGCAATTTGAAATGACTAATACCACGTCCAACATGTTTGTAGAAGTCGTTAGTAACTTATTATTATATTTGATCAAGCTGCAAATTTGGGATTTACTCGTTGCACAATGGATTATAGACACGTTTATGTCGTTAAGATTGCCCCTTAATTAAATGATGTACTCAAACAGGCCAAAAAGGTGTCAAATGAACTGAAATAAAATTAATATTCACAATCAGAATTAGCCACTTAGCACTTATATTTTATTGGTACTATTTATGACTATTTATTGAGATTTGCTACTGATTTTGAGGAGTTTTGCGAACATTTTAAAGCCAGGGTGATGAGGTGCAACATGAAACGACGAATAACAACAGTAAAATATCAAGTTTGGTTAAAAAAAAGGCCATATTGTGCCAGTATTTCACTTTCTTGAGGTGGAAAGCCGCCCAGATAATTCCATGGAAACATAAAGTACCTTTTCCATGCAGATACAAATACATTTAGCCATTTTGTGGAACATTACAGCCAAAGGAACCATGGAAACGAGCAGGAGGAGGCTAATCCAGGCCGAGTCAGGTGTGTGGCGATGCAAGCTCACAGAAAAGTTTTTTTTTTTTTTCAAATACAGTACGTTTTTAATGCAATAAAACCATCCAGAATGAAAAACAAAAACAATGTATTATTATTATTTTTGTGTGCTGAAACGTTATACACTGTGACTTTAACTGGACAAACTGTTTATACTGGAAACAAGGAAATACGTTTGGAAAGTTTAGAAGTACTTTATGATGTTGAACTGTTGTAAAACACGGTGTTTCCTTGTAAGTCGCAGCTCATCCTCACATGCATTCACGATAATCCCCGTCCTATTGCTTATGCATGAGCTTTAACTGCGTCTCTTTGTGTGCGTATCTGGGACACGGTGTAGGTTTGGCGCGGGACGTCCCAGTGAAACATGAACGAGGCTCAGGCGAACGTCACCTGTGGGAGGAAGGAGGTCAAGGGAGCCCTTCATCCTGGACAGAGGCGTGATCTTCACCTCACACACCGACCTGGGACCTGGGGCTGGGGAGACAGAGAGCGCGCGGGGGGGGAAAAGGTTTTAGTCGATGTAAGAAGACACCTAAAGTCAAATCCTACAGCTGCAATCAAAGCGAATACAGGAACGTGAACATAAAGAGAGGATATAAACTGAACAGGAAACCACTCATTTATCTCGTCAAATCATTTTTTTTTTATGAGATATTGTCAGGTGTGTCTGGCAATATCTCAAAAAAATCCAAATTGTCCTTCTGACGCAAAAACAAAAGCAAAGCATGCAGACTTTGCTGAATTTAAAGAACCAGGCCGTGGCCTGGACAATATTTGGTACGAAAATAGTGCGTCGTGACTCCAAAACAGGGTTGAAAAACACTGGTTTGAAGAGTTAAATCAACATTTCAGTACAGTTCAAAAGGGAAATATTTAAAAAAGATTGTGCATTTTCCGCATAAACTGCAGCGCAACTGTGTCAACATCACAGTTTGAGTCGAGGTGCACAGAGACTGCAATCACTTAGATATTACAGTACAATGTCTCGGCAAAGAACTAAATATCCTGAATATAATAGTAATATCTTGTGGTTTTAGACCCACACAAACATGTAATTCTTGTAGTTTTTAATCCTTCATTCATATTACTGTCTTTTACTCATTTACAATGTACTCTCTGAACTGACACATCTAATCGCAGTACTTTTTCACCCCAAAATAAACTGTGTACAATTAGATTTACGTGTAAACACCCCTTTTTATTCAAGTAGCGACCACCTTTTTCCAATATATGACTAATATTGCGAGCTAAAAGTCCTTATTCTGGGGTGAAATCAACTTTTACATGACTTTTTAAAAGACAGCTCGGTAAGATTAAAGTGAAAGTTTACACACGGAGTCGGAGAAGAAGAAAAGACAGGAGACAGAGGTGGACGAAGCAGAGATGAAGATGAAGATGAAGATGCTCAGGTTCTCTTTGAGGGCGAGAGTTAGGAGCAGGAGACCTAGAGGAGGAATTAAGGATGCAGCGAGGAAGAACATGACGTTTAAAAAGCATGACATGGCTCTAAAGAAAGATGGACAAAAAACGATTTATAGTTTTATCCGGGACTTACTCGGAGGCCTCTTTGGTCTGGCGCTGCCCCCTTCTGGAGAGGCCTGTGACGACACCAAATAAAAGGATTAAAAAGAGGTGTGTGCAAGACTGAAGTAAACAATTATAATGTTGATTTGGCCACAATTACAAAACAATTTGAAGTCAAAAGTTGTTTATGTTGTGTGTTGGTTCTTTGATCATTCAACCAGAAAGCTGAAGCCCCTCACTTTGGGTTGCCAGATCCAAAAGGTTGATTTTAGACTGTATTGACGTTTATTTTCACATTGAGAAAGCAATTATTCATCAAATTAATCTCTTAAATATGAAAACATTACAGGACACTCATTTGACATTTGGGTTTGTCAAAATTATGAGGTTAATTGATCAATGGAAGAATAAAAAAGTAATATTAGACTTTTTTACATCAATCTATCATCCAAAAATACACCTATGAATGTTTTGTCATTCGTCTCATTAACTTAATTTCTTCAATTCAGAAAGCTTTGATGTCATAAAAGTGGTCACAAACTTGAGGAGAATCGAGTTAGACAATGGAAATTTTGCTCCGTAAATCGTGAAAAATTGTGAATAATCGTGAATAATCGTTTAAATCGTGCTGTTCCCCCCCCCCTCTCACAACAATCGTAGCTCTTAAAAGTTGTGACATCCCGATCCCCACAGTAATAAAACACCACACACTTGCAGTCGCTATAGTGAAACCGTGGACTTATGATTGCGTTGCAGCGAAACGCGATACAGAAGAAGTGCTCGGCTTCGCCACAAACTTACACTCACACACGAGCCGCAGCGTGGAGAGGCGTTTTCTGAATAGTGCTAAATGGTTTCCGCACTTCGGCGATGAACGGTTTGTCCGGAGTAAATCAAACGAGGCTGTAAATTTTGTTCCAATGAAACCACTGGAACGAGTAGATGCCGTCGGCGGGAGTTACAGGGGCAAATATTCGACGAAAGGAGGTGACGGTCACTATTTGGGCTTTATTATGATTGGTGAAAACATTTAGCTTTAGATTGCAGTTGCAGGAGATATTTAAAGCCGTGTTTTGCCTCTGAGTATTTACACTTCACCGTGATTGGTCGAACTCGCCTGTCACTCACTCAAAGCGCGACAAAGGCTGACCGATGAGTGGAGTGTTTGGGGGAAAAGTTGGGTTTGAGCCTAAAGCTGCATTAAACAAAAACTAAACCAAAAAAAAAAAAAAAAAAAAAAAAAAACACAGCACTGAATCACAATATTAAAATGTTAAAACTGAGCAAGCGATGTCAGAATTATTTCATTGAATTTGTAGCTTAAAAGTCAGATTTCTTTAGTCTTTTGACCTGGTTTTCGGTTCATATCGTCTGCGATCGCCGGGCCTACCCGCATGCAACAAAAACGGACACAAACTTCAACATCAAAAGGAAAGTGGTGCCATTATTCAACCCGAAACGCACGATGGACGCAGTTGGCCATAAGATGAATACGGTGAGTTCGTGGAGCCAAATCATGAACAGGTAAGATTGAGTCATTTCTTTCAAAAACAGTGAATGGTCCAGAGAGCTGTACAGGAAACTGCCCTCCATCTGACATTACGACAACATCAAACGCAACAAACGCAACCCGTTCATGGGACACCAAGCACACTTTAATTAACAGTTCTACACAAAATATGACGAAAAACAGGAAGCTGAACCCCACATGTGGAGCTCGTGAGAGACGAGGCCGGGTCACGTCGTCTTATCCACCGCTGACTGAACTTTTGATGGCTTTTTAAAAAAAAAAAAGGTAAATACAGTGACACTTAAACGACCTGCGGCTCGCGAAGTTGCACATCGTTGTTTACTCGTGTCATGTGTGGCATGTTAAACAGCCTCTGAGGCGTTTGTGTCGACGTTTGGCAAAGTTAAACAGCTTCTGGACTTCTGAAAATGTACAGGCAATGGGCGAAATGGGACTTTTATTTTGGATTTACAATGCTTTAACCCTTCTTTTCTCGTTTTGAGTTCTCTCTGGTTCTGTTGTTTTGGTTTGTTTTATGTTTGTGTTTGTTGTTTTATGTTTATGAAGGTTAAACAGGATTGCCATTTTTCTGCAGTGATGTTCCTAAAAAAAAAAAAATGTCCTGAATTAACTGTCAAAAAAAACTATTTCAACAAAACATTCTGAACAAACCAGGTCCTTTTTTAAATAAACCCTTGGATATGAACTAGGGCGACAACAATAAATCTGAACAATTGTAATTGGCCGACTATTAAAATAATTGTATTGTATTTTGATAATTGTAATCATTAACTAGACTATACAGACTAAAACACACCTAAAAAGGTATTTTATAACAATTATTAAATCATAATGGAAAAAAGTATAAACAATTTGGGATTTTCCTGAATAATACAATTTCTTCGTCAATATCCTCCATCTAGAAGCCTTACGTCAGCATATTTAAACTGTTATTTGTCTGGAAAATATTCTATACAGTAGCACTAATAATTTTACTAGTCGACTACAGTTAGTTGCAGCCCTAATAATTATGGAAAAATGGAAAACAAATTCAGAACCGTCCGCTAAAGACGAGACGTGGGAAAAATCAAGAAGAAGCTATGGCTGACACTGACAGACTTTTGGTGAAGCTTGTCCTGCTTCGACCCGGGTTGGTTCCCCCTTCCAGGCCTGTGTGGTGGGCCGTGCCGCGTGTGGTGGGCCCTTATCCTTTGTGCTCTGTCACAGATTTAGAGATGTTCCCCTTAAAATCTGCAGCAACAGGACGTTTGAGTCATGATAAAAACAGAGGCTCTGTCCTCAGCACAGATCTGGAACAAACATGAATATTCAGTGGTTCTATTTGACCACATGAACGTTTGTGACATCAGAGGTGGACTTTGTGCACAAATGAGAGTAACGTTACTTCAAAATAATATTACTCAAGTGGTTGTCGTCCAAGAAATGACTCAAGCTGGAGCAAAAAGCACTTGGAGAAAGTGTCCGGACGCAGCATGGGATTTACAATCTGAAGTGGATTTAATCTTAAGGACAGTATTAAATAACTTAAATAATGCACAGAATCTGGTAGAGTCTCTTGAGAGTTACTCCAGTAAATGTAAGAGTAAATGCTGAATACCCTTGTATATATCATGGCTAAAAACACAGTAAACAAGTCGTCACGTTTGGACGGCCTCACAAACGTACTTCGCTGCTCTTCTCAAAGGTTTGATGAAGCCCAAACAAGAACGTGACCTCGACATGAAACGTATACTTTAGGTTGAAATAACTGCCTTTCTGTTTTACAGCTTCTTAAAATAATCAAAAGAAGTGGTTCATTGAAGGGCACTGCATGCAAAATATTCAAGTGGGACTCCCGACTCTAATATGTCTGATTCCCTTTCGCAAACACTTTTCATCTTGTAAACATTTGTGGAACAAGGACATTATTTTTGTGCAGGTGCAAAGCCAGAAATGTCAAGTGTTTGCAGCAGAGCCCAACCGAATTCGTTAACGTAAAAAAGTGTTGTTTATATGGTTATATGTTTACATGTTTATATTTACAGCATTTGAAAAGACCACCGACACATTCACAGTGCATTTCTGAAGCAGTTATTCAGTGTTTCCAGTTCACAAGAGCCATGGGAAACATAATCTTTCTCCAAATCACTCTTACTATAATTACCGTTGATTACAATCTAAGGCTTTTATTCAAAGTTTAGCTGGATGCTCTGAAGCTGTAGGTTTATGTCTGACAGTAAATTACGCCCCCCGTCACCCCCGTTCCCCCCCCCCTCCGCAACACAAGCAGAGTCCAGGCCTAAAATGGATGAGGGAAAAACGGGACGACGGCCAAGCTTTCACCCCCCGGGGGGGACTAGGAGCAGAAAAGGCTTTTTAAAACTTTCTGCTCACGTCCTGCAGCGTCAGAACGTCCTCAGATTTATACGGCATCGGCCTGTTGTGAAATCGGTGCACTTCCTGAAACCCCCCCCCCCCCCCCCCGCGCGCGCGCACCCCCACGCACCATTCCCACGAGCCATTCTGCCCAAAAGCTTTTAAGTGAAGCCAATGAGAACTGCCGTGTCCTCGAGTACACTTTGAAAACTAAACAAAGCATCAGTCAAGGCTTTAGATTTCCTCTTGGCGTTTCTCCTTCAATTATAGCCACGTAACGTTGCCAAAATAATAAAGGTTTAATCGTTTGTTTATCAGGTTCAAGACGGATTCGAGACTGCACACTTCTCCAATACTTTACGAAGATGTGAGTGATTGGCAGGTGGATGAGCCAGGTTCACAGAGACTGAAAAACATGGTGCATTTCTGCAAAAGCGAAGCACAAAAAGCGCTGTTACTCTGAAGTGGGAGAAGTTTCATTTAGCTCTAAATGATGACGCCCAATGAGCTCCTTTGTTTTCACAGGCGACACTGAAATAAACTGATCTGATTGCACGGTTCCGTCTGAGTTTGGCTCGAGGTGCATTCATTATTTATTTATCATGACATAAAAGTGCTTATTACCGCCGTTAAGCTACAATACATTTATAATAATGAACATTTCGAAAACTAAAAATATGCTTAACAAAAGAAAGGAATATATTAGAGCCTGACCTCACTTTGGGAACCACTGATCCAAAAATAATATTAAAAATAATTGACACAGCATTTTTCTTAACAGAGTTCCAAAGTGCTTCGCATGTAAACACAGATAAAAGCAGTTCAAGTCGACCATCCACCGGAAACATCAGTATCGGAGTCAACACAAGTGCCTCCGAAGGGAAAACGTAACCAAAAGTCATGAAAAGTGAATCGTTTTGAGTGACATTTGAGTGACTAAAACATGCTTTAAGTAACATCAAAACAAGCGAATGGAGAACACTGCAGCAGAGACGGGCGAGAAACTGACGCGAGGAAAAGGAAAAACCTCCCCCGCTGCTTTCAGGTCAGCACAGAAACCGTTTCAAGGGTGCCAATATGACAGGAGCACACTTTACTTTGGGCTTTTGTGCCGGATGCCCTTCCAGACACTGTCAGTTTTGCCTGAGCTCCACACAAAGTACCACTATGAAACGCCCCGATATCTACTGCGTCTCCACAGTACAGTAAAGAGCTCTATTGTATTTTATTTCATTTCTTTAGTCCAGGGGTCCAAAGAGCCATTTTGGACCAAAAAACAAAATCTAAAATTATTATTATTTTTTTTAAATTAAAAGCCTTATATAAAACTAAATGAGATGAGAAGAGAGAATTCAAGGATATCAGCACTTCTGGAGAAATTAGAGGACAGAAATGTTGAAATTTAATATTTATTACAGCATTGGAAAACGTTAAGAATGTTTGCGTCATGTTTGTCCTCCTACAGAAACCATATTAAAGCAACAAATATATCCCCCCATCTATTTTCGTACATTTTTGAAAAAGCTCCAGGGAGCCACTAGGAGGGCGCTAAAGAGCCGCGGGTTTCCGACCCCTACTTTAGTCGAACGTCTAAATTTAATAACTCTGCTTCTCCGGTCGGATTTCATTGATAAAATTCCTGTGAAGACGTTTCAAGGCAAACGTTGATTTAGGACGTCGGAGTGTGATGGATTATGAGAAGATGATGAGGAGCAGAGTGGAGAAGAGTAAACAGACAGGAGCACGCTTCTCCTCTGGCCTTTTTAGGAAGACACTCGGAGGGAAAAACACACAAGACATCCATCTGCAGCGCAAGGTAAAAACCACGCGGTAAAAGAGGTTATTTGCACTCGTGTAAGAGTTTTGGCCCATTCCAGTATTACGAGACAAAGGATTTTTACACAATTTGACATATTACGCATTCTTGTGGCTTTAAATGGCTTTTAAAACATGCTTTTGTTCACAATTATTTCGAATTTCCCAACTTAAAACGAACGTCTACATGAAAAAACAGGCTTGACAAACTCCAGTTGCAATGACGCGTGCAGGTGTTGGAGCGCCCTCTGCGGTCGGAAGCGGGAATGAACAATGACAAGAATAAAGAAACAAGAAAAAGCCCTTAGGCAACGTGGCGGCAGTGCAAATAGAGCCATGCGATTGTCGTGGACACAGTGTGACCGCAGACCGAACCTGGTGACGGCTTATGGACCAAAAAGAAGTGTGAAGGAAAGTCTGGCTTTTTAACCTGTGATGCAACAACCCGGGGGGACATTCAAACGAAGTGATCTCTTAGAGCAAGCTCGTGAAAAAGGACGAATGAAACGAGCGTGAATGAAGAAATAATACAACTCCAGGTATGATATGATGAGCTGACAGCAATACAACATGATTAAAAGCCAAAAAAGATCAATTTTGCATCTTTGAATAAAAGGAATAAAAAAATAAAACTCAATTTGATGACTTTGATGGCATTTAAACTGAAATAAACCAATGACAAAACAAAGACTTAGAATATGGCGTTTTCTGGACTACCACCTAATGACATCATAGAGTGGACCAAGCGTTTGAGCTCTTTAAGAGGGTGACAGCCGTTCGAAGAGATTCTACTGCTTTTGAGTGTATTTTTTGTACACCAACTTACTTCTACTTGACCAATTCATTTTGAAGACGATACAATGGCCTGAAGACAAATAAGTGCGAACACTCAAAACTGAAACTGAAACGTTGGTGTGTTTTTGATGAGGTGTTTTTACGATGATTTGTAGCTGCAGCATTTGACATGAGCAGCAGAGCCGGTCTCGACCCGGCCAAAGGCAAACATGAAACTGAACAGAGTGTAACTTCCCCTGTTTTCACTCTGTCCCGGGGCAAACGGCTTTGGGGCAGAAACTCTCAAAGATCAAACAGGGAATAGAGCTGCATTGTTCAGGGCAGAGATAAAAGCAGAGATACAGTGTCAGTAAAGTGTTTGTATTTGGCACAGAGGCCAAGGCCGAACAGAGCAATGTTTGGATTTAAGACGTCAAACAAACCTTTCAACAGAGACGTGCTGTACTTCAATGCACTACGCCATTTTACTTTAGTGTCGCACATAAAGTATGATGAGTTATTCTTACTTGAACATGGCTTGTGATGTTCAGTGATTTCTTTATCTGGTATTGAACAAACTATCAACAAGTCAAATCAATAACGAAAAAATTATTCAGCGATGTATTTGTGCATTTCCCTCATACTTTATAATATATAATGTAATATAATAGGTATCATCAATTCACACGGAACATTAGATTAAGTTTCATTTCTTATAAATATATACTGAACTAAGGCTTGGTAAACAAGTTTAAATTTAGAGGTATTGATTTTAAACTTTATTTTATTTAAATCATGTAATATTTTCATATAAAAAAGCATTTTGTGGGTAAAAAAATTATAAATTGCTCACATCTGAGACAAATACATCCTGAAAAATGTATAGCCAAGTTTAAATTACTTGCTTTAGTTGAAATAATAATAATAATAATAATAATAATAATAATAATAATATAAAAACATAATTGGATATCTTATTTAGTATTACAGAAAAACAATAATAATAATAATAATAATAATAATAATAATAATAATAATAATAAAAAAACATAATTGGATATCTTATTTAGTATTACAGAAAAACAATAATAATAATAATAATAATAATAATAATAATAATAATAATAATAATAAAAAAACATAATTGGATATCTTATTTAGTATTACAGAAAACAATAATAATAATATAATAATATAATAATAATAATAATGATAAAAAAAACATAATTGGATATCTTATTTAGTATTACAGAAAACAATAATAATAATAATAATAATAATAATAATAATAATAATAATAATGATAAAAAAAACATAATTGGATATCTTATTTAGTATTACAGAAAACAATAATAATAATAATAATAATAATAATAATAATAATAATATAAGTAATTATTTTTTAATTAAAAAGTAATACATCAGCCTTAAAAAAATATATGAACCAATCCTTCAGTAAATTAATCAATAGTAAAGTGTGGAGTGCCGGTGCTGCTTAAGGCCTGATTGTTCTGTCTCAGTGGGAGGAAAACGGTCTTGAAGTTACAATGTCAGCAGATCGATTGATAAAACATCTCTAGGTGCAGAATGGACAGCGTCGTTGGTTCGAGTAGCATCTCTAGACCTAAAACACGCATAAAGACCACAGCAACAGTTTACACGCAAAGGGAAGTTACGACGCGAGCCGTGTGCTGCGTATCTGAACCACCCCAGAGATCCATTCCATCATCGAGCAACCGTCCCAAGCAGCGGCGTGAATCCCGTCACTTCATTATAAAATCGGCATGAGGTCAGATTCCGGCCCGCGTCAGGTTTGAACGCCGGCAGCAGAGTTCAAACGCTTCATCTCGACACATCCTCAAGTAAAGCTCCTCGTACATTTGGACAAAATACCTTTCTAAAACGAGCGCGCCCCCCCACAGACTCTTTTACCCGCTTGTTGACGCGCCGGGCAAACTCGCAGTCTCCGCAGGGTCCGGCAGCTCGGTCCCGTTTCAGGCTCTGAGGCTCTGGTCCCACGTTGAGGTGTGTGTGTGTGTGTGGGGGGGGGGGGGGTTGGTGTTTAAAGACAGACCCACCTTTGACCTTGAACCAGGCCTCTGCGGGGGGCCGTGTTTGTGTTGGAGAGCAGGCGCGCCCAGATAGACCTGTCACCACATGCCACCTGGGAATGTGGCACCCACTCAGCAACTGTGCCACCACATCATAAAAATAACAAGACCTCCAGCATCTCCTGCGTCTATCTAAACTCTATCGAAACTTGGGGGCACATTTTACCCTCTTTTTGGATCTCTGATGTCAAAATAGAAATTTAGGGAGAAATATAAAGACATTGTGTTTATGAACTATGAAAACAATGAAAAGTGTTACGTTTTAGGTTGTTTTCTGTAAATACATCACATGAAACTGAACTATTTTAAGTTATAATCAGGAAACGAGGTGGGATTCAAAAATGTAATATAATATAATATAATAGACTTCTTTCCTCTCTTTTTGAACATGTGAAGTTAAAGCAATTCAAATGAAATTCATACTGTTCCAAACTACTTTCTCTTTTGAATGTGAAATATTTATCTGTTAAAAAAAATGTGTGACTAAATTGTCTTTAATTATTCCGCTTTTAAGATCGACCGGTGTCTCCTGACCAGTGCAAAATGTAGTCAAAATAAATACTTTTAATAATAAATACTAAAACAAATTTTAGGGCCCCACTTTGGTCACCATTGATTTGTCGAATTACGTGTATTTGGACAATGTACATGTCTTCTTTATTACTGGAGTACATTTTTGATCACATTATATTCTTACTTGAGTAGAAATTTACTATAGAAAGTTACTATAACCAGTTACAAAAACGTTTATATATTTTGTTTACTTGGATATTACTTGGAGTCAGTGACAAATTAGAAGAATTTTGTTTTATGTTTTACCTTTTCCAATGTTCACGGTCCATTTAAACCAACAATCTAAGCATTTTTTGAAATATTTTTTGTCTGTCTGCTCCCAATTCAATACTCAAACATACATTTATCCAAGCAGTTTTGTAGGATACCTTCTCTACTCTGACGTTATGCAGTGGTGGTCCTCGTACTGAAGCGGTCTGTGGGCGGTGGGCTGATCTGAAACGGACAGGACGCTGGAGGAACGTGCTACCGCCCGCTCCGGATGGCTCAGCGGTGATGAGCGGAGCACTTCTGCCTCTTACCAAGTGAAAAGTGAAGAACGCAGGAGGTCAGCCATAGTTTATTCAAAAGGAGTCAAACGTTCGGGGTCAGGAATGCGACGCGATATCGCCCGCAACTCAGGAAAAAAAAAAAAAAAAAATCAGCAGCCGCCCACGACGCGGACTGAACTTTTACGCGAAAGCAACAGTCTAGTAGAGTCTGGAACCAGGTCTAGGTGCTTTTAGTCAGTCTGAGAAACGTGTGCGATGAATTAAACGCTGTAAAACAAAGAAACGTAAAGCGACACTGCGATCAAAATCGAACTGGGCGATAAAATGTTGTCATAAATGCGGCTCAAACGCTCAAACAAAAAGACACGTTCTTCCTGTCGTGACCTTTCAGAAGAAGCAGATGACTTTTGTTACCGTTTCAAAGCCATATAAAAGAAGATACAAACAGTGGAAACCAAACTTGGGATCCGGCTCTGAGAAACTTGTGACATAAATTAGGCATAATATAATACAATTCGAGAGGAAATGCCTGGCGCTATCGAAACCGTCAAGTGCGTCTTTAATTCACACGTACTGTAGTTCTGCGTTGAATGACGGCGCCCTGAACTGGAGCACAGATCTCTGCAGAACGGCATGGCAACGGTCAAGGAACTGTCATCGCGTCTGAAAGACTTTTGTGTCAGATGCACAAAAATGGTAACGAACCGGCCGGGGCTAAATTTAAGATCTTGTGAAAATAGAAACTTAAGAAGCCAAGACGAAATGGATGAACAGTGATTTAAAAACGGTCACTTAATAAACTTCATAAAAACAAAAAAGGAAAGCTCTTATACTCATACACATTACCTTGTTATGTAACGTACTGAATCTCAATGGGATTCTTCAGTGTCATTTTTGTGAGCTGCTTATTTCTATATTCTAAAAGTCTGACTAAAGACTGGTTCAGTTCCTTGGAAAGACACTTGCACACTGCTTTATGAATGAAACAATCCTGTGTATTTATTCATTTGCCTGCCTCGTTTGAATCGTGTTATAAAGCCTTGGTTTGCCTTTTGACGCAGTTTGACGAACACATAAAGACGCATTTTTTTGTATTAGAATAACTGAAAATATGGTCTGAAGAAATGAAATTAAATGATTGCAATGCCGCAAAAGCCCAAAATTCACATTAACATAGGAACTTGTCAGCAATAATAAAAACAACATACATTTCAATCCAAAGGGCGTGCATTAAGAAACACGTAAAGACAGGTACTGAGACGCTTCTTAAATAGTTTAGTCATGAATAAGGCTCACAGGGATTTCCACTGCCATTGTGGACCGTCTGTACAGGGTTTGTTTGAGGAGACTATAGGGGGCTTTAATCCACAGGTTTATAAACACTCTTCACATCCATGTATACATGTCGAACTGTTGATTTAATGCATGGACTCGCAGAGATATGAGCTCATCCTTCAGTTTTCCAATAAACGTCTCCTGCACTTGAGGCTTGAGACAGACACTAGTGTGGACGAGCCGTGATGTACGAGCCGTGATGCGCGAGCCGTGATGCGCGAGCCGTGATGCGCGAGCCGTGATGCGCGAGCGCGAGCCGTGATGCGCGAGCCGTGATGCGCGAGCCGTGATGTGCAGCCTGTGTGAGCCTCTGCAGCAGGAGAAAACACACATTTATCAGCTGCAGACGCCAGATCACTGCTATGAATAAACAACAAGGAGTCGTACCAGGCTGTGTCCTGTAGATGCAACTTTACATGACTAACCGGGGCTGAACCAGCATTTAAATCTAACTGGGGCTAGACCGGGGCTAAACTGGAGCTAAACTGGGTCTAAACTGGGGCTAAACTGGGGCTAAACTGGGGGCTAAACCAGCATTAAAATCAGTTTTAAACCGGGGCTAAACCAGCATTAAAATCAGCATTAAACTGGGGCTAGACCGGGGCTAAACTGGAGCTAAACTGGGTCTAAACTGGGTCTAAACTGGGGCTAAACTGGGGGCTAAACCAGCATTAAAATCAGTTTTAAACCGGGGCTAAACCAGCATTAAACCAGGGCTAAACTGGGTCTAAACTGGGTCTAAACTGGGTCTAAACTGGGTCTAAACTGGGTCTAAACTGGGTCTAAACTGGGTCTAAACCAGCATTAAAATCAGAATTAAACCGGGGCTAAACCAGCATTAAACCGGGGCTAAACCGGGGGCTAAACCGGGGGCTAAACTGGGGGCTAAACCAGCATTAAAATCAGCCTTAAACCGGGGCTAAACCAGCATTAACCATTAAACCAGGACTAAATTAGCATTAAACCGGGTCCAAACTGGGTCTAAACTGGGTCTAAACTGGGTCTAAACTGGGTCTAAACTGGGTCTAAACTGGGAATAAAATCAGAATTAAAACCGATTAAACGGTGTTAAATCGGGCTAAACTAGGTATACAGTAAATAAAAAGGTGGGCAATATATACTAATTTAGATAAAATTGTGAATGAAAGAAATGCACACTTATTTTTAATTGTAGAAATGCTACAAAAAGAGCTGATTCAAAAATAAAAGCGAAGAAAGCTTCTGTGGTAAACTTTCTAAGGAGGGAATAGGGTGATATTTCAGCCCTTTTGCGAGTCATTTTACTGATATTTCCCATTTGTTTGATAATTAAACCTCCACAAATGCATAATTAAATCAGGTCTACATCAAGACAAAACCAGAACAGAACAAAAAACCGGGATTAAATCAGGTCTGAAGTAGAACAAACTCAGGACTAAACCAGAACTTAACCAGGAGGACTAAACTAAATCAGGTATAAACAGAGCACATCAAACCTAAAATAGTACAAATTTAGTCAAATGAAGGTCTTACCAGAAGGAAAAACGGACCTGAACTGAGACAAAACCAGGTCTAAAGAAACCAAATGTACGGACTAAACCAGGAGTGAACTACACAGTTGAAACCAAACCAGACTAAAGAAACAAATGTACGGACTAAACCAGGAGTGAACTACACAGTTGAAACCAAACCAGGTCTAAAGAAACCAAATGTACGGACTAAACCAGGAGTGAACTACACAGTTGAAACCAAACCAGGTCTAAAGAAACCAAATGTAAGGACTAAACCAGGAGTGAACTACACAGTGGAAACCAAACCAGGACTAAAGAAACCAAAATGTACGGACTAAACCAGGAGTGAACTACACAGTTGAAACCAAACCAGGACTAAAGAAACCAAATGTACGGACTAAACCAGGAGTGAACTACACAGTTGAAACCAAACCAGGACTAAAAGGCCTACACATTTCAATATAGACAAAAGCAGGAAAAGTTGTAACCAAATCAAGACTAAACTAAAAACCCCACCAAATCGTAACTTCATTTTAAATATAATCATTTTGGAATATTCCTGAGTGCCACAGTTTGTCCCTGCACCACATTTTGAGAACCCGCCTTGTACACAAAGCCGCAGTGAATGTCTGCTTTAAAAAACCGCGCACACAAAAGGCTCCCGTCCCTCGCCCCTGTCGCTCTGTGGGACCGTTACGTAACTCTGCCATTGACTTCTGCTTTGTCAACAGACGGGACACAGCGCAGGAGCTACACCCAGAGCAGCCTCCAAAAACACCTCCAAACATGGGCAGGCCAGTAGCTACGACCCCCCACCCCCCCCCGCTAAGTCCAAACGTCCCGGGACCTCTCCATAAACAGCCTCTGTGCCTGCGCCGGATTCTACACATTCCTCCACCAAAGATATTCGAAGTTCATTTCAAACAACGGGAGCATAAAAGGAAATGTATAAATGACTGAGTTACGGGCTCCCATAGGCTTACATTGTTCCCATGGTAACGGACCATCATGGCGTAGTTTGTGACCATGTTATGGCTTTGGACACTTCTCGTTAGAGTTCACGATCATAAAAACGTTGATACTAAAGGAAGTATTAATGCTCTATGGATTTCAGTGACACAGTAATTACAAATACATGACGCAATATATCAAAAAAAGACGTGATAATGATAAAAGTTTGTCTAATAGTATTATAGTTCGCCATCCAGTCCCTCCTACTTTCTGTTCGAATGCAGGAGTCTGACTAAAAGAGCACGCGTCTCTCAAATGTCCTCTGAAATGTTCTTGTATCATTCAGAACAAAATATACAACTTGTTTTACCTCAGATATGAGATAAAAGAGTTTAGTGCTTTGCAGATTCTCAGTTACAATGAACTGTTGTGTTGTAAATGTTTGCTTTGTCTGTATTTAAGTGTTATAGATACTTTAGTAAAACTTTCACCGTTTTAAATTTGATCACGATTATTCAACTTTTCCTTTGCAATGTGTGAGCTGATGTGTCCGAATCAGCACCGATGGCAGGACCTTTATGGATATTCAGCAGATAAACTAAAACACAAAATTGCAGAGTTACGGCAATCTTCTGCGAGCTGAAGCTGCGCCCAACTGAACGGCTCAAATGCAATAAACATGTCGCCATGAGATGATGTCACGAGCGAGTCCTGAATAACTCATGACGGATTTGGACCTGCGCCGCTGGAAGTCCCGCGTGAAGAACGTGAGGAGGATTTGGATCGACAAACTTAAACAAAACCGTATTTTGTCTGCATTTTTTTTTTTTAAACCAGACAACGAAAGTCAAAGGCTGATTTTCGTCCTCGAAGTCACTTGCTTCTTCACGCTGTTGCTTTTGCGTAGAAAGTTCCGCAGTATGGCATTAAACGTCGTATCTAAGCTTCTCTATCTTATAAAAGTGACATAAGTGCGCCGTTAAAAGCTTTTGATGGCACAAACAATAAATACATTTGCTATTTTCTCAGTTTTAAATGCGCTTTTGTGGATGAAATATGACATAAACAGGACCAAGTTTGACCTTTTCTGAACCGTTTTGGAAATGATCTTAATGAGAACTAAATTTTTTCTATGTTTACACGTGTAGAACCTTTTTCCTTAGTGTTGAAATCGAGTTTGAAATTGAAGTATCGTAGCAACACTAATCCTAACATCCCTTTAACAAGTCCACGGCCCTGTCCAGACCTCGCAGAAATCTGAGCCAAACTGCAGCGCAAGGATTTTCGAGCCGCCGTAATAAGAACGTGACGGAGCTGACACTTTGCCCGCGGAGATACATCTTCAGAGATGAGGCTTGCCCAGGCCTGGGTCCAAAACTCACGCCAAGCTGGACCAGGACTGGACCAGGGCTGGACCAGGGCTGTCCCAGGAAACGGGATCGGTCCAAGAAATTCCGGGGATTAGCATGGAGGAGCGGCGACTGAGATAACCCCCGAATGACTTTTAAATACTGTTACATAATTTATGATCAACAATTTGGAGATGAGCAATGTGATGTAATGTAATGGGAACAAATGTGCCAGGAACCAACTGAGGCAAGTAGATCCAGCTGTAAGAGTTCAAGGCAGAATATAAAACCAAGACAGGCACATTACAATTGTATAAAATAAACAAAATATATGTAATAAAACTATAAAAATGGATATGTTGGTAAAGTTAATCGACAATAAGGTGTGGTTGGAGCCAAAATGTTGCACATCTTGAGACAAACATTCAATTATTCACAAAAAAAATGACAATGGAAACACAAACAAATCTCTTGAACAGTTTTGTTAAGAAGAAGCTTGTGCACTTGTAAGTCCGACTAGAAGAATATGCAAATGCAATACTGAGTGCTTGGCCGTTCAGACCAAAGCGTCCAAAGTATCGAGTTTACGCGCAAAGTCTACGATGGATTTCCAGGTCGCCCAGCATTTCCGCCGCCACGCCTCGCATCCAAGTGTCAAATGCCAGAGTTGGACAAGCTCAACACAAGGAAGCAAATGTGTGTCTTCTTCAGATGTGTGTCCAGGGTGTCAAAGAGCGCCTCCAGCAGCCGGACCCTCAAAAACGCCAGGGTCCAGCTGTGATTTTGCCCCAAGTTTGAACTAGCATAGGGTTAACCTCTCAACGCGGTACATCGGTCATTATTCATTCACATTTACGCTGAACAAACTGACGAAAGTAAAGCTGCAAATCAACGCCGTTGGCCCCTCCGACCACAAGACTTTCATACTGGCAAGGACACAACGACAGAACTTTGTCCGCGCGGTAACGGAACCTCTGACCGTCGGATTGGTAGACGATCGTCATGACCACTGTGGCGCTGCCGGTAGGAATGTAGGAACTGTTTAATGCAAATAAATACTACCATAGTCACAGTTTATTTGAGAAAGTCTGTGTCAAACCAGTGTGACGTTTATCTAATTCCATCACGAGATAACCAGCTCAAGCACTGTACCTCACAGATTCCTTTAGGCTTAGATAACGCAGCCTGACAACCGATTCGAGTGTGAGAGAGAAGGGATGTTTTGTCTCCAGCGCAGTGTGGAGGCAGTGACTGAGTTTCCCGATATAACTGCGACAGGGGGACCAGTTGATAATTGAGTCTAAGGATGTGGCAGCTAAACGTGAATATAGCAACGATGTGATAATCCCGTCATTTTAAAAAGAGCCATGAAGGAATCCTCGTGTGAATGCGGCCAACTGCAGGACCCCAGGGCCTTTATCAGAACGAGGCTAAAACAGGACCTGAGCAGCCAGACCAAAACAGGCTGGCCCTATGGGAGAAACATCATTCAAATGTAGGGATGGTCCGATATGGAGTGAAGCCCAACAGTGACCACCCACCACTTGGTTCCTGAAGTTAATACCACCTTCATTTTCCAATGAATTTCAGGAAAAGAAAAACGAAACAAAAAAGGTTGAAAGTTTGCTCAGAGCTAAATCAGTGATGTGGAAACAAAACAATACAAGACCTATAACTTGATACAAAATGTGTTTTTATAACATTTATGACATTTCGCCAAAGTTTTAAATGTGTTTTTAGAACAGAAAACAGTATTATGCACATTAGTTACCACAGAGCTGGTTAGCCTCCGTCATGCCTTTAAACTGTAACACCAGCTGCACCCTGACTCTGCCACGGTGCACGACTTAGAAAATGATTAAGCGCACTGCGGACGGGGTCCGGGAGCCGCGTGGGTCTGCAGAACGAATCTGCAAGAAGTCTATTTTTGCCGGACACTGCAGCGGTCTGGTCCAGTTTTCTCGTGGACGAGTTTTCTCTCGTGAACCGGCACGCCACAGCCACATTTTTAGCCAAATTACTCTTCTTTTTCCATCAGAATCGCACATTTCTGATGAACAGAGGACAAACAGGGAATCACAGAAGGCCACAGAAAACTCATTGTTGCCAAATATCAGTTTTGACATCAGTCGGATTATATATCTGGAATATAGTTATTGAGAAACCAATGTAATGAAACCAACGGGATTAAAATATCAAGGTATCGCGATATAATGCTATGCTCGACAGCAACTTTTTCAGTGCAGCAAATTGTTTAACACATTTTTGTTCTAAAAGAAACAATAATAAATCTATCACAAGGAACACATTGTAAAGTGAGAAGGTTGGTTCATTCATTTGACTTTGGAATGCAGCAGCTTTCATTTATACAGACTTGGGACTGGCGTGAGGAAGCGCTGAAAATACAATGACCAAAACCGCATTATTGTTTACAAAATGTTGATATAGTGGATTTTTATTATTATTATTATTATTGTTATTGGAAAGATATGTTCAGACAGCAAAGTTAGACAGCTTAATATGCCAAATAAGTATTCCAATCCCTGCATGTTTGGAGGTGATAAGTTTTGCAGTGACCGTACACAAAAAAAAGCTAAATATGAGATAAATATTCAAATTGAACATCACCATTTAAATCCATGTTTAGATGATGTTGTTGGTTGTGTTTTGCAGTCACTGTCTGCAATCCTGTCGCGCTTCAGTGTCGCCTGATAATTTAACTTGACAACAGCTTGAAGCGTGACGACCGACAACACATGCATCTTCCTATTAAAATATCTGACACCAGCGACTGTCCAGACTGCTGTTGTCTGTTTGGAGAGAGAAAGAGACACCAGTCCAAATCAATCACCAGACAATGAACCGCCTTTTCACTGCTGTGTTTACATGTCACTCTGACCAGGAAGCCGCGGTGTGCCCAGACCCTGAAAGGACATGACAAAATACCACCAATCAAAGCTTTAGAAACACTACAGCTGCCTATGATTTTAGCTTCTTCAACTATGACAATTATTTTCCTTTTGTTTTTAAAAAAGGACACATATTTGGCTAAATTGACCTTTTTGGAGTTATTTTTACCATGTTATATCTTGTTTCCTCATCAAAAACATACCTGAAGTTGCATTTAAATACAGTCACACTTATTTTATTAATCCTGTTTATGAGGTTGTCTTGCACTAAGCCTCACAAAAAAACACTCCAGATTTGTGACGTCAAAAGGTAGAGATTCAGAGCTCTCCTTGTGCTGTTGTTAAATCCATTTGTTTATTCTATCATAATCCCACTGCTGCCCGTAGATAGAGCGCTAGCACCAATCTTGATGAGGGAACGCCTGGCTGTTAGAAAGTCATGTGTGGTTTTAAATACATGCATTATTAAGTTCTACAACATGCCAAAGTAAATGTACTCAAGAGCATGTTTAAAAGGGAAAAAACAAAACAAATAATAACTTCACATTCTTTTCCTGTCATGGTTGTGTATAATTTTGGATAATAAAGCAAAATTCCACTAGTTATTCTCATCATTCCGTGTTTTTTTTTTTCCAAGACAGATAATAAGAGCTTGAAACCTATTATAATTACCAAACCATACATTTGTCGGTGGTTTTACGGCTCTTTTACATATCGTTCCCCCACTGCTTGGACCTTGAAGAGCCATAACCTAACACTCGGGTTCACTTCAGCCAATCAGAGCTGTCGTTCAAGCATCCTCCAGTCCAGTCTGACCAATCACAGCTCCGGAGGACGGACACGCTTAATGGTCGTCTTGGAAACATGCTATAACATTAATATGGAGTGAAAACAAGGAGACTTTTCTCTGTAACAACGGCAGCAAAAAGAAAATGGACCTGCGCGCGGAGGTTTTCTGAGGATGACAGTGAAGGCAAAATGTTCTGTGGGTTCAACTGAAAAGAAAAGAAATTAGTGCAACGGAAATATTTGTCAGCAAGAATCACAGATCACCCGGGATGTTGTTTTTTGTGACTATGAATGGACCACAAATGCAAAAGTTCAATTGCCTCGGGCTGCAACAGTTATCAAAAATAATTGTGACTAATTGGCTATTAAAAGCAATCATTGACAGTTTTATAATAGTTCATCGTTATCTGGACAGCAAACTCTAAAACACATGCTAGAAGATGTTTTATAATTAAGACAGTGGCATGACTTAATACAAAAATGAAAAAAAAATGTTTTAAAGTCTTCACTCAACACATTTTTATTTGTTTTATTTAAAAAAGCTTAATATACAAAAGACAAAAATATTTGACTTGTCGACCAAATTAGTCATTAATTGAAGTGGCCCCAATACAGAACAGGGAGCCACTAAAGATTTAGTTGCAGGAGTTTAACCAAAGAAGACAAACGCATGGATAATCGTCTCAAGTTCTTTTTTAGATACCATACATCTAAGTTTTGAGATGTTGCAGAACTGGGGAAAAAAAACTGTTCTAAATGAGTGGTTTTGAATGATGTTCAAGGGACATATCTCCATCAAATGTCACTCCAAGATTTCTGATTTTAGCTTTTGCAGAAGAGCTCAGGTCCCCTAAGTGCTGTTTGATGGTGGGGATAGCACTATCTGGTCTCCGTTTTATCGGAGTTTAGCTGTAGGCTATTGTCACTTAGCCACTACTGTATTCGGGACAGACAGCTGATTAAGGAGCTCAGTTTGTGGGCCTCAGAGGACCAAAATGAGGTGTAGGTCATCAGCAAACAGATGACAGGAAACGTCACTAGACTGCTGGATTATCTGGCCAAGAGGGAGGACGTATAAAAGAATAGGGTCGAGGACAGAGCCCTGTGGCACGCCACACAGTAGATCAGCAGGCTCCGACATGGGTTGATGGACACACTAAAGCTTGTGCCGGCCAGATATGAAGGAAACCAGAACAACACTGGGCCTGACATCCCAAAGTACTCGATAATTCACGGCGTGTCAACAATTTTCTTCGAGAACATGAAACAGGCCAAACTTTCACAGCCACATCAGAGACGACTTTAATGAGAAGTGGGGCTGATGTGTGCAAAGCCTCAAGTTAAGAATGAATATAAGTAATACTGAATGCAAATGAATGTTGACATGTACGCAATCAAACTACTGTGCAAACTACTATACAACAAACAAACTGTAAAGTATTTTGTTTAGCAACTTTCCTCAGTTTAAAACCTAACATCGTGTGACCTCTCGAACCCTGAACTTTATTCACATGTTTATGCCTGACGGACAGTTGAGTTCAGAGAAACGTCAGAGTTTTGCGATTCCCTCCTCTGCCCAGTGATACGTCTGCTGTGGAGGATCTGTGTAACTCGAACTCACTGATAAAATATTGACGAATGAACTGGGCTCTTTCTGCCCGAGCTGCTGTCTGGACTCTACAGGTTCTCTCTCACTTCAATACACCTTCATCCCTCTGATTTATGACAGAACATTACAGACTTGGATGAAGCGGCTTCAAAAACAGCTCTCTGTTCTTACTCTTATCTGTGCGGCAGGATCTTCTGTAATCTGGCATCATATTTTTCCTTTTCAACATATTTGAGATTAGCCAGATCCAAAAACATAAAGCATCTAATGAACGAGTTTTCCGCAGTGGTGCACCGCTATGGACGTTTTAGGCTGTTACCAATACCAATGTTATAAGAAAAGCTTGGGCTGATAGCAAATCTTTTTTAAACATTATTTTGTTAGTTTAAACTTACTTACATTTTTTTTTTTTTTTTTTAAATAAAAGCAAATATAGCTAATAAACGAATTCCTTTTTATTCCAAAATAAGGATCAAATCCATTTTAAAATGTGTAGAACCAGTTTAAACACCGTTTCTTTTTTAACAATTTTCTAATTTAATTGAATAAATAGACTAAATCACTGGTTAGTTTACATTTGAAACATGATTTAAATGTCCTTATAGTAAACGCTTTATTATTATTTACGTAGTTCTAAAAATCCTCCATAGGCTGAAGGCTATAATATGATCATTCTTTATCAGAGTAAAATTAGCTTTAACACTTTTCAATGCTGAGAATTTCCAGTTTTATTCATTTCTCAGACTAAAGTGTCTCTCTGAACCTCTCCAGTCGAGTGTCTTCATGGTGTTGCTGCTGCTGTAGCAACACCCCCCCCCCCCCCCCCCCCCCCCTCAGTCTCTGTCTGATCACACACACACACTCTTCTCCTTCTTTAAACCATTTGGAGGAAACATGTCTAAACTGATTGTTTAGGAGGAAAACTAGTCAAATAACGTCTGAAAAAAATATGTGTATCGCGGGTCGCAAGTGTTTTCATCACACTTATATTTAATTATAAGTTTTATCTAACACTTTTCTAGAGCTTTTAAAATTCTGTAACTTTGTCATTTCTGGGTCTTTTTCCTCTAAAGACTAGATTAAAGTTCACATCTTCTGTCCACGAGCTGTAGTTTTCTTCCTATTTCTGACTGTCACGACAGCGTTAACATCAGTGCACCCCTAGTTTTATGACTAACAAAATACTCTGAAACTCTGACTGGATAAAATAAGGTGGTCCCATTACAAATATATTGCCTAATACTGAGGCTGTTTGTAGCTTTTATAACAATAGTGAGTCAGTTAATGCATTTATAGGCAAGATTTTCTGGATTGCCGACTACTCTACAAGCAGGCCAACACAGGAATGTATTAGATATCAGGAAATTATTATTACACAGTCTATTTCTATCTTTTGTGCCGCTTTATCAGTCATTTAAAGCAATAGTATGTGAATGTTAAGAGCTGGTCTGTCTAGAAAGACAACCTTGAGTGGAAGATGTTTAAAATAATGAATCAATAATGCAAAGTAAAGCATATCAGAACAGTACTGTATAAATCAGTCATTATTATTAATATTATTTTATTAAAATAAGAGAAACCAATGCCAGGGGCCTCAAAACTCCTGCCATGGACAATAAATGGATACTTTTGGAATGTACTTTTGGCAGCAGGAAAAAAGCCCATCACAAAGAAAATGGAGGACACAAACATCACCAACGATCAAGGACTGGACTGACATTGTGACGGAGAGAAAAAATGACATTCAATGACATTTAGAAATGGACTCTTTTTTAAATTTAAATAGGCCGTGAATTTGTTTGGGTTTATGTTGAGTTGAAATCCATTTGTGGTTTTATTTGATTTATTCTCTCTAATCGTTTTGTGTTCTGTAAATATATTTTTGTTTAAAAATATGGAGAGAGAAAAAAAAATAATAAAAGAAAGAAACCTTGGCCAGGATCCTGTTTGTGGACTTCAGCTCTGCGTTCAACACCTTGGCTCTGCCCCAGAACAAGCTCTCTCAGCTCTACACTCCACTTCACCTGCAGGTGGCGCCCTGACTGACCTGATGGACCACACTCAAATGGTTCAACTAAATATAATCGTCTTTAATAAATAGTAAACACAAAGTGCTGCTAATCTAGTCAAAGTAAGAGTAGAGTAGGATTTATGAGACGGGACGCCTCAAGTGACTTTTTATTGCTTCTTCACCTTCTGCAACGTAAACGGCTCTTGGGTCAGTGAAGGCTGTAACTCGTCACCTCCGGCTCACACTGTGTGGATGAAAAGCACATGGTCTGGTGTCGGAGTGGAGCAGCGTTCAGTGTAAACGCGAGTGTGTTTCTGCACGAGTCGTAAACCAGGAGAGCACTTCTGAACAAGCGCCGGGTCAGTATCCACCTGGACCTGACAAACTCGTCACTGAGAGGAGCAAGCGGCTTCAGAACAGTTAGGCAAACACCATCGTGAAGCTGAGTAAGAATACTTCAGCGCTTACGAGTACTACTACCATTGACTCTTCTATAGTACTTCGGCTACAAGTGTATGTGTGGATCCCTGGTTAAACCTGGTTGAGCCCTGCTTTGGAGCTGGTTTTCTTCCACTTCCCCGGAGTTTACTTTTTAAAGTTGGCCTTGTCATAGTGTTCGCTGGGCCTGGTTTACTGCATGTTCTGTCCTTGTTTAGTTCTACATTTTTCTTGCTGACTCTTTCCCAGCTCAGACGTAGTTAATCCAAATGTTGGCTCATTTAAAAGACAAATTCAACCTGCACATTTTCCAAGTCACTCCTCGCTGTGAAAACCTTGATCATTTCCACCACAGAGGAACATTTTCCATTCTTCTAACACTTGGTGGAGAGTTAGTAAAACACGCACAGAGTAAACCATGTGCTGATAAGATATCTCCAACAGCAGCCTGCAAAAGCAGCCTGTAAAAGCCCCACGTTTCAACAAGCTCCGCTGAAGAAAATCAGTCCCACTAAATTGGCTTTGTGACATTTGATAAAATATTAATTCAAGCATGAATAATGTATCAAGCTTGTTTTTAGCATCATGTTGCGGCATTCCCTCGAGCGGTAAAATTATGAATGAACTCAAAAGTGCTGACGGCGTGAAAGGTTATGTTGACATGACAAACTGCACATTTATGCAGGGGGGGGTCACTCGGTTAAAATCTCTGTAATGACTGGGGTGGACCACTACTACGACAAATGATGCAAGGTTCATGTATTTTTGTGACTAGAAGGTTTTATTGCCAATTTAAATTAACACAGTTTGCAAAAAATAGGAACTTGTCTCAGCGTGATTGATCAAATACTGGTGTCTGATTAATAATGCAAGGATCCTTTCTCCCTCTCTGCTTAGAGCCTTAATAAATATAAGTATAAGTATGAGTCTATTTGCAGTAGTAGTGGCTAACAGGTCACATGTGGCACATTGTGAGGCGCAGGTCGACCCGTTTTTGACAGATGTGTCAATACTCTGAGCCAATCAGCACTGCAGCATTACATAACAGCACTGCTCTGTGGATGTCACTAGAATAAGAAACACAGAGGTCGCAGAGGGACATGAGAGGATTGTTGGGAATTTCTTATATTGTCATTTAAATGTACGTGACGTTGTATGCCATTGGGCGCTTTCATTTCTCACACTGACGATGTACACAGTATCCATCTGTTGTATGTATCGCTGATTTAAAACGACTGTCAGTAATTGGCAAATACTGCATGAATTGACCATGAATGAGTAGATTGAATAGTGAATATGTGTCAACGATGCCATTTACTTTGTATTTTTCAAGCTACACATCACCTAGCTCCAAGTACGGTTTGTCACTCACAACTGTTATGAAAAGGCTATTTGTGCCAAGTGGGAGGTCAAAAGGTTGTTTCTGCAAATGACCCAGTGTCTACTCTCACGTTAGTTGCTAAAATAACAAATATGATCTTCGCCTTGCTGTATTTGACATGACAATCCTTTCCCATAACAGAGCGAGCGTTTCAAATGTCTAAAATAGGCACAATCCATCTTCATCATGAACACAAAAATGCTCACAGTGTCGACACATCCAGACGTTTTACTATACGGACAATTTAACTGGACAGCAATATTCTCTACATATCGACTGCAGGGGTCCAACTTTTATACCCAAAAGGACAAACTTGCAGGGGTATTATAAATCAATCCTCCTGCCATAATATGATCATCAAAACATGAAAAAGATCAAGTCAGTGGTGGTAGTTACATTTAGATTACATTTACATCCTTAGATTTTTAATAATTGGTAAACGGCAACATTTATACAGCACTTTTCTACCTTCAAGACAGACACACACACACACACACACACAGAGACACACACACACACACACACACACACACACACACCACACACACACAGACACAGTTCTCCAGGTAGTTGAGTAAATATATTTAACATATTAAACATCCATTTTGTGTCGTCGACCCTTTTAGACTTTTGTGCTTTATCGAATCTCATCAATCATGTCATCAAATCAGAAGGTAAGCCCTCACAGCCAGGCCCCTTTTCAAACTTATACTTTTACTCATTTCCTGCACCACTACTTTGTACTTTGAGTACTTTCTTGGCTGCTCTGCCTTTATTTACATTTGGTATCCGAGCCATATCTCAAATAATATTTTTTTTTTTTTAAAGGACACGTGACCACAGTGTTTTGTCCTCCAGCATCAAAGGCACTTGGCATGGCAACAATGCGCGCCAGAGTACCGTAATGCCCGCACCTGTTTGCCGCATACGCATCTATCCGTTCAAAACACATAGTTCCCGGAGTCACGGGCTTCTTCTTACAGTAACCCAAAAAAAAACACAGACACTGCTTCTTCCAACTTTAATTGATTTTAAAAAAACTTATTGCTATTGTCTATATTGGTGGTCTGTCTAATTCCTTTAAAAGCCGCGTGTGAATATTTGGGTTTCGCGTTGGGGATTTAGTTACCGACAGAGGCTCGCGTTTCCCCTCGTATGGACCCACTGCAGTAACTGTCCCAATGCCAAAATAGTCAAGCAACATCTTCGGACTCGCGTCACATCCACGCTCCCCCCGTGCGCAATCCAAAAAAAAAAAAAAAAAAAAAAAAAAAAAAAAAAAAATGCGCAACCGAATCAGCTTTTACGCGCGGCACTTGGACCGGAGACGTTGATAGAAACGAGGCGTCATCGATCAAACTGATTGAATAAGAGGTGGAATTGGATCTGACTTACCTCGCCGCGGTGGTAATCCAGGTTTCCCGTGTCCAGTGTGTTGTGTGTGAAGCGCTGGGGGCTCGCTGCGTGCCGTGCGTGCCGTGCGTCCTGTCAGCACTTCAGCAGCAGCAGCGCGCGCCTGAGCTGCGTCAAACACCACCAGCTGCGGCCGCAACGGGACGCACTACGGGACCTTCATAATAAAAGCACGCTGTCAGCTTCTGGGCTTTTCTACGTTAGGGGTGGGAAACGGGGAGAGCAGAGTTGTAAAAAAAAGGGGGGAAAAAGGTTGGGAAATGTGGTGGGATACGTTTTGGTTTATAAATGAAGACTGCCATAAAAGCGTGTGTGTGTGTATAAGACACGCAAAATAAACAGAGCAAGACATACGCTTTTGGCAATAAATGACAATTGTGTTATCCTGTTTGTCATCACTATTTTACACTGTTAATGTAGCACCAGTGGGAAAAAAGTAGAACGAGGATCAGGGGCCTTAACTGCCCCCCAGGACCAAAACAGGTGATCATCCTGTTATGGGAAAGGAGGATCTGGGTTGAATTATCTTTATAAAACAGCATAATAATCTTTAAATATGTCCCGTTAGTTTAGATTTCATTTCATCGAATAGCCTCCAAACTAATTGGGGTCATTGGTATTAAGGGGTGGGTGATGTGCCAAAAAGTGTATATTCCTAATCACATTTTATTTTAGTTTTTTATTCCTCATTATTTAAAAGACAAGAAGTATAAAGGGATTGACAAAAGCGTGTCATAAATATGAGAATTATCAGTATTGTATTTCCTATATTGCTCCACAGTGAGGATAAGACTTCAAAAAGAGGGGGGCAAAGCTGGACAAGGGCTCTGGACAATGTACAGTGAAGACATTTGTAGCCATAACAGACAATTGGAAATGTCTTTTGTGTTTGAGTGGCACGAGGGACAAAACGGCATAGTCCCAAAATTGTGTGATGATTAATTTACAGTTTGTATCATGTTACATTTAAGAGCTTCTGACAGTTCACGCTACACTGTCAAATCCACCTGTCACTCACTCAGAGCATGACAGGCTGAAGATGAGGAAAAGTGTCCTGGTTTTGAGTCTATTAAAAAGAGAATCACTGAATCACCACATGAAAATAACAAAAACACATTGTCACAAGGATCAGATCAGATTTTTACCACGATTGCCCTGCCCTCAACTAAAGGTTTGAATTTTATTCTGAAATGTTTGGCAGGAAGCCAAAGCTATATTTTAATTTATTCCAAAGAAGCTCTTCAAATAACTGATATTGTGTACAACTCTGTGAAGGGGAGTCCAAACTGTGGAGTCACTTATTTATACTGGCTTACATCCACTTATAAACATGGTTTGTCACTGCTTCAATGATATAGCAAAGTAAAGAGCACCATCGTGTGGTCATGAGACGCATCGCACTCATGCGGTCCCCGCTTGGGTCAGGTCGAGCCCAGGGAACTAAGAAGTACCGGGTCTGAGGAGGATGCACCAAATGGAACTGTCATAGTGGGGCCGAGCGGGGCCGAGCGGGGCCGAGCGGGGCCGAAGTGGGGCTAAAGTGGGGCTAAAGTGGTTCTAATGGAAAAGGGGCGTAAGTGAACTTCACTGGAGGAGATTTCATTATTTTGGTCTTTGGTAGAAGCAGTGGTCTGGAGTCAGGACATGTGGCTTCAGGACTAAAGAGATAAAGGACTATTCAACCTCACATTAAGTCAGTCTGGGGCACTTCTGACACATTTAACATGATTCTGAACAGGAAGGACACACAAACACTAGGCCTCAAAATGTAGACATGTCTTATAAAACACTGGACTTACGAAATGCCAACGCAGCACATTCACAAAAACAATGTATTAATCATCATGATAAAAGATGGCTTTAACTTAAAACAACATTACATACACATAATAACACACTGAACATTGAAGACCTGCTTGCAACGGAACGTGATGGAAAACATAATGCACATGTTTATTTCTTCTGTGGTCATTTTTGTTCACACTTTCTTGTTCTTTATCGACAGTCTTTCTGGTTCTTTACCGACAGTCTTTCTGGTTCTTTATCGACAGTCTTTCTGGTTCTTTATCAACAGTCTTTCTGTTTTTTTATCGACAGTCTTTCTTGTTCTTTATCGACAGTCTTTCTGGTTCTTTATCGACAGTCTTTCTGGTTCTTTATCGACAGTCTTTCTGGTTCTTTATCGACAGTCTTTCTGGTTCTTTATCAACAGTCTTTCTGTTTTTTTATCGACAGTCTTTCTTGTTCTTTATCGACAGTCCTTCTGGTTCTTTATCGACAGTCTTTCTCTGCGTTTCTGTGAGGTGTTGCCGGCGTGTGCGTGGTTCATCTTTGTCGCCGGGGCACGGGGGGCGCGATCTCGGTCTGACGCTGAGGGACCTGAGGCAGAGCTCGAGACGGACACGGGCTGTATCTGTCGAGAAGCATCTTCTCAGGAACTCTGCAACACACACATGTGACGAGACAGACTATTATAGGACAAAGATGCAAAAAGAAAGCGTTGGTAACACACAGATATAAACAGCCGCTAACTTTTACAGTAAGGCGTCTTTGTTGTTGTTACAGGAAGAGATTTTATTCAAAGAGTCACCACAGTTTCCCTTTAACGTGGTTACATTCTGGGCAGTAAATGTAAAGCAGCTCACGTTTCGCATGAATAAAGGGATCTCATGGTTATTTTGACTGACTAACCTCGTGATTTTGTCTCATTTCAGCGTGAGCCGGGTTATTTTTTGCACGCTGCTTTTATTACAAATACAAAAAAGATGTTTGTTTGTAATTTAAAATGTGAAAATGAGCCGAAATCACTCCAAAAGACATGTGATCATTTTACTCTAGATGCAAAGTTTCTGTCTTTCTCGGCCTCATTTTTATAGCAAATTAATATAAATGTGCAAATGTCACTCTCCGCTGGAGGAACGTCTCAAATGAACCGCCAGAGTCGATAGTTTGAGGTTTGTGTCAGGGAATTAAATACTTTACCAACTTAACCACCACTCATGTCGCGCGCTTAAACAAATAAAATACATGCCGAGTGTATAAATAAATCAACCTTTTTCAATCTATTTATTTTACTGTTGATCAAAGGCAAATAATTAAGAATTCACTGTAACCAAGTAAAAAAGTAAATGGGGCTTTGCATTTAATCAAATTTTAATTGCGATCAAGATTTGTGTACAGACTTAGGAGAAAGAAATGCTGGTGATGGGTTTTTTTTAAATTTCAATGACAGTGATTAAAAGTCTGTATTGTTAATGGTCAGAAAATGTCATTTAAAATCAAAATTGTTCAATATAAAAAATACATAATGTTATATTAATCCTATACATTCAATAATTGCAATAGAACAAGATGACATATTGAGTGTATACATCTATATTATTGATATTTATGCATTTATAAAGACATTTCTCCAACCAACCAAACCTCAAATGTGTATATCTTTGATTGGTTAATTGATAATGCTGTAATATGATGTGAAAGTCGGACCTCTCTGGGATTCGTGGAGGGACTCTTGGAGGAGGAGCCATCGTCGACGGCTCGGACGGACGCGGAGGCCGAGGTGGAACAGGAAGACCGTCAAAAGAGTCCTGGAAAGACACGTGTTTGTTCATGATTTGTAATAAAATGTAAGTCAACGTTTTAATGCGCGGTAACTTTAAGGGGAAGTCACTGGTTTTCAGTGGAACGTCTTACTAAAAAGAGTTGAAGGAAACAGAAAATACCAGTGGAAACGTTTTGAAACACAGAGGGAAGTTGGATTGTAAAGAGAGACAAGCAATAACAGACAACACAAGGTAGGTACTTGATGAAATCCAACCAAATGGTGATGCAGTTTGAGACCAGACCTTCATACAAATTTAATCAAATGGAAAGTATTTAGAAACTGAAATAAGGACATCTTTCAGCGTCATTCTCTAGCTCCTATTTCAATATATTTGTTTTTTTCCCATATGAACCAGGATAACCTAAACCCTAGTGGTTAGCTATATTAAGAAGTCATTACTTATCAAGTTTATTTATTTATTTATTATTTATTTCATGTTATTATTTATTTTATTATTTTATTATTTTATTATTTTATTATTTTATTATTTTATTATTTTATTATTTTATCATTTTATTATTTTATCATTTTTTCATTTTATTATTTAAGGAGGTACGTTTTCTAATGTAAATCCTCACAAAGTTCTACACGTCACATTTTTACCACTCATATATTACAGTAGATAACAAACAAAACAAGAAAAACGATCTGAGAAATGAAAAGTGAAAATAATACAAAACAGCAAAAACAACACGGCTCAAGCCATAATTAAAAACTAAACAGAAAAACAAATTGCATGTCAAAATGTCAAGAGGGAAAATATTCTTGCTGCGCTCCAATAACGTATTATTCCTGCACTTATTCTTTCCAAAGTATCCTGATATTGAATAGAGACCAAGAAATAATAAAAAAAAAATCTCAATCATATCCTAATCCTAATCCTATAATAAAGGTAATAAAGGTATGACATTTTCCTCAAAAACGCACAGCAAGTTTTGCACTAATATGAATGATACAGAATGTAACAAGTTTACGCTCATACGTTAAAACGACAATGTAGAGATGTTACAATATCAAACTTTAACGCTTCCATCGTCAGAGAAAACATCACAATTTCACCATCATTCGCGATTATTGACACGGCGAAATCCTAAATCCGTGTTCATTCACGCGGTTGATCAGCGGTTTTCTGAATGATAAAGTCAAATTAATGTGACATAAAACAGCCAGATAAAGCACTTCACATTCAGGCTTACGCTTTAGGACAGTATTGAATTGCAATGACTTGTTTTTACCTCTAAAACTGTCACGTGACCCGAATAATCACCAATTATCAGTCGACCGAATACTCTTGACTTCCCATTACAGTATGGACGGCACTGATTTGAGCTTGAGTTTCTTTGTAACTTTCTTTGCGCCGTAGTTCGGTCACTGCTGAACCTCTCACCTCTAGTTCGGGCTCGGTGCCGCTGCTGTAGCTCATGGTGCTGTGTGTGCTCAGACGGTTGCTCTCTGTGCCTGAGGAGCAAAAATAAATAAAAATAAATAAAAAAAACCAACAACACAAAAACACGAGACATGAAGAGACGTGCAAAGCAAACAGGAAATGGCCCGCGGTCTGAGTCTGCGGCGAAATACGGCGACTACGACCGACCGTGGCCAAGTGTTGCAGAACAAAGGCACTTCTGTTTTAGAGCGGAGGTGTGACCACGAGAACATTCAAAAATACAATAGAACTATCAGAAGAGGCAGCGCATGTTGGTCTGTATCGCTTGCAGCAAACTTCTCATGTGCCACAAAGTTTGTTTAAAAGGTGTACATTTAGATACTATATCCCATCTGGTCACGTCAGAATAGTTGCATGATTATTAAGGACGAATATTTCTTTATTTATAATATTCTTTATTTATTCCATTCAAGCTGCTAGATACTGGATGTTGTATTTAAAAAGAAGGCTGTAACCCACTTATTTCCAATTAAATCAATCATTCTGGGTCAGATAAAAAAATAAATAACTAGGACTTCGCCTAGATTTTTATTATTATTATTATTATTATTTTTTTCCACTTGACTGAATCCACCTGTCACTCAGACTCAGTAGTGCGGAAGCTGGTACGAGGTGTGGGTTTGAGCACTGAGCTGCAGTCAATGTTAGCCATATTAGAGATTAGGGTTTTAATCACCATTTAAAACCAATAATAATGGACTTAAATTGACCAAAAAGTGCTTTACGTTGCACGATTCATTCACTCCACACTCACATTCATACAAAGTCACGGTGAAGTGTCTTGCCCGAGGACACAACAACAGTGGTATATAAGATAGGCAAAGTGCTACTGTTTCCCCTATATTAAAAATGCATTCATGAAACTGATTTTTGTCAAAGAATAATACATCTTATTCCCAATTATTAATACTTATGGTGGTACTATCTACTCAAACGCTCTAAATTTAAGGTTTTTTTTGTTCACACACACAAGAACATATCATAATTCGTTAAATAAGAAAAAGAAAGAGGACATATATCATCCAACATTAGGGAAATAATTACGAGTTGTGAAATACCACAGTTTAGACTCAAAGAACCTCGTTGGGACGTGTTGACACTCACTGGAGGTGCTGGAGGTGCTGCCGGTCTTCCAGCTGCCTCTCGTGATGACGTGCCCCGCCCCAGCAGCAGGGGGCGCCGCGGGCAGGGGCACAGAGGGCGGCACAGTGCTCAGTCTGGGCGTGGGCTCGTACACGCTGCACTCCAGCGACGCCCTGGAGCTCCAGTACAGGTTCGTCTGCAGAGGAGCCGAGATCTCATAATCTGAGACAAACACGGAACACGATCGAGGATTAGTTTGTGTAGTACCACATTTGTCCTGCAGTGGTGCCAGGTATAAAATGTTTCAAAGGCAGATTAAATTGAATCCCTCTTTGAACAGGAATGGTGGTTTAATCTGCCTCGTGTCTACAACGTTTTACTAAACCACGGCAGAAATCAAAGACAATCACTCTGACGGCCCCGCATATTTGAACAGTCAGCTCAGAGACTCTTAAGAGATCCCACTCATGCGCTTGACCCTCAGTGTGACCCATCGCAGTCTGGAAGAAGATAAAGAACACCCTGATGTAAAAAGACTGTTCTTCTTCTACTAAATGAATCAACAACATGGACTAACTGTGTCGTGTGTCGAGCCTGAGTGACTCATGTCTTGTCTTGTTTGTATGTTTTCCTGCTCCAGACAATGAATAAATAAACCTGTACCTGAAACCAATCAAAGACCAATCAGTCAGTCAATCAATAGTTGTAAATGACTTGAGATTTAGCAGGTGTCAGCACTGGCAGAGAGGAAACCAGAGAACAATGTGAGTTGGAAACAACCTGGAACTGAGCGGTTTCAGGCTGTAACTTCTCTCTGACCAGCACCTTCAGATTGAAAATGGTGGTTAAAAAGTCTTGATTTCCTGTCCAGACGACAACCTCTGAAACCTCTGAAACCTCTGAGACCTCTGAAACCTCTGAGACCTTTGAGACCTTTGAGACCTTTGAGACCTTTGAGACCTTTGAGACCTCTGAGACCTTTGAGACCTTTGAGACCTTTGAGACCTTTTCTATCACGGTCAAAGATTATCCAAAAACACTGTTGCCACTGTTCAAAATACATTACAAGTTTGGACTGGTGCACTATCTATGGTGTGTCACCTACTTGTCTCCATGGAGATGTTATTTCCTTGCACGGATGTTCCCCAGTGTGGCATTAAACAGATATAATCTCTCTTTTATTATGCAATTATTGCTTAAAGTTCCTTGAAAAAACACGCACTGCTTACTGCGACTACACTGTTGGCCTTTCCACAGATCTGACCTGGCTGTGACATCGGCTGCTCGTCTCCATGGAGCCAGACAGGTTTTAATGCCATACTGTGTAACATTGCCGGCAAAGCAGGAACACCTCCGTGAAGATGCAAAGCTCACAGTGCAGTGTTTTTTACCAATGTGTCCGATTTTCTCTTTCTCCTTGTGGCGTCGCGTGATGCTGTCCCGTAACTTCTTTAGGTTTTCCTGAAAGTAAAAAAACAACTGAATTTTTAGATTTTACAGTTAATCCAGATTACACTTTTACACACAATTTGATTTTAAAGAAACAATGCAACATTCTGGAGTTGTCAAACTATTGAACTGGAATCGAAACAACAAAGTCTGAATAGGTTCATCAGTACAATCATGTCTAATCCATTACTAAAATAATCCTTGACTATTTGGATAATTGTTAGTTGTTATCTGGACCATAAACCGACCGTAATTTGCTATAAAAACAAACAAAGATAATAACAAGGCAGCACAATTAATACATCAAAATGAAGCAAGACGAATAAGTGTTTTTTTCTTTTTAAATAAACAAACCTACTCTTATTTTGACAATATTTTCTCAATAAGAAGCCACAATTTAGCATATTTGAAGGTTAAACTAGTGAAATTGAATTATTATGGTTGAAGAAAAACTCAAAATAAAAGAAAATTTGACAGTTGACCATTTAGATAATCATTAGTTGTAGCCCCCGTAATCTGAATATGATTGTTCAAACTCGTGCCTGCAAAAATACTAATGTAACAAAGACAAAATGTTTACTATTTTAAGAATCAACGTACATACATACTTTTGTGCATGTAAACAAAACCACCATAATCAGACCTAGTTATTGGATTATCTGATTACTCCAGTTGTCAGACTTTTCCGTCCATGCCACTGTGTGATTCAAAAAAGAAAAGAAAACAGCACTAAAGCTGTCTAGTCACTTATTACATCCACCAAAACAAACCATGGAAACTCCATTGGCTCCATAAATCACCAGCTGTCAAACTAAATAAACTAATACTCCATAATAATATCATGATATGTCATTTGCATTTGCCTAAACTAATCAAATAAGGATAATAAATGACAAAACTATTACATCTGTTGTTTAATGCATGTAGGTTCACACTGCAGGTCCAATCAGATTTTTTTTGGGGCCAAATGCGACCGAGATGTGTTTTTTTCATCCCGAATGCGACCCAGGCCACTTTCACGTGTGGCACCAAATCTGATTCAGATCTGATCTTTTGCGAAGTCACTGCAGTCTGAACACGCAGATCACGTTTATCTGACTGTTCTGTTATAAAACAGATGCTGCATTGTTTTTTTATTAACTTGGAAAAGATGGGAATTAAACAGATAAACCTCTCAAACGCTGCCAGGCAACAACAGCAATGCTAAAAAGTGCAAAAAAGAGGCGAGGTTTTTTGTAACATGTGATATCAACTTTTGCACATCATAGAAGAAAGATAAAGATGACTAAATGGTGCTTCCTCTTTATAGTCTGTCTGTTAACGTGACAACAGCACGGCTCCTGGTTCTGTCCTGTTTCGGCTCCACATCGGACACTTCAGGGCTGTTCCTTCACATGGAGAACTGATTTGAGTTCCATTTCATCTGCAACGTGAACCGCCTCGGCAAAAACATCTGATTTGAACGTCGAGACCTGCAGTGTGAACGTAGCAGTATATCCTCTCTGTTTTTTGGAGGTAGAGGATATGATTGTATGTATGTATGTATTTATTTCTGTATGTATTTATTTCTGTATGTATTTATTTATATAATTATTAATGTATTTATATACGTATTTATTTATTTATTTCTGTATGTATTTATTTCTGTATATATTTATTTATATAATTATTAACGTATTTCTGTACGTATTTATTTATTTCTGTATGTATTTATTTATTTCTGTATGTATTTATTTATATAATTATTAATGTATTTCTGTACGTATTTATTTATTTCTGTATGTATTTATTTCTGTATATATTTATTTATATAATTATTAACGTATTTATGTACGTATTCATTTATTTATGTATGTATTTATTTATGCACGTATTTATTTATATAATTATTAATGTATTAATGTATATATTTATCTATTAATGTATGTACGTATTTATTTATTTCTGTATGTATTTATTTATGTACGTATTTATTTATATAATTATTAATGTATTTATGTATGTATTTATCTATTTATGTATGTATGTATTTATTTATGTATTCATGTATTTATTTGTGTAATTATGTATGTATTTATTCATGTATGTATTTATTTATAAGGACAGTGCACTCTAATAAACAGAAACGGGACGTGCACATGTGCTGTAAATGTAGCAGAATTAGCAGTTTTTCATGAAATTGTCTGTCTAAAAACAGCTCTGAGCAGCTCTTAGCAACACCACATTTAAAGTAGCAATTTAAACAAAAACAAATAACTGACACGCGGCCCTACCTGCTGGTATCGTAAAGAGTTTGCCCGTCGGCCGTGGTCAAACTGCCAGGCCTTGAACTCCTGCACGGCCTCTTCCACGGAGATCTCCCCGACTTTGACGCGCTCCTGCAGCGAGATGAGCTGCCTCTGCCCCGGAGTCTTCATCCCGGCGTACGGGTCGTACACCAGGGCCTGGGTCACCGACGGAGGCCGAGCTGGACGCACAAAAAAAAGGGATCTGATGTGAGTAATCGGATTTCGTTCTGATTGTTCTCACCTGTGCGGGTTTTGACAAGGGAAAATATGGAAAAAAGGCCAACTAACGATTTATAGACATATACCAAAAATAAGATCTAATTATTGGGTTATTATTCTATTTTTACTGGAGTTGTAAATGTCGCCACTGTGAAAGAAAGTGCATTCACGTTCATGATTGTGGGGTGTGGGGCAGAGATTGGTGATAATTGTTCACTCGCAATGTTTTTTCTCACAATCATGACATTCCTGTAAACTGGTCCACTTCAAATTAGTAGTGGTAGTTCTTATTAGTAGTGGTAGTTCTTATTAGTAGTGGTAGTTCTTATTAGTAGTGGTAGTTCTTATTAGTAGTGGTAGTTCTAAGAAGACTCACTATCGTCTGCATCACTGAGACACACCAAAACCTTCATCTAATCTTTCCGAAGAGGCTCCAGTAAAACCACAGAGTCATTGTATTTAACAACTCTATCAAAAAAGTTATCTGTGAGTCAACAAATTAGAACTTCACACAAACTGAGGCTTGAGTTTTTATGTACTTAATATTTCATTCTCGACAGTTTTACCTGTTGCGTATGTCTTGTCTTGAAACTCCTGTTTTAACTGGGTCAGACTTTTATCTGAAAATACTGTAAGAAAATAACATGGAACAAATCTAATTTAATGCACAGTATCACAGTATCACAGTATCACAGTATCACAGTATCACAGTATCACAGTATCACAGTATCACAGTATCACAGTATTACAGTATCACAGTATCACAGTATCACAGTATCACAGTATCACAGTATGTAAAACAACACTTGATAAAGACTTGACATTACTAATGTTACAAGGGTGAAATCATTAATTGATTACAAAACATTCGCATTTTTGTTCTGATCATAAAATGTTTCTTTGGAGTCATTATTATTAATGTTTTGTCATAAAAGTTTGGTGTTCCTCTTCCATTCAGGAGTCCACAAAGCTCCACAAAAACCACACATGTCGAAGCCTTTAGTTTCCATTAATAACAAGATTCTTTATCCTGGGGAACCACGTTATATTCACAGTAGAAAAGAGTAACAACAGACCCGACTGAACAGAAACACACAGACACAGAAACACCCTCCCTCTGGGCGGAGTTACCTCTGCTGATGTAGGCCATGGGTTTGTCCTGGTCCCGCTCCGGTTCTGGCTCGGGCCGGGGGATCGGGGCGGGCGGGCGGTTCAGGATGGGCGGGTACATGGTCTCCAGGTCCACGGTGTCGTAGATGTCGTCCGCGCTCAGGTTATAGGGGTCCTCCTCCTCCTCCTCGATCAGGTCGAACTCTGTCCGCTCTGGAAAGTCGCGCTCCTCCACGGCCGCGACGCACGAGTCACTTTGAGGAGCGTCAGCCTCTGGTTTGGCTGAAAACAAAAGAAAAACGCTATTATTTCAAAAGTCTTTCATTTGTTTTTTGCATTTTTGCATTGTTTTGATTCATTTGCATGTTTTTCTACGCCTTTCTGAGCCATAAAAACACCCGTAATTAAATAAAAAAGATCGATACGTGTAATGCCAAAGTGTGGAACATGCCAGGCAAAGCAATAACATCCGAAGAAACCTTTAAAGTGATAATAACAGAACAGTTTTATGTAGCGTGTAGACATTATGTCAACAGTATGTCGTTATTTTTACAGTTATTTATTGTGAATTCGATTTTTTTCCAGTTCGTTGTTTCAGTTTCAGTGAAAGATTTTAGAACTATCGTCTATTTCCGAACAGAAACTTTGCGCTCTTAAACCACAAGCTAAGAATCACTTCCTAAAATACTTTACATCTGAAATTATTTGTATAGAAGTATATTATTTAAAAACTACAGCGGAACATTTCAACTAAAAACGTATTGATTTTCTTGTCCTTGCACATACTATACTTTTAAAAAATCTCATTATGATTTGCTGCAATTAAGTTGGATTTGAATTAAAAATTTGTGTGATTTTTAATTCTAAATGGTTTTTATGTATTCATGTTTTTGAAAAGTGACATACAAATACATTATTATTCACAGCAACAAGTCGATATTCGAAATAGTGATGAATGTGCTCGTGTCAGTCTCCTCTGCACAAACCTACAAACCCAACACTGAAGTTCAAGAGTTGAATAATTACTTTGGAAGAACTTTCGGAGCATGGCCTCCTCCGGGTTCTCGCCCACCACCGCCATCACCTCGTCTGCAAAACATCGGCCGACATCAATGAGACCTTCTTTTCCAACACAGACTCACACACGTTCACTGATTACCTGACATCTGTTCTCAACGCTAATGATTTTAAGACTTTATAAAAAAAAAAAAAAAACTACAATTTGAATTTCCCAGGTAGAAATGTCACTTTGTTTACTTTCTATTATAAAATATGGAACAAATATAACAAATGATGTAGAAATAATGTGAAATATAATTGTAAATGTCTTTAAACTGGGCTTTGACATCTCTCTGAGCAGTTTTCATTGGCCAAAAACACCTTGAGTTCTCAGATTTCGTGATATTTTGAGGCGAATCCCATTTTCACAGTTGAAATTCCGCTCCACCTTTGGGTTTCTGCCATCGTTGCTCTTTTTTTTGTTGGATGTCGACTTATTTTAGTTCATGTCGTCTCTTTCTGCTCTTGTTCTCTTTCTCTGTGTTTGTTTTTATATGTTTATAAATTTGAAAAATAAAAATGTCGAATTTTTTGTATTTATTATTAAAGAATATATGTAATTCAATGTTTTTTTTTGTTTTAAATAAATGACGCTCCACTTGACTTTTGCCTTCAGTCCCCTCCGCACAGAAATGTATCATGGGTCTATAAACAGTACTTTTTTTTTTTTTGCATTTCCGGTTTTATAACTTAATGTGTTGCTCTGTCACTTCTGTTTTTTGGTTTGAACGCTTGTTGATTTAGCCTAACACCTGCAGGCAACACTGAGGAGGGAGGCGTTTGGTGAAGGTGAATGAGTGTGTGCTAATGTAGATTAGAAACAGGTCCAGTCAAGATGCGTGAACCTTAACAAACACGAAGATGAAACTAGATTTATGACTGTGTTTTTGGGGGGTAAACAGCATTAAACACACGCTACAGCAGTTGATTTACTCCTAATTGCGCCGTAAAAAGCCTCATCTTACACAGGTCCTCTGCACACTCCGGGTTGATCTCCAGCATAGACTCGTAGATGTCCTCGGAGCAGCCCGAGAACCGCATGAGGATGTCCTGGTGGGACGAGGCGGTCATCCTCTCGTACACCTCGCCCTCCTCCTCGGGGTTGATGGTCTCTTCGATGTGCGACTTCAACATGTCGGCCGTTTCCTGCGACGAACCACAAAGCAGCCCTCCGTGAGCAGGAAGTAAAGTAAACGTGGCGATTAGGGCTGCAATTTACGATCAATTTGCCACTCGATTAGCCAAGCGATTAGTCCTTTGATTAATCGAGTAGATGAAAAGCTTTGTACTAAATTTGACCCAGATGAAGAAGCTGTGATGTGAAGCCTGGTGCAGCACATTTATGGACAAAAGAGTGTTTCCGTGTCAAGCAATTGCAGCTCGATTTGACCCCAAAAACGTATTTTCTCAGTTCATGGCATGTTTTTGATTCAATGATTATTTGATTTCATAATGAGTTGACAATTTTTTAAATAATTGATGAGTTGCAATTCAATGATTAACGTCTAGCAGTCTTAATCAAGATGGTTTGAAATATTAAAAAGGGCCAATCAAATTTAATACAAACATGTCCTTCTTCTCATATAAAAGAAAACTCTAAAACACAAAAATACAGTTCGATTAGTATAAAATGTAGTTTATATTTTTTACTGTCATTAATATTGGACATTGTCTTTAAATCTAAACGACTACACAAATGTGACAGCACAAACTCTTTAAAGTTTAGAGCTACTACACATTTCAAGAGTTTAGGAATACAGTACACAGGATAAGAACATGCAATACAATTTAAACGACCACTTTTATACGCGATGTGCAAATAGCTGTTGTACTAGTAACCATGGGCAAAGAGGGACTGAACCAGGACTTACTCCGGGCTACTTTAGGACTAAACTTAACCAACCTCTAAACCAAGACTTGTATGTCCAACTCAGAAGTCAGGAGAGCTTTTCTGTCACATAATCAAACTAAACAGAGTTGCAAAGCTCTGCAAAGCTGACTCAGGAAGGTAAGTTTGTTCTCACTTTTAAATAACGGTTTTACCAATTTAACTGTTTAGGCCTAGTAACATTAATAAAAAGTATTTATTTCTAGTGTGTAAAATGTGCAAATGAAACAAAGAGTGCACAATGTACGAGCAAAGTTTAACGAAACATTAAAATAAATATGGTAAGTCACGTGGATTCTCATCAGGGTCTTTCTTTTCTTCTTTTTTTTTTTTTTTTACACCTCCCCTTAAACATAAACAGAAACTAAACATCAACCTCCACAAACCAGAGCAATTTCACTTTCAGCTCCAGGAGGCACGAGGCAATCACAACAAACCGCTTACCACAAACTCGTCCATGAACTGGCGCAGGTCGGAGAAGCCGCTCTTTTGGGCCAGAGTGTTGGGATAGTCCCCGTTTTTGTTCATGACGCTGTAGGCCTGTAATGCCCCGGGACACTGCAGGAGGGCGGTAGTGAGCTTCTTCAGGCCATACTTGGCGGCGAAGTGGAGCAGCGTGGGAACTTCCTCATTGCGCTGATCTAAAGAACAACAGAAACATGACACTGACCATAGACTTGATCATCTCACGTCATCTTCATTGTGGTGCAGCACAGTCTAAATCGCAATTTGAGTTAGCGCAATTAACAAATGATAAAATAATATCCTGTGCAAAGAACAAAACGTAATGAATTCCTTGCGTTTTAAAATTATTCCTTTGTAAACTATTTATAAGACTTTAATAATCACTAGTTATTTCTTCATAAGCAGCAAATATGTAAGTAAGTAAGTAATTATTTGTACAGCAATTTTCACCGACACATAGTCACAAAGTGCTTCGCTCAGTAGTAATTACTAGCATTTGTAGATGGCTTATAACATCGTATACATAAAAGGCTTTATACGCTGCTTATTATATATTATCCAATGCTGTGAAGAAAGTTGTAAAGAGCGGTACATAGGTGAGACTAAACAGCCACTTCACAAGAGGCTTTATCAGCACAGAAGACACGCGAGCTCAGGACCCCAGAGCACCGTGCATCTTCATCTTAAAGCCACAAACCACTCTATTGAAAACAGTGAGGGGGAGATTCTGAGCGGGAGAAGAGATGTTTAAGGTTCAATCTTCCAGCATGTACAGCAGCATTTTGAAGCCATATGGTGGCATCAGCCCTGACAAGTCTGATGCTAATCAGGTGCTCAGTGATAAGGGAGCTACAGCTAGTTAACAATAGGATTCATATGGCTTACAGGGCTAGGGTAACAAAAAATATTAGTTTCAGGTGAAACTCAGTGTAAACAAAAACAGGACAGGCCAATATCAGGTGGCCTCCTGATATTGGCCGAGTTCTCAGACTAGATCCACAGATTGAGAATGACTCTTGGATGAAAATCGAAACATCTTACTTATCTAAAACTCCAGATGACTACAACTGAAGCTTTTCCTCCAACATCGTGCAAACCTGCTCAGAACTTGAATAGGACACGTTGACTCACATGAGGCCATATTGTCCTCCTCGATCTGCCTGATGCCAAACAGCTGCAGTCCTGTGGCCGGCATCTTGGACTTGAGACACTCGGTCAGCATGTTGTCCAAGGACTCTCTTGTGTTCGACTGCAAGTGAAACGCCTGGAAATACCAGAAGAAAACAGTGCGACTTCATCATTATCAAGATAAAGCTTTTCAGAACAGATCCAAGCCTGTTTAATGCTGCGTGGCCGATTTACTGCACATAAACGGGTCCTGTACTGTGACAGACTGTACTGAAAATGAGTTTAAAGAAAATGGGGATGTCAAGATTATTCGGTCAATCGATAATCTGGTGATTATTCTGGTCACAATTTAATCGTAAAAACAAAAAAAGAATAATCTCGACAATTTTAGAAACAGAATTTAGTATTTTTATTTCAATCCATAGCAAAAATAAAATGTATAAATGTAAAGATTTTTTTTTTATCTGGCTGTTTTGGTCACATTCACTTTATTTTGTCTATAAGAAAGTTCGATTTCATAAAACTGGACACACATTTGTGGAATAGTCCCACCGTGACAACCCTAAAACAATAAACTTTAAACATGACAGAGTTTGTCCAATCGCACATGTAGTCGAGAGAGACGGGCCAATCGTTGCATTCTACGTTTTTCACTTGGATGAAATTGAGTACCACAAAATACGGTAAAATAAATAGAATACTTAGTTGGCCAGTCACTGAGATAAACTATTAACACGGCTCCCTTGTAGCTTAACAACACTATTACAGTAAACATGAATGGGTGTGCGCTTATCTCGCTCGATCACACTTATTACATTTATGATACATGTTCAAAGTTTCCATAATCTCAGAGGAAGTTACAGCTCTGTCTTTTCTCTTCCTAACTGAATGACTGAACCCAGCACGAGGCCACTTTTCTGCTGAGGTGTTATTGCTTCGCATGCAATATTTTTTTTTTTTTTTCTCTCTGAACTGTGTCGTTTATTTCATAAGAATGATAAAGAACTGAACGCCTGCATTCATAAGGCATAGTAACGTTCTATACATTAGCGCTAGTGCATTTCATTTTTTTATTAGAACATAGAACAAAAAAAAACAGAGCAATAAGACAACAACAGAGAAAACAACAACAACAACAACACAACCCCCCCACAAAGAACAGGCTGGACCAGGGAGAACATAAGGTAAGTAAAGGTAAAAGTAGAAAATAAGGGAGTGGCATCAGAAAAAAAGAAGAAGAAAAAAATTGAAAAATTAGAGCATATTCATTTCTGAATAATTGTCCCATTTTCTAATTTTACATTTTTTTTATTTAATTATTTTTAAGATGAGTTCTGAGGTTATTTTTTCCATTGTACGTATCCCTGTTACGATATTAATCCAGTCCTTTATCGGCGAAGCGGTTTGAGCGTGACTGCTTGCAATATTCCACAGTACGGCATTAAACTGCGCTTGTACTTCATCCATTGTACAAAAACACATCCTTCTTCCTGTGAGCGAGCTTTCCTCTCCACGTAATAATCACGTTGTGGAGCTACAGTCGAAAAGTGAAATGCCGTGCTGTGTGACGTTCCAGGGAAAAAAAACAACAATCACTAACGTTCCCATGGAGACGAGCAGGAGGTGGCAGAACCCTCACCCGGAAACGTGACATTAAAGGATAAATGCACTGATAAGTAAACGTAATGGATGAATCGTCACCTGGCAGATAAAGTTCACAGGATCCGTTGCGTTTTCAATAAAGCGACTGACTTCTCCCATGTTGGTGAAGTACGTGACGGGTTCGAGGATGGCGCTGGACTGGTTTGTGCGAAGAGTTAGAGACACAACTCCGGCAGGAAAATCTACAACAACAACAACAACAAAAAACACAGCACAGATATGTCGGTTTTAAGTTGAAAACACGCTGAAGGAACCTTGTACTTCTAAACTCAAAATGTGTGACGGAAAAATTTGCATGTGGGAAGGGAAAATGTAATTTGATGTTATGTTATTCCGGTTATGTTTTGTTAAAATGTGTGAAAAAAAAAAAACACATAAAGATTTAAATGATATAGGTGAAAACATGTGACTTCCTGTGGGGACTTACCAGGAGCAGTGACGCTCAGGGTGAAGCTATTTTCTACCGTGGCTCGAATCTTTGTTGAGTCTGCACTTTCTGATGAAAACACAACCTCCAGATCTGAATGATGATCTATTTTGTGTTTGAAAACGATGAAAATAGTCTCCCGGCCCTACAAAACATAAAAACATGCTTATTGTTTTGAAGAAATTGAATATGTTGTTGTGTCCACGTTCAAATAGATTCATAGTGTGGGAATGATTTGAAGGAATAGGAACATTTACAGTGTTCTGTGAGGTAGAATATTAGGCAAATACTACTGTTTTGAAATGGTTTAATAATAATATTCCTGTTATTACGGCAGTTACGGTTTTTTACAGTGTAAGTGTAAAAACAGACAGAGCAGGTGAATTTATTGCTTTAAGATTCTCTGTAAAGTTCGGATGCCTTTGACAGTGGCCGGAGCAAGTTTTCCTGTTTCGTTTATACCAAGTACGTCGAAATCCGCAAATTGAATCCATACATGTATTAAAGTACGTTAAAAAGTCCACATCCTAGTCGTCATACCCTTTGCCTGCCTCATTAAACAGTACAGCTATATAAACGCGGCTTATTATATTATTTGTCATTTGAAAGCAAACTATTAATATTATTATTACGGTATTATTATTATTATTATTATTTGTGTTTTTTATTTTATTTAAATTAATGTATTATCATTATTATTATTATTATTTGTGTTTTTTATTTTATTTAAATTATTTGTATTATCATTATCATCATTATTATCATTCATCATCATCATCATCATCATCATCAGTAGTAGTAGTAGTAGTAGTAGTAGTAGTAGTAGTAGTAGTAGTAGCAGTAGTAGTAGTAGTAATAGTAGTAGTAAGTAGTAGTAGTAGTAGTAGTAGTAGTAGTAGTAGCAGTAGTAGTAGTAGTAGTATAGTAGCAGTAGTAGTAGTAGTAAGTAGTAGCAGTATAGTAGTAGTAGTAATAGTAGTAGTAATAGTAGTAGTAGTAGTAGTAGTAGTAGTAGTAGTAGTAGTAGTAGTAGTAGTAGTAGTAGTAGCAGCACTACACAGAGTGAAATTAGGAAATAAAAGTGTTTCTGAATGACAATGTCTGGCACATACAGGACATATTAATACCAAAAGTGTGTCTTAAAGGTATCCATCTATTGCGTCCATTGCAGGAGTTTTATGTCCCGGCATTTATTCAATTTAATGGACATTGTAAAATGGATATTATTCTTGGAACTAACATACAATTGATGCAAAAACACTTGCTCATGTCCCCATTGGCAACTGGGACATACTCGCATTCTAAAATCGTGTGTTTAAAATGTGCCATACCCCGCAGCAGACTCTGGCGGGCTGGACAGTGAGGCAGCTCAGGTCTGCGTCTTCAGTTTCCTGCCTGTCTGATCGCTCCTCCTCTGTCTCATTTTCTCCTCTCTCCTGCTGTATCTCCTCTCTTTCCTTCTGCTCCGTCGCCTCCGGTACATGTGAAACCTTCTCTTCCGTTTTGGTGGGTTGATGAGTCGGCGACGCTGCTGTGACGTGGTCCGCCCTCTCGACTTTTACCTGCCGCATCCTGCCTAAAAATAACACCAGATAACTTAATTCCTGTGTGTGGGACATGTCTTATTTGTGGTTTCAGTTTTTATGTAGAACTGTTTCAGAGCCCACAGAGTTCCACCTCCCACCAGTTGTAAATTTTGCAAGCTGTTTAAGTCTGTTAAAAAAAATCTAGTGCCTCTCTGAGTGTAGTGGAAATTGCTTCGTTGTTGAAGAAATCATCTTTAACAAAGTATGGATAACTCGGTCACTAAGAAGTTCACTTTATTCATATTTCATAACATGCACCGGCAGCTTTGAATTAACTTGGAAACTTTTGTTCTAAAAGTCTGTGAAGATGGGCATTTTCTATTTGTGTAAAAGGTGCAGTAATGCAACCATTTTCTGGAGTAGATTTACCTTGTTACCTTGCCCAGAATGTGTCACAGTGTGGCATTAAACTACTTAAAATAGGTTACATGTTAAGAATGCATGGTATTTGTGTAAGGTGCAAGGATTTTTGAGCAATAAAAACACCTACATAAGTTTAATGCCATACTGGGGGACTTTCCGGGCAAAGCAACTAGAAACAACAAAAGCTAATCATTTATACCACTCAGATACTTTCAGATACGTGGTTTTAACTTAAATGTCATTATTCATAACAACAATTGGTTTATGTTTCGATAACTCACAATTTTAAACAGTTTGGAATGTAAATATTGATTGTGATATTATCATTAATCGCCATTATTTTGACTGCCGTGACACAATTTCAATATTGTCCCATGCTTAAAATCGTCTCCGGTGGCAGGACCCTCCGCGGAAAGTTACATAATGCAGTTTTAATACTTTTTATTGTATGATTTGGGTTCTGTGTTGAAGTAGTTTCCCGATTAACTCACTCTCTGAAACAGACTCCAAGATGGTGGACAGATACACCGGCGGCTCATCCTCCGTGTACAGTTTCCTCCAGTACGGCCAGTCCGAGAAGCTCTCCGTCAGAACAGGGTCATCCTCCACTCCACACAACAGCGCCACCACTCTGTGAGGAGGGCGCAGCACCCTTCGGAGCGCACCCTGCAGGTTTGGGTACTCTCAAGTTGTCCAGGAAGGCCCCGGTTATAAGCGCCACGACGCATTTGCAGTTTTGAAAAGTGTCAAAGTTGTATCCGTGGAGATGGTCGGCAGGGCTCAAGCCGTACAGCACGATGGACTTCTTAGGGAACTTTTTGGAGGATTTGAGGATCTGCTGTAGATATGTGGCCCATTCATGAGCCTCGGAGGTGTAGAGAATCAAAAGTTCATATGTGGAGAGAGTGTCAGGGAGGGCTGGAAAAGAAAAGGTATTAGCATTATTAGCTCACGGTCAATGTCATTCGTCCAGGGTTTCAACGGTCGCCATCTGGGCAATGTTTTGGAAATTGAGGGAGGAGTTAGAACCTGGCCTCTTTTACCTGCCCTGGACTTGATCAAAATGGTTTCAAAGGTCATCGCTAGAGACTATTGGTCCAGGATTGGTCCATGGTTAAAATCTCGATTTCAAAAATAATGTCCTGTTGACTAAATTTTAATTTGAAACCTTTTCGACCATGGACCATCCTGGACGAATACGAATTACTAAAGCAATTTGCCAGGGACTCGTTTACTTGCTAGACTAGTTTTGGGTCATTCTGCGATTGTTCTCTGCCAGCGCCACCCTCGCAGTCGTCATGAACCTGATTGGCATTTTACTTGTGAGACAAGGGTAATGGAGTGTTCCATTGTAGAAAAAGATTCAGCTTTAGTCAGATAGACATTGTTTTTGTCCAGATGACTACAATCTGAATCTTTTTCTACCATTTGAGGTTTGGAGAGGCTATTGTAAACAGAAGGTACGTTTCATCTAAATCTATCTACATTTACTCCCACTATGCCATGTAGGAGATTAGCGAGTGTCCATAAAAGCACATGTAAATTATGATTTTTATTATTAATACTTGTTCACATGAGTATAGTTGCAATCAAGTTTTATTACTGACCATCTGGGTACATCTTGCTGACAACTCTACACATGAATAAACAAAGACAATAAATTGAAACCTCCAAACTAAAACGATTACAAAAACGGAGCAGTTCAAAACCCACAAATTACAGCACCTTCACATAATCTAAAGTTTTGTCTAATGCTAAACCTAAACGTGACCACAGCCCTGGGACCTCTGGACTAACATGTAGAATTAAACGCTGTAATCGCCTCCGCACTGAGCACACTTTGAGCTGCTGACACGAGCTGTTTGAGATGGAAAAGCTCCACAGAGAGGCAGCTGTCCGGCCCCAGAAACTCAAGGTGAATGCGGGCACAAAATCTATGAATGTCCCCTGTGTTTCTGCTTCGATGCGAGTCAAACTGGAGCTGAGCAAACACGCGCTAACACGAGGCTAAGTCAACACTGGTCACAGCATTTAGACTCATTACAGCATTGAATCAGGTCACCTTTACAAGACACACAGGGCAGCTAACAGGCATGCTAAAAGGTACGCTAACGTGAATGCTAACAGGCATGCTAAAAGGAATGCTAAAAGGGTGACCCGACGTACCCATTTACCCGGGACAGACCCAATTTTAAGCCCTGTGTCCCATGTCCCAGCAGAGGTATACAAAACCACTGATTTGTCCCAGTTTTATTGAGGACATGTCCCAGTTGTCCCAGTTTTTGACCACTTTGTGACACATCAACGGTAAAGAGGGGAATATATTGTTTAGCTAAAATAGAGAAAATGATTGAAGTCTCTCAGATTATACACTGACTCGCAAGTGAGCCGTCGTGTGAGCCGAGGTGTGACAAAGACATGAATGCTCGCTTTTTACTGCTCGCTTTTTACAATTGTATTATTACCCTCATGTGTCCCAGTTTTAAATCTAAGCTAACAGGCATGCTAAAAGGACAAACTTCAACGCATTTTGAGATTTAAAATTGAATGATTAACATGGACAATTGCTTTGTTTCGTTAAAATGACTTCAGTGAATTACTTAATACTGGCATTCAGTTTCAGCAATATGCGACTACATTTGCTGACTCACTTTAAAAAAAAAAATGCTAACGTTTTGAAAGGCACAACACTGACTGCACAAATTGCACAAGACAAAAGATGAGTCAAAAGGAATTACACAGAAACTGAAAAGTATGGAACCATTTCTACACCGTTACGTTAAAAAAAACCTATCTCCTGTCTCCATGGAGACAAGTTACAGAGGTAAGTGAGGCTCCATGATCTTTAAGAGATTATTTTAGCCAAGAACCCCATCTGTAAATCTAATGCCACACTGTGAAACATTTGCACAACATCACTATCAGAAAAGTTACATAGTGTACCTTTAAAAAACTGAACACAAAGCACAACTTGTACGAAACCAAACTAAAATAGATTAAATTTGGCCCACAACAACCAAATATAAAACCAGACTGAACATAATAATAATAAATTAAACAATAAACTAAAAACATCAGTATTTCACCAAAGTCAGCCAAAACCCGGCATTAATTATTAGTGATTAATGATTTTAGTGATTAGTTGGTTAATGATTAGTGGCTGCAAGGGGCTGCAATGATGGCCGATTTAAAAGTCGATGTGGCAAAAGAAATATAAAAAATATCGGTAGAAACGATCAAATTCGAAGACAAATGCCACCCTCTGGTACATTAATCCTTCTCTTCCTGTGTATTCAATGAAGAGCTCAAATATCACACTGCAATACCGTTCTGACAAAGTTACCGTATGTATCAAAGTATTACAATAATGTCATATCATTCCAGGAATCTCCCGACGTTTAACAAATGCATGGATAACTGGCCTCGGGATTGAACCCACAACCTCATGGGTCGCTTACAGTTCGGGTCAAAGTGTTGGCATTTTGGGAAAAGTGACATGGTGAATACAGAAAACGTTCAACATAGTGAGCGCTACATTAAAGCAGCATGGAATGTGCGCAATAAAAAGATAAAATCACACTATGGAACATTTCAGGCTCAAACTTTGGATCCAGGTTGGCTTTTTTACACACTATATGCCAGTTGAATACAAAAGCATTATCCCATGACAACAAGCCTAGTCTCTCATTGAAATCGCAGCCCCCAACACTACAACCGTTACCTGTTCCTCGTTGCAGGTCTTCATCCATCGTTGCCAAGTCTCACCAAAATCCACCAAACCAAAAATCACCTGCCGAGCCTCATTATGTTTCCTGTCAATCTCTCCACCAGCTTGTCCCCGTTCACCCGATCACGTCTTCCACTCTACGCACTGGCGATCGGCAGCTACACCCGCTTTGGCCGCCGTGTATAAATAGCAACTGTTAGTTTCCTGATTTTGGTGACACGGCCCCACTTCCTGAAACAGTTGAAGAAGTGAGAACAACCAACTCCACGTCCCTGCACCGATGGGCCGCGCGCTGTCGGATCAACCCTTGCACCATAAATCGTTAAACAATTATGAAGGCGCGCTGAATCGACTTTTTTTTATTTTTTTTATAAAGTAAAACAATGTTAAAATAGTGAAAAGTTGCACATATTTCACGTCCAACAATATCGTATGACTACACCTGCTTTATTGTACTTCCGTTTTCTCACTTCCTTACCAAGGTGCGAGAGTTTCACTTATAAACTCAACAGTCATTTTAGTAAATAGACCTGCTCTGGTAGAATCGAGTTTAGAGACGAGTGCACGCCACCGATAGATAAAATGTGAACTTTGGACTTATATGCAGCAATGAGAGTTTGTGTGACATTACTGTAAGTGGCTTTATAGTCTGAACTGAAAGTATAATAAAGGTAAGGGTGAAGGACTTTGTTATCAGCTCCTGAAGCAAATATTTCAAAGTGCTACTGTCAGAACCATTCATTCATTTTCAGTACTAGAAAAGTACTTTCGGGTGCTCTGGTGGGTTTCTCCATCAATCTGAAATGTGAAATACAGTCGGATAATACTTTAGCAATGCACTTTTTTGACCACGATCCATGCACTTTTGACCAGTATCTATGAAGCTTTTGACCAATATCTATGAAGCTTTTGACCAATATCTATGAAGCTTTTGACCAATATCTATGAAACCTTTGACCAATATCTATGAAGCTTTTGACTAATATCTATGAAACCTTTGACCAATATCGATGAAACTTCTGACCAATATCTATGAAGCTTTTGACCAATATCTATGAAACCTTTGACCAATATCTATGAAGCTTTGGATCTAATATCTATGAAGGCATTTCGACCAATATCTTATGAAACTTTTGACCAATATCTAATAAACTTTTGGACCAATATCTATGAAACTTTTGACCATATTCTATGAAGCTTTGACATAATATCTATGAAACTATTTGACCCAATATCATGAAAGCTTTTGACTAATATCATGAAGCTTATTGCAACTTAATATCTATGTAAACTGCTTCTTGACCAATATCAGAATTGAAACCTTGTTGACCAATATCTTATTGAAAGCTTTCTATTAGTTTCATGAGACTCTTACATATGGAAACTTTAAAATCATGATAGCTTTCCTATATCATGCCCACAATATCTATGAAACTCTTGACCAATACTATGAGAACGCTTCTACATATGATTTGACCAATAAACTTTGACCTATATGAAGCTTTGACAATCTATGAATCTATTGAAACTTATTTGACCAATATCTATGAAACTTTTTTGACCAATTATCTTTAATGATGAAACTTTGACAACATCTAATTTGAAACTTTTGAACCTTGAATATAACTATTGAAGCTTTTGACTAATATCTGATGAAACTTTTGGACCATTATACTATGAAACTTTTGCAACCACAAATCTATGAAACTTTTGAACCAATATCTATTGAAACTTTTTGACCAAATATCTATGAAGCTTTTGACCAATATCTATGAAACTTTGTAGCTTTGTACCAATATCTATGAAACTTTTGAATGACCAATATATCTATTGAAACTTTTAATTTGAAGCCAATATCATATGTTGCTTTTAAATGACTAAATCTATGAAAATGCTTTATTTTGACCAATGAATCTATGAAGCTTTTGACAATATCTATGCAACTAGGAAGCTTTTGATCAATATCCTATGAAGCTTTACGACCAATATCTATGAAGCTTTTTTTTTTGACCAATTTGACTCCAATATCTAGAGGAGCTTTTGACCAATATCTATGACGCTTTTTTGTGACCAAAATCTATGAAGCTTTTGACTAATATCTATGAAGCTTTTGACTAAATATCTATGAAGCTTTTTGACCAATATCTATGAAAGCTTTTGACTAATATCTATGAAGCTTGATTTTGACTAATATATCTATGAAGTCTTTATTGACCAATAAATCTATTGAAGCTTTTGACCAATATCTATGAAGCTTTTGACCAATATCTATGAAACTTTTGACCAATATCTATGAAGCTTTTGACCAAAATCTATGAAGCTTTTGACTATATCTATGAAGCTTTTTGACTAAATCTATGAAGCTTTTGACCAATATCTATGAAGCTTTTATGATAATATCTATGTGAAGCTTTTAGCTAATATCTATGAGCTTTTGACTCCAATATCTATGAAGCTTTTGACTAATATCTATGAAGCTTTTGACTAATATCTAGTGAAGCTTTTGATCTATGAAGCTTTTGACCAATATCTATGAAACTTCTTGACCAATATCGATGAGCTTTGACAATATCTATGAAACTTTGACCATATCTATGAAGCTTTTGACCAATATCTATGAAACTTTGACCAATATCTATGAACTTTTGACCAATATCTTATGAAGCTTATTTGACAATTATCTATGAAGCTTTGACCAATATCTATGAAGCTTTTGACCAATATCTATGACGCTTTTGACCAATATCTATGACGCTTTGACCAATATCTTTGAAGCTTTTGACCAATATCTATGAAACTTTTGACCAATATCTATGAAACTTTGACAATATCTATGAAGCTAGCTTTTGACTAATATCTATGAAGCTTTTGACTAATATCTATGAAGCTTTTGACTAATATCTATGAAGCTTTTGACTAATATCTATGAAGCTTTTGACTAATATCTATGAAGCTTTTGACCAAGATCCATGCACTTTTGACCAAGATCTTGACTCAAAATCTATGGTAGTTTTCTTCTGATGGTTTTCCCGTCCACATCTGTCCACGAGGGCCGCAACAACAAAAACAAAGTGAAATTCGAACAAACAATCGATCATCATTTTTTGGACTAAACAGACTTGAAAACCAGTGGACGGTGGCGAAAATAAACGCGTTATCGCAAAAGTTATTATTGTAGAGTCAGTGTCATGCTCTGTATCTGTCTTATTTCAATGTTATTTTACAGTATAGTTAGTGGAAATTAGCTTTTTCTAAACATTTTAAACCTATGTTCAAGTATAACCGGGCTGTTTTTTTATATTGTTGAAGAACACTGTGGCTACATACTCAGGTTAAATAAACGATCTCAAAGCAACAGTAGAAATTATAGTGATTAATGCATTTATAGAGAGTCACGGACAAAAAAAAGACTAAATTAAACTAAATAGAATCTCCTGCACATGTCTTTGGGTGATTTGCCTCAGGATCGAACCCATAATCTTTGACGTGGAGATTTAGGACATTGGTCAGCCTCTCAGTTTCCTCCAGAGGTGACAAAGAGGAGACAGATCAGCTCCACACCTGAGCCTGTGGAGGAAGGAGGAGCCAGGACCGAACAGCTCAAACGGAAGAAAACGCACTCATCAAAGCGCTCAGTGGTATTTACAGTGGAAAAAAGTGGAAATGGGGAAATTGTACTTGTGGTGGAAGAAGTACTCAATTGTATTAGTAAAAGTAAAAGTACAAAATACATGTAGCCATACAAAAGTATCACATAAGAAAATGTACTTAAGTAAAAGTGTTGAAGTACACATATAGAAAAAAGTCAAAGTTATTCAAAGATTTTGGAGTCAAATGTAGTGATCTTTATTAACAATTTTGCTGATTTTCTGATTAAAAATTTAAGTCAGTTTGATGTATTTATGTATTATGTATTTTTGTGCTTGAACTCAAAACCTTCAGACTAGATGTCTCTATAACCATGAAAAACAGCCCCACTCTAATAGTGTACAGTACAGTAGAGTAGACAGTACAGATACCTGCTCTCAGAGGTGATAAAAAGTAAACAGTCCCCACTGTAATGTCAATGTCAAAGTTTATCTCCAAAGCACATTTACAACTTTAAAAGCCCAAAGTGCTGTACAACGTAGTGCAATAAAATACATTAAGCCGCACATAAAACACAATGTGTCTGTAAAATGATGACTCAGCTCAGTTTATGTCAAAATCCAGAGAGAAAAGTTAAGTTTCCAACATTTAAAATGCTCTCAGCAGATCTAACGTATACAGAGGGGGGCTATACCAGAGCTTGGGCCACAGAAACAGCCTGATCCCCTCTTTAGGTTTGACCTGGACACATCCAGGACAAGCTGAGAGGAGGATCTTGTAGTTCGAGCGAGAACGCGGAACGACAACTCAAACAAACAACAGGGAGCCCGACCATTCAGACACTTAAAAAACAAAGCACCTTTTATATTGGATTCTCTGACTAACTGGAGCAGTGATGCCAGGACTGGAGTAACAGTGAGTATTGTACTTCACAAATGTCCTTCAGAAAGTACTGATACCTAAAATATATACAATACTTTTAGATTTGTCCATGGTAACTTTGTGATTCCTGAGAATATTTGATCACATATAGTCCCATTGTGATTTTCATACCATTTCCCTCGCTCCTGCTGTCCTGCTCTGAGTGAGTGAAGTGTCCTCAGAAGCAGCCTTCAGTGGCTTCTTCAGTTAAACTTTACTAACTGTATGAAGCTTGAGCAAAATTGTGGTCTAGGCTCTCCTTTCTTTTTTTTTTGCACAACACCCACATTTAAATGGGAAGTTCCTACATGGCTCTTGCATGACAAAAGTTACTTATAAACAGTTTTGTTTCTGTTGCATCGAACGTTCCTGTTTCTCAAATTTAAAAGTTGATTTGTGACCATGCAAACTCATTTCACTATATGACATGTGCCAGACTGTGGTTGGAACAAGAGTCAGAAAATACAAATGTAAAAACCGAATGCAAGATTAAAATAGAGGGATGACGTTTTTCCGTTTTGCAAAGTGGGCATTCACATGACATGAATCGCCGTTGTTAGACCCCCCCAAAAAAAAAAGAAGAAGAAAGGTAGCCATAAGTCAGGAAAATCATATCATCTGAGTTCATTGGACAAAATGGAGAAGCAAGAAAAACCAGTACGTAAAAAAATGATAAATGATAAATCTATTGTGGGAAAGAAACATGAGCGAAATCCTTCTTTCCTTCACATTGTATAACAGATCAATATTTGCAACATGCGCCATCAATAAACTTGCAGTGACAAACAGATGAGTAAAGGATGATCGCTCTGACATAACTTTTTTTGTGAATGAACCTAGCAGTGAGCACTCAATAATGTGAAGGAGACGCCTGACTTCATCCGGCGCTGAGCTGATTCGACCACCAGAGGGCAGCACACAACTACAGTATAAGAGCAAACGGACCATGACACTATCACCATGGATAAGTCTAAACCTGGTAGATCTGATAAACCATAACATTTCAGTTTGTTGTTCAATCAATTGTTCTTTTTTTGTCCCAGATTCCATGTTTTTATTTCTGTAAAAACTGAGACTGTTCAAATTGTAAAAGTATTTAAGCCCGGACTCAGTTGAAAACAAAAAAATCAATAAATGAAACCTAATTTATTATATGTATGGGGAGATCTTGATTTAACATGATTATTGTGAGGAGAAACATCACATTTATGATTGTTCACACTTATCGACAAAAACAACAAACCTTTAATTTACTTTCATTCACATTGTCTAAATAAATAGTCATTAAATCTAAACTCTGAATGACAAAGTAAAGTTATTGTGACATAAACAGCCAGATAAAAAGCACTTCACACTTTTACTTTTGTTTGAGCATAAATTCGATTGAAATTACTTCTTTTCGCTCTCACATTATTACTATATTCCATTTTTACTATGACGCTGTTATCTGAATAATCCTGATTATCGATTACCCGGATAATCTGGACATCCCTGGTCACATTAAATAAAATAATACATGTTTAATATACAAGATAGAGGTCGTTTTCGCTCTCTTTCCTTTGTCCTGTGTGGTCGTGGCCTCTAGCTTCACCCCAACCGCTCCCGAGTTCGCTGCCCTTGTCCGACCCTGAGTTTTAAGCGCTCCAAATCGATTCGCGCCGCTTTGCCGTGCTCCAATTAACTCGTTTCTCTTTGACTTTTAAACGGCCGGAGCAGAAGTTTTTGTGCGAGCGCAGCCGGGGCCGATCCGTGACCCGTCTTTAAGCACAATTTCCTGGAGAGAAAGAGTTTCCTAATTCGCTCTAACCCCGTCATTAGCCAGCGCAAGCATGACCGCCGCGTTACCTTTTGTCTGAACCCACCGTCTATTACCAGGATCTGCTCAAATCCCGACTGCCTGAGTTTAATGAGGGAATGTTTAGCTCCTATTTTAGACTTGTTAGCCAATATCCTGTCCTTTAAAGTGCAGTGTTGTCAGCTCAGAGAAGGCCGAGCTGCAGCTTCAACCACAGACATCAAAGTCAGTCAATGAGGATGCAATGGTCAAATTATAATTGAGAAGGTTTCGCAAATATATTTCCAAGAAGAGGCGAGCGAAGGGGCCGGGACGGTACGCTTTTGTCACGACACGATACAGCGGGCCTGGTTCAATACGATATATGTGTGTGTCAGGATTAAGGATGTCGCGATATATCTCATTTTAGTGTTGCGATTATTATTGTGAGGAAAAACATCACGATTTAACGATTAGTCACGATAATCGAGACGGTGACTAAACAACAGTGGGATCTTTCATTTTCTTTCATCCCCGGGGTCTGACATGTTACTATTCCACATGTTTGAGACCGGCTTTATGGAAATGAACTTTCTGAAAGACAAAACAAAGTGAAATGTGACAAAACAACCAAATAATCTAAAGTTATTTACATTTAGGTCTATTTTTTTTGGACGATAGATTGAACTAAAAAGACTTAATTTTGCTTCTAAAATTGTCAGGATTATTTTGGTTCTTATGTTTATATTGTGAGCTGGATAATCACGATTAACCTATAATCTTGACATCACTAATTGCGAAACAGGATTTCAAATTTTAACGGAATTTAACGATTTAACGACTATTCGCGATTATTAACATCACAACCAAAACAACGATAACATTTCCTTCTTGTTTTCTTAACACATTACCACTCCTCAATATGTGACCTGCTTCTCAATATGTGACCTGCTTCTCAATATGTGACCTGCTTCTCAATATGTGACCTGCTTTCTTAAAATTTAGACCTGCTTCTCAATATGTGACCTGCTTTATGGGATCAAACTTTATGAAAGACCAATTTTGACATAAACGGCAAGATAAAAAACACTTTACATTTAGGTTTACTTTTCTGAGGAAAGTCTGAGAGGAAAGGACTTAATTTGCTTCTAAAATCGTCACATTTATTGTAATTGAACTAAAAAAAATACCAAATTTAGTTTGAAAATTGTCACTTTTCTATCGATTGAATTAAAAAAAAATAAAAAATGTCGTGATTATCGATTAACCTAATAATCTTGACACCCCTAATTGTGATTTGATATTATGTCTTGCAATACTCCTAAACATAACAAATTAATAAAAGTTGATTTGTATTTCAATACCGTACTCTAATATTATGGTTCAATATTATAATTAGGATGCCACAGACATAATAATGTGAAATATGACCAAAACAGCCAGATGCACATTAGTGGCTGAGGTTGTATTACGAACTTTCTTCCACTTTTTTTTTTTTTTTTTTCAATCGATCAGCCAAATCAGCAACACAACATCACAACAAAACCCTCACAATCAGGCCTGAAGTGAGATTGTGAGGAACCCTCTTGCGACTGGAAGGGCATCTGGCTTACAAAAGAGTCAAATAATAAAACGTACTCATTTGGCTCAATTTTTCTTGTCAACTCGACCTGCTGATCAATTCACTCCTACTCACTTCAAGTTTTTCCGTTGTCATCAATAAAAAAGAGTTTTGAGCGTTCTACTTTAACGTTTAAATGTAATAATTATTCATATTTTCAAGCCTGCACATCACCCTGCGCAGAATCAGTCATGTTTCCATTGCATTAAAGGTCATTTGTGTTTTAGGAAGAACGAAAATCTGAAGTTCCGTCTTTAAATACTGCAGACAAAGGCCCAAACGCTGTAATGGAAATCCTCACGTTTGTCGGATAAACTTGAGCTTATAAAGGCTTATATTTATAAAACCGCAGCTCAGAACGGCCGCTAAAGAGCTGGGCGGCGATTGTTCTCCCCCTAGTGGTCAAACAACAACACCACACACAAGCAACATTTTTCTATACCAATATTAAGATGTTAAAATCAATAGCAAGGCCCACGAATGTATGTTAAGTTATAGTAAAGTTAAAAAATTCACTGATAATCACAAAATCTATTTACGTGGAATAAAAATGATTTTGTTGCATAACTCGTGTGAACATTCAGCCATATGTTTTACGTAATTGTTAAATACCTTTAATCTGACAAACTGAGGACAAAGCGGGAATGACGCATGAGAAGCTTCAGTTTTTAAAAATCTGCTATTTTTCATATCAAACCAATACTGATATTTTATTTATTTATTTTATTTTATTTTATTTTATTTTATTTTATTTTATTTTATTTTATTTATTTATTTTATTTATTTTATTTATTTTATTTATTTATTTATTTATTTTATTTTATTTATTTTATTTATTAACATAATACATTATCAGTGACATACAGTTACACAAAGAAAGAATGAAAAGGAGCAGAAAGAAGAGCAATCTTACGTTCTCTTCCCTTTTCAACTTGCACTTAACACTGATATTTTAAAACACATTACAATAAACATTTACTATAAAATAACACACAAAAATACATGGTATATCTGGGAACCCCTTTGGATATTATCACTGCCAATTTAAAATAAAGCAGGAGGAAACGTCAGGGTCCCAAAGCGGATGTTTGGACCTGGTTTGTGGTCAACATCTCTGTAATTACTGAGTCTGTCCTCATGAAACAAGAAAGTTCAGTGTCAGTTGGACGTACATTTTGACAGTTTGTGGACCCAGTCTTTAACAAACACTCCGGTTCAGTGTTCATTTTCAGCGCAAATGTTTCTTTGAAAAAACATTGAATCTCCAATAAAGTTACAAAAGCCCCCGTCCTCCATCTGAAATCGTGACACCAACAAATATCTCTGTCTGCAAATGGGATCGCATCTGCCGCCTCGCCTTCGCTGCGGTTCTCCTCCAGGTTTCCAAGTGTTTTTGGGCAGTTTTTCCTTGCCGAGAAGCAGAGTCTAAGGACAGGGGATGCTCTGGGACAGTTATCCATTTGCTATCATTGACAAAGACCGTTTCATCGTTTGATTTTCTAACGTTCTCCCGGTAAAATCAACAATCTTGTGCCGCCCTGTTTTGATTTTGAACTTTCCAAAGCTAAATTGAACTGAGCAAATCCTTGACACAACCTGTTAAAGTTCTTTGTTTCCCTGTTGCCTCTTCAGCCCCTGCTTCTCCCTCTCGCTCCCTCCGTCCGTCCGTCCCGTTTACAGTCCTTCTAATATGCCCCGTCACGTCGCTCTCATGTTACGGGACGGCGCTGTACTCGGGTAAGCTCTATACCCCGTATCTGCATCACCCGCTCCCGCCTCTGCCCCAAGTCTGCTCCCTCTTACAAACACAGGGGAGGAAACGGGCGCACAACAAAGCCCCCGGAGCGCGGCTATAGGGCGCAATCTTGAAATGGAAAACTGAAAAAAAAACTGAAAAAAAAAGAAAAAAGGGCTCTGAAATGTTATTTGGATGTTGGCCTGCATAAGAATAGACGTGTGTTTGGTTTCTCATTGAGAGTCACCGGCGGGGTTCATTGTGATAAGGAGAAAATAAGGCTAACGTTACCCGATCTGGTATAATGCGCACCAATTACAGCTCCATTGGTCTTCATTACAGGCTGTAATAGGGCCGGGGTCAGTGGTCGAGATGGAGTGGCACGGGGAAATTGAGTGGTCATTGATAATATGATAAAACGTGACAGTGAAATTTACAGTTGATAGGGGGAACACTGCGGGCTCATTTGGTAAGCAGCTGCACCGGCACTTGTACAAAGCAGCCCTCCTTTCGCACAATGGGGGGGTTTTATGGTGCAAGTAACCAAAAACTATCCCGGAATAGTTTAGGAGCCGTGCTCGTACAGGCTTTAAAGTAGACATATATTTTGATGAGACTAAACAGTATTACATTATCACTGAGGATGGATAGTGCACAGTCAAAGTGTTATGCTTTCTTTAAAAGGTGCACTGTGTAACTTTTCTCAACCAGATGATAGCTTTGAATGTTCTGCAGTATGGCATTAAACTTAAAATACTTACATGCAAAAAAAGACCTACATTTGGGGCTAAAAATTTTATCTTTTCCCTTTGTTATAATAGGGAAATATAATTGACATGCCCCTTATTTTTTGTTATAAAGACAGAAAACCATTACTATTTAGATATGATATGATGTGAAGTGAATAATTTAGCCCCCAGTCGCATTCTCTACTGCATTTTCAACATTCTGATTTAATATTTAATTTAATTTCATCTTTATTCTTCGGCACAATCCATATCTTTTTACTATTATTATTACTATTATTTTTATTATTACATTATTTTTATTTTTATTATTTTTATTATTTTTATTATTATTATTATTATTATTATTATTATTATTATTATTATTATTATCATTATCATTATCATTATTATTATTATTATTATTATACATTGTTTTAAGTTGCACCTTGACATCGAAGCATGTTCCGAGTTTGTGGATTGTTCACTGATATTGGCAATAAATCTGATTCTGATCCTGCATTAAAGGGTAACCATGCCAGCAAGATGAAATCCCATGATATTTGGGAGTTCACAAATTCACGAGAATCCACGTGGCCAGACTCCCGCCTGAACCACCAGCGCCGCAGGACTGGACCGGTCACAGCGCAGCATTGTGGGTTTAGTGGAAAACAAACCAAAACAAAACAAACCAAAACAAACATGGCGGCGCTGACGGATGAACATTGGTTCTCAATGGAATTTACTGTATTCAACAACAGTTTTCTCATTTCTCTGCTTTGACCAATCCACTACAAATACTCGCCGTGACGTTCCGGTTCTGCCTTTTCCAGAATCACGCTCAGCCAGAGCCTTTTCAGATTGATAATTCATGAGTCATGATACGAGTCAATATGAATGTCACGTTTATATATAATTACTGAGCCTCTTTATATTACATTTTGCTGATTGTCACGCTAAATGTTAAGTATTACCACCTCTAGCAGCGGAGTGAAAAACAAACAAACGATACTTCTTATTCTTATGCACGCGGCGCCGCACATTGGAATAAAGAGAAAATCTATATCGTTCCATTTTGCCCCGTAAAGCGCTGCTCTCCGCCGTACGCGTGTTTGCCTCTGTTAAAGTGGCTCCATTTGTGTCCTCTCCTGAATAAATAAACCAAATAAACGCACATTTCCAACCCATGGCGGTAATCTGATTGTGTTTACCTGCATGGGGACTATTCTAAAAATGTTATTAAAAAACTTAAATGGAGTTTAGGAGCGGGGTGGGGAAAAAAACGCCGGCGCAGGAAAATGATGAGCAAACACGGGGGGGATAAGATCCAATTATTATTAAACAAGCGTCGCGTTGACTGGTAAAGAGCAGAACAGGTATAGGGCCATTTCTACAGCGGCGCCGCTTTTACGGTTTTGTCCAATGGAAAATTCACTCCACACATTTTGACTGGAACGTGTCAGAGGAGCGTTCCGTGTGAAATACTGCTCAAAGGGACGATTTCAATTTGGGATCTGAGACGGACAACACGCACAAAAGCGAGGACGGGCCCGGCGAATAAAGGTTACAATAAACGCGGGGGGGAAAATGACATCAAAGTCAAGCAAGAACCGTGGAGTTCGAACAAAAATGTGTCTCCAGGTACAATCTTCGCGTCCGTCCAATGCACAAAGGGCTTTTACTTATGCGAGTGTGAGCGGACAATCGTATGAATCCTGAATGAAATAAATGATATTATTCGGCCGGACTGAAACATCTATGAAGTGGTTTTACTGTTAAATGGAATACTGGCTCTTTGAAGTCAAATTGTAAAGAACTTGGACTGTAGAAAAGACAAGTTTTTTGTTTTCTCTGCTGGAAATAGGATGCATTTAAACAGGGGCGTGAAGACTACACGTGTGCCCAGGGTTCAGTGCAGCGAGGGGCCCCTACAAAGCCTGTAATGTGCATTTATTCTCATTTGGAGAACATGCAGTGTCACCAAGATTGTTTGTACATATGCTGTGTTCCAGGTGTCCTCGGAGGTCGGAGGTCGGTGTCCCAGTCGACTATAACAAATGATCATTGTCATGTTTTGATAATCGCAATAGTTATCTGGACAATACAGATTCTAAAACACATGAAAATATCTGTTTACAGCAAAGACAGTGGCATTATTATTAAGAGAATAAACAAATCCTGATTTTCAGCAATAATATAGTAAATAGTCTCTCTCTAGAAGGCTTTTATTTGGTTGATAATGTATTTAAGTGTCAAGGCACAATAGAAATAATCGTTTTAGTAGTGGATCAATCGAAAAATGCATCGCCGATTAGTCGACTGCTAAAATAATACAATAGTCGCCATGACCACGGGATTCGTCTTTCCACATTCACTCGCTGCATCAGTTAGGTTTAAATACCATGTTGTAGCCTCAGTGCGTTACTTCTGTTAAACGTCCCAACATTTCAGACATTCACATAAATACGTTCTTGACCACCAATTGGTTCCCCAAGCCGACAATGGCCGCACCACAGTCCCATTCACAACCCTCCACCACTGTGTACTCCATAAGTATGTGGTTATCGACTACAATCCCCTTCCGTACATTGAGTCTAACATGTCAGAGCGTGGTCAAATTGCGGCGGACAGAGCTACAAAGCCGAGCGGCCGACATCTATAAATATTTGATGGCCTTCCGTCTGCGCTGCACAATGCGATGCCCAAAGTGTCTCCATCATTTTTCCTTTCATCGTTCGCCTGGGCAAACATTAGGGATTCAACAGGGCCTTCAAGTCATTACCCTGTACTGAGGGAAATATGATTTACAACCCACTTAGAGCAGCAGTTAAGTTTATCTGCCCGATCTAAATAGGCAATATATTGAATGCATGCTTCATTGATCAAAACTGTTGTGGAACACCTTATCGAGCGGCCATCTTGAGTTACTATTTAAGGAACGTTCTGCTTTCAAGTACAGTCCCCCTCTCGCCGACACGATAAGACAGTCAATTTGGATGTTGAGTTGGAGCTACCGTAATCACGCGCTGGCCAACAGATAAGTGCCACTTTATTTATTTATATTGGGCCTCGTGCGTGTCTAGTTGGAGATAATAGTTTCATTTGAGAGAGAAAGTTTGCCAGCTATCCTCATTGTGAAGTAAATACGACAGAATCAGATTCATTGGGATTCGCGGCGCAGACAGGGATGGGGGTGTAGGATGAATCGACGACGGCCCAAGCACTGCACGGGGTTTCTTTAGACTTTCTTTAGAGGCTCGGAGTGAGGTGAGCAGTTCAGCCGTAACATTATAACCACACAGATTTTAAAATGACACATACTCTGCATTATTCGTGTTGTTATTCACCTTTAAACGTGCTTTTGAATACCGTTGCGTTGGAAGCTCATGTTTCTTACAACATAACAGAATGTGTGTATCGAAAAGCACACGTCGCTTTCAATCGGTCAGGATTTGGTGTTAGCACTCCATCTACTGGCAGAGGAAAAAAACAAAAGCTATCTTGCCCCCGACATGTAAGCACGCAGTTGTAATGAACGCTGTGATTTGACGGCAGAAAGGCTCAGAACGAGTCTGGTTGACGGTGTGATTTGTGGACTTTGAGGGAAAATTGAAACAGAGTTATTCCTGAGGCTCAGAGCGTGACAACCTCGTAAACAGGAATGATGGGCGGGCTAAAGCTAAATACAACTCAACTTTTCAAAAACAAAATACAAAAAAAGGGCCTTCAGTATTGCTTTCATGAACATAAACAATACAGACTTCTTATCATTGCCATTTACCACAACAAATTGCTCAAGTTCTTCTCCCACAGTCCAAACTCTGCTCCAAACCACAGCCTCGTACTGACAGAGGATTGGCTGTAGCTCTAACTGCATGTACGTTTTTGTTATAAAATGGTTTAAACGCTCAGAACGTCTCATGTTCGTTTATATTTCCCAATAGACTAACAACCACCAATCAATCCCAACATATAAATACCATGGAACCCACTGGCCTACTGTCTAGTCTTACAGCACTTTGCATTGTCTGAGCTGGCCCTGTCCTGTCTCCTGTCTCCCAATCTTGGACGCTCCTCTTCCCTCTTCAGTGGCAGAGGCTTGGGTCCTGTTTTCGGTGGATTCTTGATGATATCGAGCTGGTCCCAGTCCAAAAGTTATCTACAGCTCAGGAGACCATCAGTGACAGGACGCCATTGTTTTGGTTCGTGGCAGAAGTCCAGCCGGGAGGGTCTGTCCGGGCTCGAGACCGCTCCGTCAAGAGGAGGAAAAGGTCACTGACAAGCTAATACAATGAGGAGGAGTACTGGGGGAGTATTTAGGGGGATAAAGGTGGCGAGGAGGCAGCCAAATAAGTTAAAGCGATGATGGTTGGAATGGAATTGAGTGGATAAGTGACCGAGACAGCTCAAAATGTTACGTAAATATCAACATTTAGAGGCAAGTTAATATAATTCATTACATCTTAAAACCTAATATATTGGTCTTTATATCTAAAGACCAATAAACCGTTTTTAACTTCAAGCACATTTTTACAGCTAATGTAACGGGACAATCAACCGACACTCATACTGATTTGAATGTTTCACAGAGCACACAATGTTTTATATGTGCACCAAAGAAGTTTAACGTGCAAACTTACAGGCAAAATGAATGACAGAAGTTATTGGAAAAATAATAATAATACAAAAAAACTCACCCCCTTTCCAATGTATTTATACCGTATTTTGCGGGCTATAAGCCGCTACTTTTGTCAGATGTTTTGAGCCATGCGGCTTATTTAGAGGCTGCGGCTTTTCTGTGGTTTTTTTCTTTCACCGCTAGGGGCGAACTAACCGGATATGGAATCAAAACTACAGAAAGTTAAGCAAAGAAGCAGATGTTG
>BJKM01000052.1:1817500-1968881 GCA_015082035.1 Chaenogobius annularis | reverse complement strand
AACAGAGTCATCTGAGAAAGGGCAAAAATCTCAAGGGAGGTTTTCTGAGAGTATATGCACTGTTGTCCTCATACTTGCAAAATTGTACTATGGTTAGACAGTTTAGTAATCCCGATATCCTGTATCTCTCCTAAACCGGTTTGTTTTTAGAGTGGCAAGGGCAGATCTGTCAGCTCGTAAATAATGATGCTCTGAACCCCTCTGATTATCTCCTCTCACCACATGGTCATGCAGAGAAGGATAAAGAGGGGGGCGTGGAATGTATACCTAATATGAAACTCTTTCTTGATTTAGCAATGATGAGGATTTTGACTATGTTGTAGGCCAAATATTATACACCATATTAAACAATCACCTTTGCATACTTTTAAGGGTCAATTTATTCATTTAGCAGTGCAATGACGCACATATTTTTTAGAGTCATGGAATGTCATGGTTTGTTGATTTGCAAAAATCAAGCAAACATTTGATTTGAGTGGCCATAAGCATAAACTGTATGTCAATATATTCATTCATTCTTACAATCCCAAATAATCTCAGTTTATCACTGATTAGTGGTGTTGCGTTCGGTGCATTTTCCTGTTGTTCGGACATGCTTCAGAAGAAATGAGACTTGTTTGTTTCTTTAGAACACTTTACTTGAACATGTGTTAAGCCATCATGGAGCAACAACACAGCACAGAACACGCGCCTCGGCAATCAGGCAGAGGAAGTGATCACACACAACAGGAAGTGGTCACAACCTTACAAATAAAACATCTAAATAATATAAACGCAAAATACATTTTATAACACCGACAATAAAGAAATAATAATGTGTATGAGAACACAATTCTAACAAGTGGTTTTGCCATTGTCTATAGTGAGAAATGTAGATGCATTGTAGATTGATCTTTTTAGTTGAGGTCTAGACATCCAGTGAGAGATAAGGCCGATGTGAACTGCAGACAGCACTCAGATGTTGCTTCGAATTAAAAGTGGACACAGGAATTTTCCACTTGCTGTGCAATTTGTGAGATTCAAAAGATTGTCTTGCGCACATTCTTGTTCACATTGTAATCACACAAAAATAAAAAGATAAAGGTTTTAATAATATACTGCACATGAGTATAGGCCAAAGATTATTGGTGGAAAAGGATTGGGTTTACAGTAAGTGTCAAATACAGAAAGCTAGAGAGACTACAAACTTTCTTTATAGCGCCAAAACACTTTGCAAAGCAAATTCTCCGGTCTGGAAAGATCAATTGACCAATTAATTATTTAGTCCGAAGCTCAAAATGGAGTAGTTATTAGGAGTTAGTTAGCACAGCAGCTGACTGCTGAGACAGGATTCTGTTTGATACTGAACTTGATCAGACCTGCTGTCATCAGGAGAGTAAGATGGAAACTGCATTATACCTAAATAATGTCACCATTTCCATCCTTCCATGTTCTTCTGCTTATCCAGGACTATGTCACGGAGGCAGCAGTCTGAGCAGGGGGAGGCCCAGACATCCCTTTCCACACACACTTCATCCAGCTTCTCCGGGAGAATCCCGAGGCGTTTCCAGAACAGCCGAGAGACGTCCCCCAGGGAGGCGTTCAGGAACAAATGCACACAAGCCTCCTCAGATTGAGCGGTAAATCTAGAACTTTGCCTTTCGACTCAGCTCCTTCTTCACCACAACAGTCTGATACAATCTCATGCGCCATCCTTCTCTCACCTTGTGGTTCCGAGAGCCTGAAATACTTGAACTCCTCCACTTGGGGCAAGGACTCCCCAAGTCCTCAACCAAGACTGTCCCATAACATCCAGAGACTGAAGATACTCAGTCAAGGCGGGTCTCATCCACCCCCCAAAGCCTTGTGACCGAGGAGCTTGTCAGCATTTTGTTCATGTAAAACTCAGCCTTTTTTTAAACTGTTGTTAGTTTAGGCTGATTAACACTTGATAATAGAACAGGAAGCCACATGGTCAATCTGTGGTCTTTCACATTAGTTCTTCTTTTGCCATCAATGCAACAGGCAACGCTAATGCTCAAGGGAAGTGAGCCTTTATTTGAGACATTTATGTATTACATAAACTAACACACTTACACCCTTAAAAATGAGGTACATATAATTAAACTGGATTCTACCAGCAGCAGAGACTAATCAGTGTATTCATCATTTGGGCAGATGCCAAAAATCAGTTACAGTAGAAGTTTGCGAAGTTTCGCTCAGTCTACACTGAATTCCACTTAAAATTCAAAGTGGTTGGGAGGATACTCTTCCACGTCTGGCCTCCATCCAGCACGTTAAACTCCCATTGAAAAGCATGTACAGAGCCAGTGAGCAGGGATAGACTTTGGATTGCAAACAAGGCAGCTATTATGACCCTTTTTTAGTTCTCAGGCAAGAAGAGAGAAAACGGTGTCTTAGATTGAAATCGATTCAAGGACATTTCACAAACAGGTCATCAATGGAGATGGCTGCAGCCTATTGCATTCTCTGCAAAATCAACCTCGAACACACAACTACATAATTGAAACATATATGTATTGATCACAAATGCTTTTATTTAATGGTGGTTTAACAAAATGTATGATACAGTAAAATCTAAAACTAATCTGAAAAGATGAGTTCAGTGGTAACAGTGCATGCTAGTACAAAAACTGTATTAATGCAGAACATAATAAAAATGGGCACATTTTCACTTTCAATGGGAAAAAGAAGAAAACAGGACATAAAATGGATGTCCTCTTTGTTATTAGCTTCGAAGGGACTTGTGTCTCTCGTGTTTCACCAAGTGCATCAAACCACTTTTTGCCATCTCAAAGCAGTCCTCAACAATCACAAGTCACATTTTGCCATAGGTTAAAGTGCACCTGGCCATAAATTGCAATTACACATGGTCCTGAATACCATATTTAAAATATTGACAAACATTTTAAGGAATGCATAATGCACTTCTGATATGGCAAATGTTTTGGTTTTGTTTCTTATAAATCTGCAGTCCAGAAAATCAATGTGCTTTTCCACTTCCACGTTCCATCAGACAAAAACTTAGCTTCGTCTTTAACTTACCATTCCCACTACACATAAAGGACACAACACAAAATATATTATTATTATTATTATTATTATTATTATTATTATTATTATTATATGTTGCACCTTGGAGCCAAAGCAAGTTCCTAGTTTGTGAAGTGTTCACCAACAATGGCAATAAAACAGATTCTGATTCTGATAGACAAGTAGGAAGACATTCAAGGCAAATTCTTTGAACATTTACACACATATTTATACTTCAATGAGCTGTGATGGTATACAAGAGTCAAAATCTAAGTGAACATAAAGCCCTTCAGTAGTGATGCATCAATAACAGAATGGGACATGTTTCACAACCATAGAATATATATAGAGACACTAAGTCTGTTGATTGATGCATCTGTCTACACATGGGGCTTGAGACTTTTGCCTTGTGGCTTGGTACACAGTGTATAGAAGCTTGTACTAAAATTACAATGATCAATATGCAAGCACATAGTTACAGAACACAGTGACTTCATGTTTTGCCATTTGAAACACATTTTAGAGAACATAAACCAATACAAATTAAGCCCATTTCTAAATGAGCTGTAAGTGATTTGTATGTCATTACCTGGAAATAAAAACACAATTAATCTGCTCCAAAAAGTGGTCACAAGAATAGTTCATGTCACCTACATTCAAAGCAGAATGCTCTATATAAAATGGGACAGATCTCAGAAGCCTTCATCATGTACATAAAAGCCAAAGAGACACTCAGTTGTACAGGTTCCACTAACATGATGTGCCTGCACTTCCAAGACTGACATTATGACTAGAGGTAAAGGTCGTATGAGAGTACCTGCTACATGTACAGGAAAGACCATTATAAGGGAAAGGGTGCACTGTAATAGTGGGTGACTAATTGAAATGTAGTAGCCACTACATTTCATTTTGTGGCATCTTAGAAGGGCACATCATCTGTGCAATAACACAACATCAGTAGTTGCTCAGAGTTTTCTGTGTCACAAATAACACAAATACAGTCATAAGGCATTTTATAAACATACGCTATCCTGGAAAATAAAACGTAGAAAATAACCTGGACATTAAATTAAATGTAGTTACAAAGAGCCTGATGAAGAAATGTGTTTCTTCTCAAAGAGGGGCCCTTATGCGCACAGTTATAAACCCTCTGCCTAAAGTCATAAATTGACCAGGGCATGTGAAAGTGCTGACGCGCAGATAGAGTGGGATGTCAAACAGTGATGCCAGTGGTCTTTTTTCTCCCTCAGCACGTGTATCTACATTACATAATGCGACATGCCCCCCAAAGGGCACTGCTCGCACAGCGCTCTGACACGGGCAAACCACTGGTGCAGGTTTGGTCATGTGCAGCACTCTGGGGCGCTTTGGTCAAATTGTGTTCATATATGTTTTTTCAATTAGCCGATAGCAATTCATATTTCGAGCTAATAACTGGGTACACGAGGCTACCAGGGGGTTACCGGGAAGAATCATCATAATGCGTATTTACGCACTAGGCTCAGATAAAGTGTATCCATCCATTCTCCCATTCGCGGGGCGGGGACATCTTCAACCGGCGTGGTCGTACCTTGTAATTGATTCCATTGTTATTGTCCCAATATTCCGTCCCACCAACACAGTATTTAATTGCAAACTGCAGCGTGCCTCCATTGTCCAGGTAAGTGGGCATAACGATTTTGAAGCAGAATTTGTCAGTGACGCCATCACTTGAGTTGGGAACGTATGAAGCCAGGCTGTCCATAAAGGATATCCAATTATTTAGAGAGTAACGCAGGGATACGCTCTTTTCAAACGCCAAGTTTAAGACACGGACAAAGCCTGAAAGACTGAACTCATCAGCTTCCACAGATTCCAATAAGACTTTCACCTCTCTCACCTTCTGCTCGAAGCCAGGGAGAGTGTTGGGATTTTTTAACTCCAACTCCATAAACATGGCATGCGTAACGGGTCGAGGGAACTTTGTGTCTAAATGGTTAAGATGCATCGTTCCTTTGGGTAGTTTCGCAAGTATACGCTCTGGCACTTCTGGTTCATCAGCATCATTAAAATGCCTCACACAGAGATTAGCTCCAAACCCAAAGAGTCTGCAAAGCGGACCTTTTTCTGGCTGCTTGGACTTCTGCTTCGGGAAATCTCTAACTTTGCTCTTTCAGTGGACGTGGGAAGCGACTTGCATCTCCGCCGCAGAGTAGGGCTCTGTGATGGCTTCAGAAGGATTTCCCTGCCCCGTGGCCTCTCATCCACCACAGGGCACTCGACAGGCTCACAGGTGACGTTTATCACGTCGAAATCATCCCCTTCTTCAAGACGTGGGTTTGCTGCTGTGAGGCTACCGAATAGTCCAGCAATGCAGCTGTAGTTCCTCGGCAGACAGTTCTTTGGGGGCAGCATGACCACAAATGAGTGCCCAGACTCCCCTTCCATAAAACGCAACAGTCCCCGCACTGCAGAAGTCAAGTAGTCGTGAGCACCCCCAAGTTCGCGCACTAAGTCGCGCTGAGCGCAGTGTCCCGGGCGCGGATAGGTGCGCTGAGCGCGTCACTCACACACACGCACAAGCTGTGAGCCAGTCACAGGAGCTCTTGTTGCAGGTGCCAGTCAGTCACAGCTTTGTTGCGTCCAGTCACAGTTTTCTCTTCAGTGAGTGACGTTTTCCAAATGTATTCAGATGATAACCAATCATTTAGATTAGAAGTGCCTTGAACACGGGTTGAATCAAGCGTTTGGCTCTGTGTTTTTCTTCTGTGCTGCTCTGCCACTGTCAGGTTAATGACGTCAAATGTTGTCACTACGTGCGAAACCTCAACCGTGCAATGGTGTCCACTGGCCGTGCGAAAGGTGCGAACAGACGGATGTCTCTCAGAGCAAATATCAGTGAACTACGGCTCAAAATCGAACGCCACTAAAAGTTTGATCATTGGATGCATAAACAGAAGCTGTGGCATGCGCTGCTGCAAAATGAAGGTGATGAAAAATGAAGACGCAGTAAAGGACGCGGCCCCGAGGACCCCTCTGCCCGCCCACTCACACGGCGTCACGTGCCTTCCTGCATGCGGCGCAGCTCCTGTTGTCATGACGACGGAGTCTGTGAAGGCATTCAGGGCTGTTGTGTTGTTTGAGAAACTCTGCTGACCATGAAACAAGACAATGCAGCTAAAACGACAGTAGCCCAGCATGAAATGCGTGAGTAAGAGGCTTCATCCCACGTCTCCATATGTTAATACAGTGGTCTTAGGCTGTTGAACTGCGCGTCATGGAAAATATGAACGTACTGGACAGTGGCGCCTGCTGAACAATGCAATGACAAACACGCAGTGGAAAGGACATCAGGCAAAACACCAGACCGAAGACACGTCAATGTTTTACTAGAATTAAGTGAGGAAGAAGTGAGGAAAAGAGATGATCCCAAGAGCTGCATCCCCACGAGTACCGGTGTGACCAGGGACGGAGGACGCTGTAAGTAGAATGTCTTTGCTTTCTCAATATTAGGCCTGTATGCTTAACATTTCCGAATATAATTACAGGCGCGTGGTTGGGCAAGAGTCGCTCACACTTGCCTCCCTTCTTCTGGCTGAGACAGACAGAACATAAACTAAAGCGCTGACATGATTCTTCCACATCTTCTGCACATCTGCAGAACCAGTTCATCCTTGAGCGACCCAGTGAAAGACACAACAATGGCGGCCTCTCCAACTAGATTAAGGTCCACAATATCAAGCCAGAACACCGTGGGCATATGTCAACCAGCATAATGGGTCAAACTTGACCCCTGAAAGTCCAGAAAGGCTTTTTGTAGATGGCATTGCCAGAACAATGACTCAGCTCGTCGTAGAAGATCAGACAAAGGACACCAGGACCCCCTTTCCGCATCAAGCGATCTCAAAATGTAGTTTGGCAGATAACAAGTCACCAAAGCCTCGGAAAAACAGTGTGAAGATCAACAATTCCTTAGTTCCTATTAAAAACTTTACCTTTTTACCACCCATCAATATGCCACAAAATCAACAAAACCTCAACAAACACCAACAAAGTGAATTGGGTATGGAAAGCTTTTTGATTATTGATAAAATAAGCAGGATTCAAGGAACAAAGGGTGATCTGGTTTATACTGCTGAGCGCGTAAGGACTCACATACAATGAGACCGGTGACTCCTCACTCATTGCGACACAGTTTCATCCAAGTACAGGACATGCCAACATAACCCCACTATTATTACTCCGTCCTGTGCCGCTGTGACCGTTCCTAAGAGGTATCATGTAACTGTGTCCTCCAAACCTGAAAACACACCCCTGAAACACGGCACCCCGCTGGGTTCTCCATGAGCAAGACTCTTCACCCCGGCACTGCAGCGAACAGGCCCAGGCAGATACACCCCGGCTGCTTGTACTCCTAGACTTGCAAAGAACGATAACAAATATGATTGATGAAATATTTCAGCCTACACAAGAGCATTACAGGTGACTCTACTTTTTCCACCAGTATTTTACTTTGCATTTGGTACAATCATTTTATGAAACTGGATATTTACTTTTCATTCGAAAGATATGTTTTGTTGCTATGGTACCAGTCTTAATTTGTTATTCTGAAACCAATGGATAGGACTGAAGCAACATGTTTGAGTTGTTTGATTCTAATAATATAATTGTGTGTGTGTGTGCCAAAATGTAATGCCATCTACAACAGAGTTGTACTTGTAATATATGTAATATACAATGCAATATAAACATTTTCAATGTTTTTACCTAATTGTAGCATTTATTTCAACACCAATTTTATAACTGCGACCACTTTACCATCGGATACTGTCCAAAACGTATCAAATGGCCATACACATATTTTGTCAGTATTTTTTATTTGTGATAACTGCAGTACATCACACATATTCTAAGCAATTCAATGTATACAGATAACTGAAATAAAGTTCAACACAGTTATTGTGCTAAGATTAAAGCATGCACTTGTAGGGATGTAAAATAAGTGTTTCCCTATTTTATGAAAGAACACAATGGATTTGGGGCGAACAGTTTGTTTTCCTCTAACTCTAACTTAATGTTGATGATAATGTGTTGCGTTTCGTAAAACAAGCAGCACTTAATGTGATATTACAATATCTATGCAACAATGTTGAATTAATCAAACTAGGTTGACATTTAGGGACTATGTCTCCCGGCTGGCCTGGGAACGCCTCGGGATCCCCCTGGAGGAGTTGGAGGAAATGTCTGGGGAGTGGGGAGAGGGAAGTCTGGAGTCCGGGAGTCCCTGCTCAGACAGCTGCCCCCGCGACCCAGCTAAGAGGAAGAAGATGAATGGATGGAGATATTATGCAGATATTTCTTTTCTTCTTTCAATGTGTGGTTTTTTTCATTCTACACATTTTTAAGCAGTGGAATGAAAGGTAAGGCACCAACTTAAACTGACACATAATCATGGCCTATAGGTCCTAGAAAAGTAGTTTGTAAGGTGAGTGTGTGCTTTATGAGGTAAAGTAGTGCAAAGATCAAACCACATGCACACACACAAAAAAAACAACCAATTGAAACAATGACACAAATCTAGACTTCAGGTAATCAAAATTGTGCCAAGCATAAACATTACAAGATTTCTATTGTACCACCACATTAGTAATGTTAAGGAACTGATCTAACTACAGAAACAGACATACATTAGGACACAATAGAGCAGGGCTATTTAACATAAGGCCCGGGGGCCAAATCAGGCCCTCTAAGTGACTTAATCTGGCCCACAACCCATCTTCCAAATATTAAAATCTTGTTTAATTCTGGGTTAGCACTAGTTTAGTGTTTAAGACTAGAGTTAACGCCTCTGGCTGGTGGCCCAGAGTCGGGACTAAACATGGGAATCTGGGCGTATTCAGATTGTTTAGAGGCAGGCATTCATAGATGTGTTGTTTTTCGATTGGGTCAGGAGCGTTGCTTGATATTAGTGCATTGTAGGCACCGTAGACACCCAGTCGTACGCCATAGTTGTTAATATTGGAACAGGTCCTTCATGTAGATGTGACAGGCCTCTACTCTGATAATGTTCAAATCTAGGTAAAAACTATTTTGTTAAACTGTGCATATGACATAAATTATTATATTTGCAAGCTTCTGTTTTATGTCGTCTCTTTTTGTGATTTTAATGCTTTTTTTTCCTGATGTGTGAAGCACTTTGAATTGCCTTGTGTACGAATTGTGATCAACAAATAAACTTGCCTTGCCTATTTGTAGCGCAGGCGTCATAGCTTCTACATGAGACAGACATATGTCTCCCCCTGGTGGTTTTCCTGAAGTTATACACTAAACAAATGCATTGCAAGGCTCACCTCACTTCAATAACAATTCCCAAAAAACAGCACATATTTTAGAGCCCAGAGCGGCAGATATATATAAGCTCTGCTCATATTTTTGGGCCGATTTGTCAGACCGATTTGGATCATTTCCCCCAAAGTATATCATCTGAAATGACAACAAATGTAACTACCATCTATATACTGTAACATACTGTTGTAAAGCAGTGTGCTAATTCCATAACAGGTCCCAATCAAACAAAGCGATCGCTCTCTCTCTCTCTCTCTCTCTCTCTCTCTCTCTCTCTCTCTCTCTCTCTCTCTCTCTCTCTCTCTTTGTCCCCCCTTCTCTCTCGTTCTCTATCTTTCTCTCTGTCTCGCTATCTTCTCTCTCTCCCTCCCTCTCTTTCTTCTCTCTTTTCTCTTCCCCCCCTCTTTTTCTCTCATCGCATCATTGACACAAAACGAGTCCAATTTGGACCAAATTTGAAGCAGCGGTTAAACTTTCAAGGGGCCTGTTCATTGTGAAAAAAATCGAAATGGGCGTGATAGCGCCCACTACAGGAGTGACATTTAAATTTGCAGAAAAAAAACTATTTTACAAAAATGTTAAAAATTTGGCCCAAAATTCTTTTTTGGCATCCCGATCAAAAAAGCCAATTGGACCCATGCCATATTTTTCACAGTGTAGCCGGAGCAATGAGAGCAATCCTAATCCTCCTTGAGAAATAGCCCAATCAAGCTCAAATTTGGGGAATATCCTCTTGAGGAGTGGGGCATCCAAAAGTTAAAATTTGTCCCACAAATTTAGACATTTTACCATTTTGCTCCCAAAATTGTTCCCATTTGTTTCATTCCAACTTCAATTTTTGCCCAAAATTGAATTGGTTGTTAAACTTTCTAGCTTGAACCTGTTCATTGAAAGAAGAAAAAAAAAAATCAAATTGGCACAATATTGCCCCTCCTACAGACGGAAATTTAAATGTATTTGTGCGGCAGCTGCACTGTTTTTTTGGGCAGTTAAGAGGGAGCCTTCAGTAGGCATAGTCTGTTTTTAGTTTTTATCAATTCAAACCAAGACTCAAGCGTCGCCCCTCTCTCCATATGAAGTGTGAGATGGGCAGGGGCACAAGCCACGGTTTAAACAGACGGACAGATCAGGGGCGCAGTTGGGGACGTCACTTCGTACTTCGTATTCTAAGAACCACAAAGAGTAAAACGGTCTTTAGATGAAGAGAATTGGCCTCATATTCAATTAGAAAACTGGCGCGGTGAAGGGCGGAGCTGACATTGCGGCGTGTGCAAAATCAAGGTGGTTCAACTTCATCATGTTTTCATAAATGCAAGAGAAAGCGTCAACAGTTTGCAGCCTGTAGTGTTTTCTAAAGCCTCGATTTATGCTGCAGAAGAGCACGAGAAGTACTTCAGGGGACACTAGAGCAGGGGCGGAGCAGGGACATTTGGGGACTGTGGAGGGCTCTCATAGTATACGTAATGAGTAATGAGTTGCTAATAATATTATATCTAAAATGCACCAGAATACAAAAATTTGCATTATTTTTGTTGAAAACTTTTTGGTTGAGAGCCCCCAGATCCCACTTAAGATTGTGATTTATGCAATATTTTCTAAATAAATAAAAACTTCAGAAATAGTCACCTTAAGGTTGTGTTACTAACATCAAACCCACCTATTTTTTACTCATTCAAAGGGGATTGGGGGCATGAGCATTTCTGCTTAGGGCACCCAAATGGCCCAAATGGCTAGCAGCGTATTACAACTGCTCTTTGATTTCATTTGGTGCAGTAAGGCCCATTATGTAAAGAAAAATGTACTTTGTGATCAGAAAGGAAATTGAGGATTGGAAGTACTGAGCTTTGAAACTAACCATGTGTTTAAAATTAACTGGCTGAAGGAGGTGGGGGACAGAAGGGTCCTGGCTAAACTCACTATCTATGCTGGACCATGAGTGTCGCCCCCTGCAGGATATACGCTGTCCGCTCTGGAGAGCAGCTTCAGTGACAGACTGATCCACCCTCGCTGTGTGAACGAGAGGTTTCACAGGTCTTTCCTCTCTGCTGCTGTCAGACTTTACAACAAACACTGTTAGTCCTGAACGTGTCATTCAGCTTTCATAATACTGTGCACAGTATTGAGTTTTTTTTATAAGAGTTTTTTTAATGAGAGTTTTCTTTTTATAAGTTATCTGTTTTTATTATTGTACTGTGCCTAATCTGTTTCTGTACCCTTTGCTGCAACAGTGGAATTTCCCCATTTGTGGGACGAATAAAGGTGATCTTATCTATATCTTTCCTACAAACGTGTACAGTTTTTGAGGGAGAATGTTCTGTGGAGTTTCTCGAGCCTCTTTCACGTCAGTGTAATAGAGTATTTTTTCAAAGATACCACCTTATCCTTATACAGAGGTAACCACACATGACCATCAATATAGTCAAAATATTATAGCCAAATCCTAAGACTAACCTGTGAGCTGCGTGTAGTTCTCCATGTTCTCTGTTCTCTCTTATTTTCTGCTCTGATTAGGGCCTCTCTAATTAAAGTTTGTCTTGTTTTAGTAAATGATGTGCCAAATGACATGGTAACACATAAAAAACTAGCATAAGCTTACTTACATGACCTCAATGATCCTGTTGGCTTTGTGCTGGTAGGCCTTTCTGTGGAGAGAACTCCTCGTATGAAACATTTCATAAATATTAGCCAGCTCCTTGAGGTGGTAAAGCCGTTTACAAATATTAGATAATGTTTTGCATGTTCAGATGTACTATCATCATTTCTGTTGAGATGACATTTCAAACCTTGTCTCTTGTGCAGATCTGCCCTTCCTCGCCCTCCTTAAAGACTCTGGCAAACTTAATGTAGCGATTGTGGTTAAAGCTATTCTTTATTCCAAGGTGATAAGAATCTCTGTTCAAATAGAATCAAATGTGAAGTATAAAGGACATTAATCTGACGTGTTTTGAAATCGACCAAACTTGGCAAAATAGTCAAACTTGTCCACATCAATGCCATTTCTTTTGTTCGCAACAATCTCGTCGAGGAAATGCTTGTTTGATGGCCCTTGTAAGGTTCCTATTAGAATTTCAAACATTGTCAGTCTGAAGCAATCACAATAAACCAGATTGTGTAACAGTTTACGTTTTTGTCCGGTCCATTGAGCATCTCTGATAAATTGTAGGTCATCACCCTCTGTGTTCTCAGTCAGCATCTTCAACTCTTCCTCGAGGTCAAAATTGTCTTTATTTTTTAGTTTGTTCACAATGTAATTAAAACATGTCAACTGACGCTTTCTCATGCTGCAGTGAAAACATGACTGAAAATGCCCTTACAAAATTATAATTGACATACAATCAATGGGGAAAGTAAATAAATAAATCCCATCTGGACTTCATTTGAAAATGGACAAATTTGAAAGACTGTAGACCAAATGGGACTCTTAGCATGAACAATATGTAAGCATTTAGGATGTCTTTCGTCACCTTTTAACATTGGTTTTAATTTCCTGTTTTCTCTCTGGTCATGTTTTGTTCCTTTTTTCTTGTAATAAAAAAGAAAACATCCATCAATTTCATCCCGCTTTATCCAGGGAAACTTCACGGAGGTAATCTGAGCAGGGAGGCAGACTTCCCTTCCAGCTCTTCATAGAGGGTCCCGAGGCCCCAGGCCCAGGACAGCCTTTCCCGGTGAGACATGCTTGGAACTTGTCCCTAGGGAAGTCCTGGAGGTGTCCTAGAGGGATCCAGAACTGTAGGGTGCAATCTACATGACTCTAGACACTCTATAAACCCCCTTGATGGTTGTTAATGTTTAATATGTTTTTTTTAAAGTTGTATTGGTATTTATGGCTTCATTTAATGTCAAAGATAAAGCAAAATGTAGGGCTTGTTTCCATTCATTATTGTCTCTTTTCTGTCGTAATGGCAGCCTCAACAAAATGTTGTCATGTGGGTGCAGGAGCTCAATTAGCAAACTATAATGTACTAAAACAGTTTGGGACCAAATCCCCCCAGTTAACCTTGAATGAAATACACACAAATACACACAAGTTAGTAAGCTGACACCATTGACCAAATCATTTTTAAAAAAGAATTTCCCCCAAAATCGCCACATTGCTAAGATCGCTGTCACACCCGGTCCAGTCCTGGGCTGATACTGTCTTCCAGTCCAACCCTGGTCTCATTGGTGCCGGAGTCCTATAACCGTGAATCGGGTCTTTAAACACCTGAAGCACAATATAATGGACTTTGTTCTCCCTCACAATTATGGCATTGTATGTGTAAAACACCTCTAAAGGCATTTAGAAAACTTAGGAAGTTAAAGAATAATGTATAATATTCTTATTTATCCCAAGTTTTAAAGTGCATTGAACTGCTTTGAGAAAAGAAGAAACTGAGGCAGCCTTATCGGAGAAATGTTCCTCCAATCCAAAAATGTATATATTTGTCTTCCCGAGTGTCTGTGCTCTTGCAGTACACATTGATTCATTTCTCAGAAAACTCATTTGGCAGGAGAAACTGAGTAACCTGACAAAAATCATTAAATCTTAAAAAAAGCACAATTAAAGCGCAAATAGAGAAACGTCTTTCGTGCTGACCTCCTCACGGGGCATCTCGAAGGCTTGATTGTCAAACTTTTTAGAGAAATTCATTTTGTCAATGAGGTTTTCTTCTTTGTTAGCAAAGTCAAAGGTAGTAATCTGATAAACAATGTTTAATAAATACGTTTTTGCAATAAATAAAAACAAAAACAAAGTAAGTACTTTTTACTAACAAAGATTCCAAAGCCATCTGTTGGCTTTAGGTCTCTCTCTTTTTCACCAGCTCAGCTTTCCATGTTTATTCCTTGTCCTTGGGACAAAAATGATAAAAAGTCAGATAATACAGCTAGTTGTGTTACATCGCAGTGATTTTGGACAAAATACACAACAGAAAAAACATACCTATGAATATTTTTTCAAAGATACCACCTTATCCTTATACAGAGGTAACCACACATGACCATCAATTTAGAAGGCCCAGCAGAGGATGTACTTCCTGCGGCAGCTGAGGAAAGCCAAGCTGCCAGTGCAGATGATGGTGCAGTTTTACACGCCCATCATTGAGTCCATCCTCACCTCCTCCATCACCGTGTGGTACGCTGGAGCACCACAGCCAGGACAAACAGAGACTACAGCGCATCGTGCGCTTCTGCTGAGAAGGTGATCGGCTGCAGACTTCCATCTCTGCAGGACCTGTACGTCTCCAGGGCTCTGGACGAGCAGGCGGATCACAGCTGACCCTTCTCACCCTGGACATGGACTATTTGAACCACTCCCCTCAGGCAGGAGGCTACGGTCCATCCGGACCAGAACCTCCCGCCACAAGAATAGTTTCTTTCCCTCTGCCGTTGGACTCATGAGCACTTCTAAACCTGTCACTTTAACTGCACCTATTCATCACTCACTGCACTGTCACTTTCTGCACTACAACTTTAAACTTAACTGTAAACTTGTGTACATAGTAATGCCTATTTTTATTTTTATTTTTATACTATAGTAATTTTAAATTGTCCCTTAAATGCCCTTTTGTTTGACTGAATATATGTTGTTTTATTATTGCTCAGTGTTTTGTGTTGCACCTTAATGCCGAGACAAGTTCCTATGTCTGTGAAGTTTGTTCATTGACAATGGTAATAAACCCTTTCTGATTCTGATTCTGATTCTGATATAGTGAAAATATTATAGCCAAATCCTAAGACTAACCTGTGAGCTGCGTGTAGTTCTCCATGTTTTCTGTTCTCTTATTTTCTGCTCTGATTAGGGCATCTCTAATCAAAGTTTGTCTTGTTTTAGTAAATGATGTGCCAAATGACATGGTAACACATTAAAAAACTAGCATAAGCTTACTTACATGACCTCAATGATCCTGTTGGCTTTGTGCTGGTAGGCCTTTCTGTGGAGAGAACTCCTCGTATGAAACATTTCATAAATATTAGCCAGCTCCTTGAGGTGGTAAAGCCGTTTACAAATATTAGATAATGTTTTGCATGTTCAGATGTACTATCATATTTCTGCTGAGATGACATTTCAAACCTTGTCTCTTGTGCAGATCTGCCCTTCCTCGCCCTCCTTAAAGACTCTGGCAAACTTAATGTAGCGATTGTGGTTAAAGCTATTCTTTATTCCAAGGTAATAAGAATCTCTGTTCAAATAGAATCAAATGTGAAGTATAAAGGACATTAATCTGACGTGTTTTGAAATCGACCAAACTTGGCAAAATAGTCAAACTTGTCCACATCAATGCCATTTCTTTTCTTCGCAACAATCTCGTTGAGGAAATGCTTGTTTGATGGCCCTTGTAAGGTTCCTATTAGAATTTCAAACATTGTCAGTCTGAAGCAATCACAATAAACCAGATTGTGTAACAGTTTACGTTTTTGTCCGGTCCATTGAGCATCTCTCTGATAAATTGTAGGTCATCACCCTCTGTTTTCCTTAACCAAACTCTTCCTCGAGGTCAACATTTTCTTTATTTTTTAGTTTGTTCACATTGTAAATAAACATGTCAACTTACGCTTTCTCATGCTGCAGTGAAAACATTACTTTAAACAAACATTTAATTTATTTGACCAAATATTTCCCTTACTTTCTGGTCAGTGCCCGGTCGAGCATGAACAGTCCATCAAACAAGTGAGAAAATGGCCCATGTCCATCAAACGATTTTAAAATAATTCAATATTACCGGTGCACTGTGTAACTTTTCTGGTGGAGGACCTGCACCTGCTTGTCCAAATCACCCCAAAAACCCCAGAAACATTACAGGCAAGGCAATAACATCTCCAAGGAGACAAGCAGGTTATGGAGAGTTAAGGCCAATTCATACTTCATAAGAAGCAAGAAGTTTGTTTTTGCACCTAGAACTTTAAGAACAAGAACAAAGTTATTTTGGGCTCAGACAAGTCATACTTCATCTGAAGTTCTGCTGCCTATGTTCCGCCCCCTGTGTGACTTCAAACAGCTGTTGCTATGGGATAGACCAGGGGTCACTAATACACTTTCACCGAGGTCCAGTTTGAGAAAATGTTTACTCTCTTATGCCACTTTTATATTATTATTTTATTTTTTTTATACCACTAATCACTATACCAATAGATTGTATTTTATATCAAATAGACTGATGATGGTTTTTAAGTGAATTGGAAATTGTTGATTTGTTATTTTAAATTGATTTGAAATAGACTATAAAGGGGACATCACCAAGTCCCTATCAACATTGTTTATTCTGTTTTTATTCTGTTTTTCACTGTTGCCCCTCGAGGGAACCACTGCTGTGATTTTGGGCGTTACAAAAATAAATTGAATTGAATTGAATTGATTCTGCAGGCTGGACTCTGGCCGTCTTTGCTTCGCTCAAAACTTCACTGATTGCAGCAATATGATTGGCTGATTGGCGTTAAATCCGAAGAGTTACAGATGGATAATCACAGGGAGCATGTTAAGACCTTTACATAGCATGTAAAAACATTATAACATCTATGTTTGTAAAAGTATGTGGTTTTGTCTCTATGCTAATGCTAACATACAATAAATGTAATCAGTAATGTTAAACCTGTTTACAAAAATACTCAACTTTGCATTCTGTGTATTTTTGTTAAGTTTGTCTGTTTTATGTTTAAGTTAGCCTTTAGCTTTGAGACAAAAACCCCTGTAGATTAACTTTTACTTATATTGATTATTAAAATTATGTGCCCTTGATGAAATAGTGAAAAGATGTTTTTGTACATGACAGGAGACTAATACACTCATATCAATTTAATAAACACCCGGAAATTCAACTATACTTTGTGTTTATTCTAAAAAGCTGCTCATGCAAACGCTGTTTTTAAAATTGCATTAGTGATCGTTTCTCTTCAAACCTGTCTCTCGCTTACAGGACGACATGACCTCCTCACTGGACCCGGAGGTGTGTGACGAGTTGTGCGGGTCATTGACCTCTGCCTCCGCCTACACCGGTGCGCAGGCCAGGCTTGCGGCCGAGCCATGGGAGTAATGGTGACACAAGAGAGGGCCAGATGGCCTCTCCCAAAGGGAAAAGACTCAGCTCCTGGATGTCCCTCTGGACCCCAAGGGCCTGTTTGGGTCTGCTATCACCCACTATGCTATAACGATGTGATGAGAAATAGTCAGAAGAAGAGGCTCTACGGGTGTGTCTTCCCCATAAAGAGCCCCCCTCCACGGCACCGAGACAGGCATTTTCACAGCCGCATATGACCAGACCGGCATATCGCATCCCTAAATGCCACCTGCCTGCAACCTCAGGCTGAAGCTGACAAGCCACCGGAGCTGAAAGGGGCCTGGGCCTAGGAGCCATTCACCCGCAAGGTGACGCCGGTAACCCAACAGGGCCAGCCTGCCACCCACAGCGCAAAGAAAAAGAAACGGGCTGTCTGAAATGGACACCACTGGAGAGAAGTGTACCGGGCCACATGTCTCTTCCCTTACAAAAGCCCAGTTCAGTGTTCAAACTCGTTCAGACATGTTCTACAACCGTGAAGAGACAGTTAGAGGCTCACACGGCGCTCACGGACCAAAAAGGAAGAGAATCTGTCCTGCGAGAGAGCTCGGTAGAGCCACAGCAGCATGACACAAACCAGTGTCAATGTTTTCCTCTTTGTTCTTTCAAAGAAATAAAAGTGTGTTCCTTTGTGCATCCAGGCCCCAGGCCGAGGATGCCCATGTTGCAAAACATAAAAAAACACAAAACACAAACACGACAATATTGAACATTCTCATGTTGAAAAACATAAAACATACAAGAACACTGAAAACACAGGTGCAGGCGCTGCAAAGCCCGCTGTGCCCACTAGAGGAAGCTATTGCCACACGCAGGATTGGACCTATTTCCGTCACAAGAGGACACACAATGCCACCTGTTTTACTCTCTGACGGATCAGAGCGCACCATTGGGCCTAGATGCATTGGCACATGAGTGGCCACACGTCCTCCTGTACGCATTTCCCCCATTAGAAATGATTAATGCTACTCTCTCCAGGGTCCGAGAGGGGAGACACTCCTACTAGCGGCCCCCTACTAGCCTGCGATGCACTGGATGGCAGACATATTCCAATTCAATTCAATTCAATTTATTTTTGTAACGCCCAAAATCAAAACAGTGGTTGCCTCGAGGGGCTACAGTGGCAAAAACAGAATAAAAACAGAATCAATAGTGTTCATAGGGACTTGGTAATGTCCCAGCGTCCTGTGTCCTTAGACAGATGTCCCAAGCTCCCCTGTCCTTAGACTCTCCTTCTCGGCCAGTGAAAAACTACCAAACCTCTTTGGGAAAAAGTAGAAACCTGGAGAAGTTCCACAGTGAAGGATAGTTCCAGCCATTATCCAGTCACCTGGGGCCTCTGCCTCTGTGCAGGGACCTGGTGTCACAAGCAAGTGGAGATCTTCCACGCTCACCCAGAGTGTCATGCTTTGTGGGTCTGTCCCCTGAGAGGTTAATCCTCTGTGGGTCTCCGGTACAACGTCATTAACACTATTCAAAGCGCCAGGGCCAGTTCTACTCATAGTGCATACGACCAGAGCCTGGGACTGTGTGTCTGACACTCGGACCTGCAGCGTGGGGGCGCCCCAGGGCCTCGTCCTCGCGCCCTTTCTCTTCACCCTCTATACTGCAGACCTCAGACAAGACACGGACAGCTGTGTCCAGCAGAAGTTCTCTGATGACTCTGCCATCATCGGACTCATCACGGATGACGACGATGGAGAATACAGAGGACTCTCGCAGGACTTTGTGGACTGGTGTCAGCAGAACCACCTCCTCATCAACACGGGGAAGACCAAGGAGATGGTGGTGGACTTCAGCAGACGCCACTCTGCTGCCCCCTCACCAGTGAACATCCAGGGTAGGGACATTGAGAGAGTGTCCTCATACAAGTACCTGGGTGTTCATCTGAACCACAAACTGGACTGGACTCATCACACAGATGCACTGTACAGGAAGAGCCAGAGTCGACTCTAACTCCGTTCCTTTGGAGTGACAGGGCCACTCCTGAGGACCTTCTAAGACTCGGTGGTGTCATCAGCCCTCCTTTGGTGTGGTCTGCTGGAGCAGCAGCATCGCAGAGAGGGAGAAGATGAAGCTGGACAAAGTCATCAAGAAGTCCAGCTCCGTCCTGGACTGTGCTCTGGACTCGATGCAGGAGGTGGGGGACAGAAAGGTCCTGGTTAAACTCTAATCTATGCTGGACCATGAGTGTCGCCCCCTGCAGGATACTCAGCTTCAGTGACAGACTGATCCACCCTCGCTGTGTGAAGGAGAGGTTTCGCAGGTCTTTCCTTCTGCTGCTGTCAGACTTTACAACAAACACTGTTAGTCCTGAACGTGTCACTCAGCTTTCATAATCCTGTGCAGTACTGTTATACTCCTGTGCAATACTGTGACATAATGTCAATCATCCCTGTGCAATAATTGCTGTCCAGATGACAGCTGTAAATAAGAGTGTTATTATTAAGATTATAAGAGTTTTCTTTTTTTCCCAAGTTATGTTTTTATTATTGTACTGTGCCTAATCTGTTTCTGTACCCTTTGTTGCAACACTGAAATTTCCCCATTGTGGGACAGATAAAAGTGATCTTATCTTATCTTATTTTATGGGAAGTAGCATGCTTTCGAGAAATTGTGCGTAAGCAAGGGGCTGTGTTGTTCTTCAGAGCCCCGCATCAGCGGCTCCATGCGTTTTGTCCGGTGCGAGCAAGGCGCGTTTATGTGGATAGGACTGCTTCGTTTCGGGGAACTGAGCAGCTGTTTGTGTCATGGGCTCCACCCCATTGGGGTAAGCCTCTTACGAAACAGCGTTTGTCTCACTGGACAGTGGAAGCTATTACCGTAGCCTATGACAGCAGCGGGCTTCAGCACCCTGCTGGTCTGCGCGCTCATTCCACTTGTGGTATGGCTACATTATGGGCAGTGTTCCGGGGCACCTCGGTGGAGGAGATTTGTGCGGCGGCCAGCTGAACTATGCCTCACACCTTTGCTAGGTATGTCGCTGGGACCTTACTATCTCAGAACATCCTGAGCGTGGGGGCATTGCGCCGAGTGCTTGTGTGATCGTTGGTCTTCGGTTAAGCTTGTCTGGCATTACGGGGGTCTCTATATCCTATTTGTGAGATACCAAAAAGCTATATTGACAGGAGGAGTAGGCTCTGCCTCTGCGTTGCGTGCGTCGCGTCTCCCAGCCAGTCAGAGACTGGCGTAGTGTTATAAGGATTCTGGGGACCAGCGTAGAGAGCTGTCCCATTTGTGAGATACCTGAAGCTAAATATTAAAACACTGGTTTTAAGAAAATGGAAGGATTTTGAGCCGAAAAAAGTGAATGACCTGACAAAAGGCTTTTTTCTAGCAGCTCCATGGTGAGCACGGAGCGAGGAGTGAGCCAGCTGTCATTGCGTAATCATAAAATCAAGCCGGTTCGCCCATGGAGAAATGATGGGCAACCCGGTGCGGGAGAAACGTGTCAACTCGCTCACTCGGCCCGTCGGGAATTTACATTGAGAGGAAAAAGAATTGTTTTACGAAAATGTTCAAAATGTTTGATTTGTTCATTCCAAGTCCGATTTCGCCCAAATTTTTATTTGTTGTTAAACGTTCAAGTCTGGACATGCTCATTGCGAGGCAAGGTAAGTGATGGACCGGGTGAACGGGGAGGGGGGAGAGCGGGGGGAGTGGGTGATGGACGAAGTGAAAGGCGAGGGGGATAGCAGGAGGGGATGGACCAGGTGAAAGGCGAGTGTGGGAGAGCGTGGTGGAGAGCAGGAGGGAGAGCGGGCGATGGACCAGGTGAAAAGCGAGGGGGGAGAGTAAGTGATGGATGTGGTGAAAAGCGAGGGGGGAGAGCAGTTGTTGGACCAGGTTATAGGCGAGGGGGGAGAGCGGGGGGGAGCGGGTGATAGACCAGGTGAAAGACAGGGGGGTATAGGTGGAGTGGCTTTTGTTGGTGTAGCATTGGCTCGGTCTCTGGCTGATGGAGCAGGAATTCTTCTCTCAATCTTCTCTTCTCTAACTATCTGCTCAGGACCCTGTCCAGGCCCAGACCAATGCCTCAGAGCGTGGAGCAGGTTCTCTGTCAGCACCCTCACTCCACCTCTGCATAGGTGTGGGCCATTTCTCTTGAAAAAGGTCCTCTTGTTTCCAGAAAAGGGAGAAGTTCTCTATGTAGTGCAATCCTGTAGGTGCACACTCTCAGACCTCGTCCAAACATCGACAGGAAGATAAACAAGTTTTATCGTCCTGTCGATGTTTGGAAGAGGTCCATTTCTGAATGTCTTGATTTGCACTTTATCAAGCACCCTCAAGTCCCTTTTCAAAACTTCGTCTGTTCCTTTTGGATGTCCACTGCACCCATGTGCACAAACAGCTGTTTAACTCCTTGTAAGATATAAAGTTGTTGAACATAACTTTATAGCTAAAGGAGAACTAAGTAACATATTGACCTTATGAAACATCTTTGTCCTGTGATAGTAAAATATGTATTTTCATGGTGTCCGTTGTCTCCCCCTGCTCCTTCCCGACAGAAAACCAGCCTTGTAACATATACATTGACCCAAACTATCCTGGGAAACCAAAAACAAACAAAAACATTTGACAACGTTAAATGTTTTGTATGTGATTATACTGTCTTACTTGTATAAAAAGAAGGAAATACAAAACAAAAAACAGAACAAACCAAAACTCTTTTGGGTCTCTGACTGCAGGGGGAGTGCAAGCAGCGAAAAGTGTACTTTACCATTTTCTCCTTTATTAATGAGGTATTCTTTTTCCAACATTAACTTGCATTAACACTTGGTCCTGGTGTAGTCCTGGTTTGTTTGGTTCTTTTCTAGCCCTGCTTTTGTCATATCCTTGTTCAGTTCTGGGTTTAGCTCCGTGAGTGTCTCCATTGGACTCCTGCTCAGCTTCTCTTACTTAGCTTTTTCTTCTCAGATGGATCACTTTGGCTGGAAAACTAGATCTTGGTTGTTTTTCTTGTTCCTACAGAAAGTGACCATTGTACCATTTAAACAGCAGAACTTACCTCACTCAGAGCGATAAATTAGATTGAGTTTATATCAGTTCCACATAGAAACAACTTAAAGTACACAGAGAAATATCAAAAAGTTATAGCTGTCTGTTCCTCCATCCGTTGTTTCTCTGATTAGTTCACTATCGGTCCCTGAAGTTTGCGCTCTCAATCCAGCGTCCAAACTTTCTCCTCTCTCCTCTGCTCGTTCTCCTCCAGCCTCTTGTTTCCTCCCTCAGCTCTGCCTCCGTTCCCCTCTCCTCTGCTGGCTCATATTTCTCCATTAGAGCCCGTCCTTAAGCACCTCTTGTATCTCCTATTAAAGAAAGTTCTGCATCGTTTAGCATGGCGCACCATCCGTCTCCGCGGTAACGCCTGGCTGTGGTGGAAGGGGGGACGGGGCGTATGGGACACAGAGGAGGAGGAGGACGTGTCATTAGTCCTGTTTAGCTAGCATCATGAAGATTAAAGCGAAAGATGGCCTGCCGGAGTTAACCATTTCACTGCTGATTCATATTCAACGTAGGGCAAAACTCCAAGCGTGGGATTATTTTAGTACTTTATCGTGTCAGATGTACAATATTTGATGTTACTCTTCTGACAGAGACTATATTTATGTCCCCCACAACTGCGCAGTCATAAACCACTTAATAATGTAAACAAACATTTCCAAAAAAGTACCCAAGTATGTAAACATCTACAATGAAGGGGTAAAAAGCAGACCGCAGAATGCAGCGCTGTGACATTTTTCTCTTCCCCATTTCCTACTATAATATCCTGCCTAAACAAGCCTAGGGGACAAAAAATCTTCCAAAAAAACAAACAAATAAATAAAACAAACAAACTAACTAACTAACTAATTAATACATTCAATTTGTATTATTTCCCTTTTGTTTTCCATTTGTTTTGTTAACATTTTCCTTTCCTTTCTTTTTTAATTTTCTGTTTGAACCCTTTTGTATCACAAGTTTAGTTACACATTCTGGAACAAGTTACTTGACAAGCAGAGGGCGCCGTAGTCCGGTGTTTGCATTTTTGTGGGAGTTTTTCAGCTATACTTTTTTTATCGGGAAATCATGTATAATTTCCTTTGATTTCACAATTGTCGTTTTGACTTGCTTTTGCGCAAAAAAAATGCCAATAAATATGTATTTAAGTTTGTGATCTTGTCTTGACAAAATGTGTCAAAGTTCCAGGATTATGTGTACTTTTGCAAGCAACTGTATCACTGAACTATGAAATGCAAAATAATTGCACATTTTGCTGTTTGGACAGAAGAACATTAAAAGTGTAGCGGGACGAAAAGTGTTGCAAAGCACTGTCTGTCATTTGTAAAACATTTTATCTATTGCAAACGAGTAAGAAAGAAGCATGTGTGGTGCGGTGGGATGAGAGCTGATTGGCTGTGTAAGTGTGGCCCACCCTGCTTCACTTTTCTGTCTGAAAAAAACTTTCTAAAGCTGTAGTGGCCAGAAAAACTCATGCATATGATGTGCCTGAAGGTGAGCGCGAGGAAGATTTGAAAATGGGTTTGAAAATCAGGTACTCCAGCTGTAAGATTTGAGATAATGCCACCCTTTAATGTCTTAAAATATGGCCTATAAGTCCTTCACATTTCTTTACGGACTTTGGGAGTGACTCCCTTCATCTCTCCCCTCATCTATCCTCTGCTCTCACATCACTCCTGGTTTTATTTTTTCATCAATTAATCATTGCTCTTCTTCTTTTGCTTTTCTTGCACATCTCATTCATCCTCAACATTACAACATCCATTACTGATAGAACATAATGAATGAATCTGAGCATGTGTATTGCTTAAGGACACAAGGGCAGTATGCAGTAGTCAGAATGTGGACCTATGGGTTAGTTAGTCTTGAACAATAAGACTGCTCCAAGCGCATAGTGTGTTAAGTGTTGGTTCAGGAGTTCAAGTAATGTTTGATTACATTTACAGTAGTGTAGACAGACACAGAGGAGCACTTCTGGATGACCATCGGCTGACATCACAAGGTGGAGTGTGTTCAGGTCTGGGGAGGACACTGCCAACAATATGCAAGATTATGGAAAGTGCCTTGAGGTATTTTAACTACACCATAATAATAGCTGGTTCCTTGCTAATGCTGTAGAAATTAAAGCAGTTATACACTCTCCACCACCAGAGGGCCCCAGTGTTCATGCTTCCAAGGCACTGGGGATTAGTTCTTGCTGCACAGAAAGAAAGCCATGAACAGATGCAGGAAAGAGTATCAACCACAAGAGGGAGCTACATGCAGAGGAAAATCTGAGCACAGACCTTCTGGAAGAGCCCATTGCCCTGGGCCCACAGGCGGGGCAGACCATGTTCCTCTGTGGTCTCCGGACTGAGAGGGCTTGGCCAAATGTGCGAGTGGAGCGGGTTTACATAGCAGGAGCCCAATGAGTTAGCCAATTATTTTTAGTTAGTTAGCACAGGAAAATGAATGACTGAATAAAGCCACACTATTAAATATAACAAATATTAGCTATATGAAACTGTTGTATATTTGTCCCACCCAGACAGCAGCTGTCCACATTGGGTTAGAAAAAGCACATCTCGGAAAAAGCCTAAGTAACAAAATTTAAGTCCTACAAAAAACATGGAGAAGGGAAGGGGGCCACTCTAACGAGACCAAAAGTGGAAATATACTCAAAGTCAAAGTTAGCGCAGCTATGAGTCCACCTTCCAGGGCACCCTGCGAGCTGTACTGAGACCTCCCAACACCCAGAGGAGGCATGATCTGCGGAATCAGTTTAAATATGTGTTTTAACCAAGGAAATAAGGAAAGTGCACCCAAGAAGTAAGTTCCATCAAACAAGAAAAGTGGAATAAAGTTCCAAATTAGGGAACTACACTATCGACTTCTCCCATTGCCTCAAAAATGAAAGGTGGCTCATTCATTTTTCCATGTTATAGTGATGCAAAACACTTCTGTTTGAGTATAATCATCACCTATCACTATAACCAAGTAAACGTTTTTTGTTTTTTATATGGTTAAACAATTCATTCACTACTTTTTTCTTGTACTGGGTTAGCAAGCTCAGATAGTGCAGTGCTACAGATTGTGCCACTAGAGTGTAGCTGCAGCTGCTGTAGCATGCTAAAAACACAGTAGCATCGTAGCATTGATGAATTAATTTACATACTACACAAGCGTTTACTAGCAATACATGATAGTTCTGGTTCTGATTCACAGGTCAGGTTCATTCGACCCTGAGCTGCTCCTCAACTATCTGGAGGAACGCTCTCCACAAATGGAAGCGCCTCAGTCCTGGACCATCTGCAGCCTGTAGGATCGCTCCCTCACTGCGACTCTTCCCGAGGGTTTTTTGTTGTCTTGACTCGCCCTCAGGAGGGTCTAAGGGCAGGGGATGCTGGGACATCTATCCATTTGCTAAATTACTGTGGACATTGTTTAATCTGCTTTTCTATTTAATTTCCCCTCATCAAGGCAACTGCTGTTTCCAAAAAAATTGAATGGAATGTTCTGCGTACATTCAGTGACTTGACTTGACGTTGCATAAACAACTTTAAAGAGCAAAATGTAAGTGTGGTATTATAGAACCTTGAACAGAATTCCTGATAAATGACAGTATCCTGCTCAAACCAATACGTAATATCACATGAAATACTTGTAACAGAGAACTTCAGATATGTTATCCTGTAAAACAGCTCCTATAACCTCCTCTCTCATCCACATTAGAGTACGAGACACAGTGGTGGTCCGTGGTGCTCGCCCCCGCTGCTGCTGCCAGGCCTGGTCCCTGCAGCAGCTTTATGCTAATGAGCAGCTAATGAATTCATTACATGTTATCTGATCCACGTGCACTCTCACACACGTGCACTCTACCTCCTGTGATGTGCATGGAAATGAACCACACTCCACACCCATACTGAGAGATGACACCCACAAAGAAAAATACACTTATATATATATTTTTTTTTCAAGTATTTGGGGGTTTCAGGCGTTACTGAACAGGGCAGTAAACAGTGGGGAGAAACATTCTGCAAATTGTCGTGGGAAATTGGGGAACATTTTTGTAAAATAAGGAAGGAATTCTAGAACAAGAACTTTGCACCTTGTTAAATACCAAAAGTTTATACTGAATTTAGAGTTTATGATTTTTGAGTTTAGAAAATTGCACATTTTTCTCCAAATTGGTAATGACAAGTTGTGATTTTGTGTATGATAACAGGCCCACATCTGATTTGATAATACTTGCCACTGTGCCAGTTACCCACTACTGCTTCAGAACGGTCAGCGCTGTCACCCCATTGGTCCATAACTGTCAGCGCTGTCACCCCATTGGTTCATAACTGTCAGCGCTGTTACACCATTAGATCAAAACTGTCAGTACATTTCTTTTTAGGTCATGTGATCACAAGGTCATAGTTTACGGAGTATGCCGACTAGAACATCAGGGAAATGAGATGTAGAGCGCCTGGATGAGAGCGCAAATACAAAATGGCCTCATGAATTATTATGGAAATGACATGGCCCGCGGCTCCACAATGCAATCATAAGTCCATGTAGTTTGTTCAGACAACATTAGGCCTCCCAGTGTGTGCGTGTGCGCATTAGGTGTGCATGTTTTCATAATGAGTACAATCTTTCATGCCTTTGTTTGTGTTGCTTCTCGGATTTGCGCAGAAACTGGTCAAAATGATTAACCCTTAGGTGTCTTGTATTTCACCAGTCATGTCAAAGAATGTCTCTTACCAACACATTTCTGTCAAACAACAAGAATCTATCAAGGTCACAATGCCCTGAGGATTTGTACAATTTAGCATATTGCTTTTTGACAAAACAAGCATTAGTTTTAAAATGATTGTAATCATTGTAAGGCTTTTCAAGTTCAGAAAACCACATTCAGATATTACCAAATATTATTATATATTATTACAAATAAAGAGGACATGCATTTCTTGCTCCAGTGAAATTCGCATACATTTTCCTATAGACTTTAAAAGCACAATAGAGAATATTCTATTGGGTAGCACATTACATTATTGGCGAGTATGAGTATTTCCAACGGGTGTGATTGACAAGCAAATAAACCAATCAGAGAAACACATGGTCCGTTTATGTTAAAACAAACATGGAGGTTTGCGGATAAAAAAAGAGGATAAAATAACATAGTGTGGCTATTCGAGCGGATGCATAAGAAACTAAATTCCAAATTGATTTAAGATGAATCAAAAGTTAGTTCTGAATTATTTGAAGATTTTGACAGAAGATGTCTTCTGCGTTTGAGAGACGACTGTGATTGGACCATCCTAAAATAGGTTGGTTGTCAGGTGCGCTCTGTGATCTAGTTCAAGACTGGTTTTAACATGGATGGATTTTAAAATTAATGTTTGGATTCTAAAATTACTCAGAAGCCAGCTGCGTTATACTTGAGATGATGTCCTAAAAACGATATGGTAAAAGTTCAAAATAGTTCAGAATATTGAATTTGCCTTGGACATTGTGCAGTGGTCCCAGCCTCACTCCTCTGAAATGGATGGCTGTGTCAGGGGCCGGGCTCTGCTAAACTTCAGTCTCTCTGCAGTGTGCCCGGGACAGGACGCAGGCGTACGTGTAAACCCCACCTCGTACCCCCATCCATCAGCGCCACCCTCCCCCGTGCATCGCCCCCACCCCAGCCTGATGAGGGACAGGAAGAACCAACAGGCCTGTTTCCTGGTTGGCCAGACCCTGTGCCCACACTGTCTGCACTGGGGTCACATGGAAAGGAGCTGCGATTGGTTTTCACTGAATATTTACACTATAGATCCGCAGGGGCAATAGTGCTGGCATTAAAAGTGAAGATAGATTAGCAGAGTCAGTTGTCTTGTTTTATACATTTCATTCCTTATAATGTATTTATGCTATTATTAAAGGTGAACTGTGTAACTTTTCTGATGTCTCTATGTTATTGCTTTGGCTGGAATGTTCCAAAACACGGCACTAAATGTATCTGTCAGTTCCAGGCCACGACAAGAAAAGCAGCAAACAACAAATGCAAAGCTAAATATACTAACCAGATTCATGGACAATTCGACGAGGTGTGAAGGTCTGCTGAGGTCAGGGTGGCATGTGCGATCAGGATATGTAAGTGTAGTGTTGTATGGGGCGTTGTAGACCCACAGGTCACAGGTTGAGGGAGCCCAAGCAAGGCGCAATCAGACTTCCAGTGCACTTTTTCACAGCACACACTTTGCCCCAAACAATGACGGCCACCGTTAAGCTTCAGGCACCAACTCGTGCCTTCAAAATGGCTGCCTTTATCAAACTCCGACGTGGACGGTGCGGAAATGGCTTCCTGCACCCATAAAAACACGGCCTTTGAAGTTAAAATGCCCCCCCCCCGAATGCAAGTTCATTCAGTAAAATAACAACGTCTTTAGATAGATTAGACCAGTGTTTCTCAAACTTTTCACATTAACTACCACCTAGGAGATTGCTGCGAGGTGGTGGGGGAAACCAGAGTAGGTCTAGGGCCTGAATACGGGACCTTCGTGCTGTGAGACGAAAGGGCTTACTTCTTAGAAGACTCAAAAAACATACATTTTACATAATATATAATTGAAGTTAGGCCAGGCCTTACTTTAAGCAGCTGTTGACGTCACTTTTACCCCAGCTGTTATGAAAAACAAATAAAATAATAAATTAACACTGTAAATAAGAACAAACTTAGTGTCTCAGGTGTTGATAATTGAAGATGTGTCACTTGTACAGCTCCCACTTCAAGCATGAGTTATAGCCTCAAACTCATCTAGCTCTCCCATAAAACACAAGCCTAACACATCCATTTGTTAAATATGATCGCCTTTTACAGCTAATGATGTGCAATTAACAAAAATACCTCCTGATAAACGCTGAAGAACGCTGTGCATTGCTGCGATAACACCTTGCTCCGCTCCACTCCACCATGAATATGAAATACGGACAGAGAAATGTTATGTATATAGGCTGTGTGAGGGTATCTGCCTTGTGTATGTTCAAGGTTGTCTTCTTTGTGAGGGTCTGTGGGGAAGGGAATATAGTATTATACCACTTCATTGTGGGGTTCTGGTGGGGTGTATTCCCCTTATTCTGGTACTAGGCCTGAGCACCATCCGTCGTAATCTTCCTTGCATCCTGCAGAGGACTACTTATTGGTCACACGAACACTGGACATTTTTACACAAAGACTTTTCCCTTGTTTTCCACGTAAGTGAACGGAGTTCAAGTGCAATTACAAGAGAAGTGCCGATCCATGGCAAAAAGAGGCAAAAGTGGACCGAGCGGAATAAGGTTAGTAGCCACGTTTTGACTGTTTGACTGTTTGCCCTGTAGGCCAGTCCGTCCAGGAGCGGTTACTTATGAATGTATTTCCATGGCTCTGGGTCCAGAGGACGAGGTCTGCAACGTAAGCAACTGACATCACCAAAACATAAAAAAGGCCTCCTTACTAAATGAAATCTAAATCATACCTGAATTAAAGGCTACTTTTTAATCATGAGGTTGATCTAAGCAATTCAGAAAAATACGTCTAGTAATGCCAAGTTTATGTCGCCCTGAGATATGGCTAAAACGGAAGTAAACAGTAAACTGCTTCCAGTTTAACTTTAGATTTTTTTCAGCCTGAAGGCTTTATTAGACAGGACAGTCTAGCACCTCGGTGTTAGAAACCACACATGTGCCACGCCCTCACCCACTGGATCACCGGGAGTACATCCTCAGTTTTATCCGCATTAATTTACTTCTTTGTGACTCTACGCTGACGCGAATGTTGTGCAACAGGAAACAGCGTATGCTAATGAGTGCTAGCACTGTTTTGCTACATCTGTTAGCTCAACATATGAATTAATATCAGTGGAAATACGGTGGTTAATCACAGGATCAAGTTGCCAATAAAATATGACTTTGTGCTTCCGTCTGCTTTTTGCCATGTTGTTTTGATGGTGTATAGCTCTTTAGTTGCAGTTGAAGAGAGCAGACCACTTCGGAAGGTGGGACCTTTCTGGGTACTATGGCTTCCTTTCTTTTGGACCCCTTAAACGGCAGAATGCTTCACATGATTCTGATTCTGACTTAAGACAATGGAGACACTTTTGGACCGTACCCATTCGCTCCACAGTGGACCAGTGGAAACATGGCTTGTGTCTCGGACAGTGTCATCAGAAACAGTGGGGGCCATAGGGGACCGTTCTCTCTCATTTCCTCTTCACCTACTACCACACACTTCAACTACTGCCAGCCCTGCCACCTTCAGATGTTTTCTGACGACTTTGCAGTTGTTGGAAGCATCAGTGGTGGTGATGAGAGCAAGTACAGAACTGCAGTGGACAACTTTGTATCATTCATTCATTCATTTTCTACCGCTTGTTCCCGTCAGGGGTCGCGGGACCCCACTTTGTATCAATTCTATTTATTTTTCTAATGCCCACAATCACAACAGCAGTTGCTTTGAAGGGCAGCAGTGAAATAAAGAAGCAGAATAAATAATGTTCACAGGAAAATAGCAAATGGATAAATGTCCCAACATATTCTGTCCTTAGACCCTCCTTTTTGGCAAAGAAAAATGACAAAACCCTTTGGGAAAAAGTGGAAACATAGAGGAGAACCTCAGTGAAGGAGAGATCCTACTCCGACGGACGGACAGTCAGCAGATGGCCCAGGACTGACTCACTTCCATTTACAGATAGACTGTGGAGGTAGAACCAGTCAGGAGCAGAGCGGGTGCTTCATATAGCAAAACAGTTCATCCAGGCAGATGAAGAGCCGTTCATCTGGAGCAGTGGTTCTCAACCTTTTTCAGTTGCGACCCCCATAATAACAAACTTTGGCATTCACGACCCCAAAACACACAAGACTAGTTGCAAAATGATGACGTAGCCTTATTTCTAATGTGAATTTATGTTCTGGACATCGGCTTATAAACAATAATTTGATAGCTCAACAACAAATAATAATCTAGATTTACCACTGCCTTTGAAAGGTGTCAAGCCTTGTTTAAGACTATTGTATACATAGTCTCATATCATCTGGGGACACCTTGAAATAATTTTGCCCCTAGGTTGAGAACCACTGATCTAGAGCAGAGAGTGTTCCTCTAGGCAGTTGAGAGAGCATCTGGATCTGCAGGTCAGAATCAGAATCAGAAGGGGTTTATTGCCACATTGCATTGTTCACAAACATAGGAACTTGACTCGGCATTAAGGTGCAACATAAAACACTGATCAATAATAAAAACAAAACATATATTCAATCCAAAGGGCATGCATTAAGATTTTTTTGAAAATGACGATAGAGTAAAATAATAATAAAAATACGCATTACTATGTACACAAAATTACAGTTACATTTACAGTTGTCGTGCAGAAAGTGACAGTGCAGTGAGTGGTGAATAGTTGCAGTTAAAGTGGCAGGTGTTTAGAAGTGTTCATGAGTCCAACAGCAGAGGGAAAGAAACTGTTCTTGTGGCGGGAGGTTCTGGTCCGGATGGACCGTAGCCTCCTGCCTGAGGGGAGTGGTTCAAATAGTCCATGTCCAGGGTGAGAAGGGTCAGCTGTGATCCGACCTGCTCGTCCCAGAGCCCTCGAGACGTACAGAACCGTGAGATGGGGTATCCAAGGTGCAGTCACTACCTGGAGCCAGAGGAACCGGTGGTGGACCTGAAGTGGAACAAAGCTGCTATGTCCCCCCTCCTCCATCCAGAGTCAGTGTGGACGTGGTGGAGTACAAGCACTTAACGCTCCAGTGCCATCATAGGCTGTGGTCTGTGGGGGGGCAGCTGTCTGTGATGAGAGACACAATGGACTCAACAAGATCATCGAGATCTGCGTGAGTATATTTTTCAGGGCGTCGTCGTTGCGTGGGTCTGGTGTGGGGAGGGGTTTACAAGTGTATGTGGGTGAGTCTTATGATGCTTCCGAATCGGGTTATATCTGAGGATAGCTTTCTTGCGGGGGTCCGGTGTGATGGGTATATTCCAGTGCACATGGGCGTCTTCTTTCTTTGTGGGGGTCCGGTGTTGGTGTTGGGGGGTGTGCGAGTGCGGCGTGTCAGCGCGTCCATGCGGGGAGAGCAGATAAAGGCCCGCTCATGTATCAGCCCGCGCACCTGTCTGCGGTGGACCCCTGTAATGGATGGACGCGAGGCGGACCATCACTCATCCCAGCTCCTGTGTGCAGTTGGTGTGTGTTTTCAGTGTGTGCGTGTGTGTTTTAAAGAAAGAGAGAGAGTGTGTGTGTGTGTACGGAGCATGACAAGCGCAGACAGAGATAGAGTGAAGGGCTAACTCTGGATATACGCGCCTCTGATTTGTTTAAGGTTATTTTTTTTTTGTGCTGTTTTGATGGCTATTTCTTTTAATGTTTAATGTGCAAATGTTTATTGGCGTCTATAGAAATTTTACGTGAATTATATGTGGCCACATCAAAAAGTTGTCAGATGAGTGAAGGAGTGAGTATAAGTGTCTCGCCCCCTTAAAACACAGGGTGGGGATTGAGATGATCCTCCAGCTTATTCAGACAAATGCCTACAGTAAAAGAGAACCTTTTTAAACTTTCAACACTAGAACATTTTAACTTTAGAAATATTTTTTTTTTATAAATGGTTCGCAGTACGTAGACACATACACCTAAATATGAAAACGGAGGAGGTTTTAGGTTTCATTTCAGTGACAGTAGCAGCTCTTTTGGCGTGGGAGGACAGTGCAGGGATGGGGTTGTGGGAAGGGTCACGTGGAGCTGATGTGACTGACAGCTGCTGCACATCTCTTCTCTGTGGATTTTCAGGAAACCAAAGAAGAACTTAAATAACTCATCCATGACGGACAACAAATGTAGGGAAAAGATTTATATTAAAGATAGTGCACTTAGTATGAGCTTCTGCTGGTCTAAACACGACAATCCCAAATGCACCTCGGTGGACACAAACACGAGATTTGCTCCTCTGTATGTATCGACATTTGATACTTCAGAACATCTACAATTCAGTCACTGGGCTCTGAAAGGAACAGTGACGTGGATTTTAAATGTCACAAACCTGAACTCTCTGTGTCCACATACCAGGTATAAATGTTCAAATCAAATATAGCTTTTACTGATGAAAATTGCAATGTTGATTAGTCTTAATGACAAAAAGTAGTTGATGTTATAATTTGATGTTTTGGTTTAAGAAAATTCTCCAATCAGAAACTGAGCCTCACATGATGATCCAGTTATTTCAAACCTCTGCGCCCTCTCTCTGATCTGAGGTCACTAGAAGCTCCTGCACCAATCAGAGCTGGTTTGGCCTCTGCAGCTCAGTGAGAGGAGTTCTGGAGGAGAAGGAGCAGAACATGAGCCATGGTCTGTGCATAACCTGAGAAGGACAAACACTGCTGTGCTTCTATCTGCAGTTAAGGCTGTGCTCTTGAGAGTGGAGACAGTGATGATAGTGGAGGCTGCACTAGCAGTGGTATTATTTGCTTTAGGTGCAATGTTACCATAAACATGTTTCTGCATTGAAGAGCAGTTTTTATAACATTGTTTTAAAATCAATATTTTAACATGGACATTGTTTATTTTGTTTTTTCCACTGTAGCCCCTCGCAACTACTGTTTTGGGCGTTACAAAAATAAATTGAATTGAATTGAACATGTTTATTAAGGACACCAATAGGTATTTTCTACATACAACATTCTAGTGATCAGAATCAGACTCAGAATCAAGATAAGGGTTTATTGCCATTGTCAATGAACAAACTTCACAGGCATAGGAACTTGTCTCGGCATTAAGGTGCAACATAAAACACTGAGCAATAATAAAACAACATATATTCAATCAAACAAAAGGGCATGCATTCAAGCCGATGCCTATGCCTAAACCCAGCTCTTCACACCTCCACAGTGCAAAGAGACTTGTGAATGAGCTTTGCCTGGATGCAGTTTGGGACAAGGGAAAACACACAGAACCAGGTTACAATGTTGTTTCCTCATCAAAACATGCCAACTCTGAGCAGACTTCAGTCAGACTGGGGCGAGCGCTGCTGGAAAAGCCCCGAACAACCGTGTGTCACAAATCTGGAAAGTGTTGAAGAGTGAACGCCAGTGCTTGTTGTGTACACATCTTTCACAAACTCCAGACATGGCTGCAGCGGTGACCCCTGGGAGCCAACCTCTGCGCAAGTCAGAGGTCACATGCCTGGCCGGCTGCCGTTACCATAGTGATGAACGGCATCCCGGAGCCATGGAGAAAGACCGCATTTGTAGCCATCCTGTCTCTGCTGATCCACTCAGCAGACATGATGAGCTCTGCTTTCCATAATTCATACGCAGAATCACACTGTGATAATGGGATTAGAGAGAGCGGGGCAGGACCACACAGTGAGAGCGCTGAAGTGGAACAGAGCCACTGCACACAGCACCACTGGCACAGGAAGTGACATCAGCCACAGAGGTCAGAGGTTGACACCCCCGGGGTCACCACTCTGGATTACATTAGATGTGTAATGATCTGCTAGAATGGTCTTTTCTCATTCACTTGAGTAATATTTTCACTCATTCATGCTGAAGGCTGGTTTATAATCCAGCGTCAAAATCCATTCGGTCACATGGTCACGTCCTGATGCAGACCTGCCCGTCGAGCTTCAGTGTATGGAATCAGATTTGGGACCAAACAAAAAAAAAATCAAAAAAATCCGAAAACTATTAAAAACAACAAAAAAACGAATTTTGTTTTACAGTGTATTCTTTGGTTAAAACATATATTTTTGTGATTGTATTAAATGCAGAATATATGAAATATACTTTTTGTGATCTAATCAAATATTTCCTGGTTCAAAATGTATGTTAAACTGTTGTTTCTATTTCTGCCTGGTCTTTATTTTTGGATATGACTCACTTTTTTAAAGATACTTTTGTCCCACGCCCCTTGGGGAGGCGGGTCTTTCTAATTGGTGGAACTCAGTGAATAGGAGACGTTCACTTTATGTGCAGACAGAAAGCATCATTATAAAAGCATTCATAGCATTTATAGTAAGTTTACGGTACACAAAAGAAAGCATAGTTTTGGACCGGCTTTCACAACAGATTCAAATTCATTGTTTAAAACATGCAGTTCCATGTGTGTGCTTGTTCAACCAAACCACACACAGTAATAAAATGTCGTCATGTACTTTGTACTACTATTAACAGTGGAATTGTTTGTTGTTTCCACACCTCAGATAGGTAAACATCGACCCGGGGGCTTCCCTCTCTCTGTGACACCGGACAGTGGTGTTGTTTGGGGGGTGGTGTTACCACTTTACTCACAGCTCGGCACAGTCCATGACCAGTGTTTTTGCATGCCTCATCTTTTAGCAGAGGACGTCTTACAGCATGTCCAAACTACGGCCCAGGGCCAAATGCGGCCCTCAGACCAATTTTTTGGTCTGTCTTACAGAATATTGCGGTGGTGGTCCTGTCCCTCCGCAGCTGTGGTGGTGGTCCTGTCCCTCCGCAGCTGTGGTGGGCCAGTCCCTCTGCAGCGGTGGTGGTGGTCCTGTCCCTCCGCAGCAGCTGTGGTGGGCCAGTCCCTCTGCAGTGGTGGTGGGCCAGTCCCTCTGCAGCGGTGGTGGTCCAGTCCCTCTGTAGCGGTGGTGGTGGTCCAGTCCCTCTGTAGCGGTGGTGGTGGTCCAGACCCTCTGCAGCGGTCTGATCCAGTCCCTCTTGTACGCGGATGGTGGTCCAGTCCCTCTGTAGCGGTGGTGGTCCAGTCCCTCTGTAGCGGTGGTTGGGTCCAGACCCTCTGAGCGGTGGTGGTCCAGTCCTCTGTAGCGGTGGTGGTGTCCAGTCTTCTGTAGCGGTGGTGGTCCAGTCCCTCTGTAGCGGTGGTGGTGGTGGTTTCTGTCCCTCCTTAGGTGGTGGTCCAGTCCCTCTGTAGCGGTGGTGGTGGTTTTGTCCCTCCTTAGTGGTGGTGGTGGTCCAGTCCCTCTGTAGCGGTGGTGGTGGTCCAGTCCCTCTGTAGCGGTGGTGGTTCTGTCCCTCCTTAGTGGTAATGGTGGTCCCGTCCCTCTGCAGCGGTGGTGGTGGTGGTCCTCCTGTGCTGTGAGGACATCATTAGCTCCACACATCTCATTAGGCCTGTGTTTAGTATGCAGCTCCAGTGTGTAGCCGGCACCGCTCAGACGTGGAGCAGGAATTAGCCAGCAGCACCTGACACTCCATCATGGTGTCAGCGACTCAGGTCCATCTGCATGTGTGTGTGTGTGTGTGTGTGTGTGAGAGAACAGGAACATTAGAGGAGCACATAGAGCCTGCAGTCAGAGCGATCCACAGGGAGATTCTACAGAAGAAGGGGAAAATGAAAAAAGGAATATCATATAACACTGTTCCCTCTAAAACACACCTAGGGTTGTATTAACTTCATTCACTTTGCTTGTTTCATGTATCTGGTTTACAAGCTCATCTTCTCCGCTCCTTCTCTGACCCTCAGTTTCAAATTTCCCAGATTTATGACCTCAAAGGTAGAGATCCAGATCTCTGTTTTTAGGTCCATAAACCATCACCGGACTTTATCTGAGCATTTATGCCTCAAATCAAGTTTTAAAAAACTGCATGTTTACATTAGCATGTTGGGGGCAAGCTACTTTTTGTTTATTTCCCTGTGGAAAATAATAATCAAGATTGTGTCCAATTAGGACAATTAATTTTGACAAATAGTTAACAAATAGTTAAGAAAACACAAGTCAGAGTCAGGTCTGGAAAGACCACAGGTCGTCTTACTAAGAGCAATTCTAAAAAAAACTCACAGGAGGATCTACATTAGCTTACATTTCTATTTTGGATGGCACGGTGGTGAAGTTGTTTGCACTCTCGCCTCACAGCAAGAAGGTCCTGGGTTCGACTTTCTGTGTGGAGTTTGCATGTTTTCCCCGTGTCTATGTAAGTTTCCTTTGGGTGCTCCGGTTTCCCCTCCCTCTAAAAACATGTCCAATAGGCTCTCTCCTCAATAGTGTGGTATCGAACAATGTCTCACATTACGGTGCAGTTAAAAAAGTCTAAACACGACCCTAAAATAGAATGAGTTCCTTGTCATGTTATAGTGTTATAGTGTTATAGTGTTATAGTTATAAGTCTTCCATTTCCACAAATAAGTAGATTACTGACATTTATGCTGCGTTCCAGTTTTATGCTGCGTTCCAGTTTTCCTGGGAGGTTGGATTTTCAGAGTTCCAATTTGTAAATTCTATAACGGAATTCCAACTCGGAAACTCGAAAACTCAGACCACATTTCAGAACACCGATTTTAGAACAACAACATGTCTGCCTGTCCTGTGTTTAACATTCGTCAGTTGAAATATAGATAGTGTTATTTTCCCCCATTGTCCCCGGAGCCTCTGCAGCTATAACTGCATTCTTATGCTAATGTTGCTAACGTCACAGGGCTTCCCTAGTCCTGCTCCTGCCCTGCTCCAGTCACTGCTACAGTCCTGCTCGTGCTCTGTCCCTGCTCCTGTCCTGCTCCTATCCTGCTCCTGTCCGGCTCCTGTCCCTGCTCCTGCTCCTGTCCTGCTCCTGTCCTTCTCCTGTCCTGCTCCTCTCCTGCTCCTCTCCCCTCGCTATGTCCTGCTCCTGTCCTGCTCCTGTCCTGCTCCTGCCTCTGCCTCCTGTCCTGCTCGCCTCTCTGCTCTCCTGCTCCTCACTGCTCCTGTCCTGCTCCTCCTGCTCCTGTCCTCCAGGCCTGCTCCTGTCTTGCTCTTTTTCCCTGCCCAGTACTTTTTATAGATGTCCCTTACTAAAACCAAGCCTGTGTGATTAGAAATGTATCTTTTTGGTGTCGTCAATCCAAATAGTTTAGACTGTATTCCTTGCTGATCCCCCCTCTGCCTCTCCGTAGGGGACACATCCTGTTTAAAGTGGAGCCTTTTTGCCTGAGTGCAATATGACATGATCCTGTTTCACATAAGAGACACTGATGGACTTTGGCTGGACGTCGATGCCTTCTCTGTGTGGATCAGCTCTGTTGTTAGCGCCACCTGTGTGTGTGTGTGTGTGTGTGTGTGCGCCCGTCTGTGTTCGAGGTCCATAGAAGAGTGGTCATTGACTTAGAGCTGCTGTCGATACTGAGTGCCCAGATCGATAACTCATGCATGGACAGTTCAGTGGTTGTAAGGTCAAAAATAAAATATATTGATGTTATACACAGTTTAAACGGACAGTGAAGTTAAGATTCTGCTCTTGCTTCTTCTTCTTCTTCTTCTTCTTCTTCTTCTTCTTCTTCTTCTTCTTCTTCTTCTTCTTCTTCTTCTTCTTCTTCTTCTTCTTCTAATCTCAACTTCTCAAACGTCTTTACTGACTTTTATTGATTAGTGACTATACTTTGATATCAATGATTATATTTCTACTGTTTTAATGTCATTTCTCTATATGTATGCAGTAGCACAGCAGAAGTGATGTGCAAATCTACACCACACAGTCAATACATTTGATCCCTGAGCCTGCATTTTGGGAATCATTACCAATTTGGGAAGATTGATAGTAGTGATGGGAAAACTGTCAAAAGGAATACAAATTATAAATCCCCATGAGTGCACTAAGGAGTTTCTCTGCGTTCTGCTGCTCCTCAATCTCTGCACATGGCCCTTTGTACTTCACAAACATGCCTTGAACATAACAATCAAAGTATTTGTCATACATTTACCTGTTAGGGAAAAGTGAGAGCGTTGGCATAGTGTCCAGAGAAGGGTGTAGCAGATATGAACTCTGCATGTATACATATGCATTATACATGGAGCCACAAACTCGCTGTGTGCATTTGACACTCAACAAGCCTTTTCTGTCATGTTTTGTGTGTGTGCACCACAGTGTGGTTTTACTGGGGTCTTTTGTTTGGTCGGGACAGTGCATGTTAATGAACATACATGAGATACACACATTAGCATACTATTGTACATGTTTTTAGTGGCGGGGAAACTGGAGTACTCAGACAAAACCTACACAGACATAAGGAGAACATGCAAACTCCAAACAGAAAGGCCCCTCGAGTCGAACCCTGGACCCTCTTGCTGTGAAGCAGTTGCTTGACCCCAGGCGTTTTGGATTTTGGTGAATATTGTGGATGACTTAAAGGGAAAGCAAAATGTGTTCCTCACACTGGCCTCAGCATCAGGGACCACATGTCTGAACATGGTGTTCACAGGAGCAGCTCCAGGGGCCTTTAGGAACACCTTTGGACAGAGGTCTTCCACACCTTGAGTGTGGTGTTTTTGTGAGTGTCTGCTCTTAATATGAATGTTTTTTTTGCAATGGAACAGAAACTGTTATGTTCGGTTTGATGAATGTTTTTATTCATCTTGTCTTTCACATTCACACACTCACCCACACACACACACACACACACACACACTCACTAGCCTGTGAGTTAGAGAAAGAGGGGATGCAAAATTGATGCTATTCTGTGGAACATTCTGAGAAAAACAACACAATAGACTTCAAAATAACTGCAGGTGTTTCTGAAACACGGTTAAAAAAGGCAACGATAAAAACAGCTTTTGAGCTTTAAAAAGAATGACGTTTTGCACACACTGCTCTTCTACACCAAAACTAAACCTGAACAAGACGGCCAAACCAGGACTAAACCCGGATCACACCAGCACGAATGTTAAGATTTGATTTGTGTGTGTGGACACTGGAGCAGGGTCAAATATCGGTGTGAGAAGTGACGAGGCCCAGGAACTCTACATACATTATTTACACTGAGACGCTCTTTTCATCTGGTTAGAATCTGCGGTTTCTCTGTAAAACACATCAGGAAAACAGAAATATAATGCTGTGTTTTCTGAAAAAGCACAAAACATTCAGTCTCACAGAATGGATGCAAGGCCTGAACAATCACTCAACTTAGAGACATAAATAAATACTTGTGGACACGTTTGAAGTGCTCAGCGGGAACACATTCTTCAGCTCAAATGAAATATTGGCTCTTCAAAAAAAGTGTTAACAAGATGAACAAATGTGGCGGTAAGTGGCACAGTGGGTAAGCTGTTGCCCACCAGGGGATTGCTAGTTTGAGCCTCGAAATAAAAGAACAGATGCAGGAATAGGACATGTTTCCCATTGAAAGTGTATAAATAAATAAATGAATAAATGATGTGATTTTAAGGTGCTCCAAATTATTTAAAACATATACTGAGAGAGAGAGAGAGAGAGAGAGAGAGAGAGAGAGAGAGAGAGAGAGAGAGAGAGAGAGAGAGAGAGAGAGAGAGAGAGAGAGAGAGAGAGAGAGAGAGAGAGAGAGAAGAGAGAGAGAGAGAGCGAGAGAGAGAGAGCGAGAGAGAGATATTGCTTTGTTTGACCTTAATTAAATAAATTATGTCACTTTTGTCCAATTAATAATTTGATGTTGATGTATATCCAATGGTTTCAAATCTAAGGTGAAACACCGCAAGTTCTTCTAAAGTTTACTTCCCTAAAAATCTATCAATTCACATATTTCTGCAAATCTGAACATTTTACACATTGCGTGCCCTTTTTTTTGCATGAAAGTAAATGTAATTTTAATGTAAATAACGGAGAATTGAACGAATCCTTCCTTTTGATCTGTCAGAATCTTCTGGAATGTTTGTGTGTGTTAGTGCTACTGTAAGGGCTGATCTTTATGTCTCTATGGAAGAAAATGTATGTGGATAAAACAATGTCCCAGAGAAATCTATGGATGAAGGGATTCAAGGAAATGATAATACATTTTTGGAGCAAATTGGGAAGATTTGTTGTTTCCATGTGAAACCTTAAACTGACCAAAAAATAAATAAATTGCCTGTAGTGTCTCGCCTCAAAACCAAAAAGGTCACATAACAGGATAAATAGGACATTTTTTCTCTTTTGGCAGCCTGAGTTTGTTTTTTTGGTAACTCAAGGATTTCAAACTGAAACACTTCCAAACATAAAATGACACCACAAAGTTTGAGGCTGAGATTTTTCCATTGCAGTTCCACAAGGAGCACTATTCAGACGGAGACAGTGGAAAGGTCTGAGGCTTGAACACATGTTTCAGACCAGTGAGTGAGCTGCAGGTGAGGTTCACAAGAGTTCAAGCTACAGGAAACTATAATCGCACAAATATGAGTACCCACTTTGACCGGCTTCACCCAGCCTTCAGCTTTCTGATTGGCTGCATGGACTTTAAACCAGGCTTTATTCTGCACATATTTAATGACATATTTAGCATCACTCTCGGTTTCAAGTCTTTATTCCGGGGTCTTTTCAGGATGTATAACAAAGGCTTCTGGGCTTTAAAACATAAAGGGAAAGCTCTGACCCTCTTATTAATCAAACATTCTCCAAACACACACATGAACAAAAAAAAGCCTAAAATTAATATGATTTCATTTGTATAGTTATTCCGTCCAAACCTTTTTACTTCATTGTTTGTGCGGCGAAGGTTCAGGAACAGCTTCATCTTGTCAGGCGTTTTAGGCAGGATGATAAAGGGTTAAGTACTACCCACCTCTGCCACCAGGGGGCGCAAGCCAATATCCTGCAGTTTGACTTGGAGTTGCTCTTTGCACACCGCACTTCCCCAAATGCCCACAGTCAAAGAAACCATCAGAAATGGACCCATAAAAAACCCCAATGACATCACAAACATTAAACTCCTCCCTCCCTCTTCCTTTCCCCTTCTCACCAGGTCGATCAAGCCCCGCCCTCTCCCTCGCTCGACCATCTCCGCCTCGCTCCTATTGGCTAACGACCCCTGATCCTGCATTCTCATTGGTTTGCGGCATACCTCTCTCTCTTTCTGTCCCTCTCTCTCTCTCTCCCCCTCTGCTGTCGTCCAATCAGAAGGCTTCCTATCAATCACGGCTGACACGCGGGGGGCCCCACATGGAGGTTCGGGCTGTGGTGGGGGTACAAGCTGTTTACGGTTTATTTGTTGTTTTTTGGCGTGGAAGGGGGCGGGGCCAGACCAGTCAGCATTAATCAAAGGGGCCCCCGGATTGGTCCCTTACTAGCTACACACATAAACCACTATAGTGTAATCATGATGGACTCGGATCAACAAAAATAAAACTTGAGCTGCATTATGCCGGTAACATCCACCCCAGAGAAAAGTACGAACAATGTGGAAACACCAAGAATCGGCGTCAGTTTTGGTCGGCCACAAAATAAACTTAGAAATGCACAGAAAGTCGAAATTATGAATCTAAATTGCGGTTTGAGCGGTCGTAAAGTCTGCAGTTCCATGTCCTCTGCAGAGAACTGAAATGTCCACGGTCAAAAGCACTTATCGATCCTTAAACAAAAATTATATGAATACAATTATCAATATGGGAAAGAAAATCACATGCAAATAAAAGAAAGGTTTTGATCAATAACAGAAATCTAAGCACTTATACTTACTATAACAACTGCACCTTAATTACTTGAAAAACCATGAACAAACTGTTAAATAAATAAAGATAAATTGCTTATTAAGAAGGAATACCTAACTTCTAACTTGATAAGCAATTTGTTCATTATTAATGAGTATTTCTGCATACTTTTATATAATTAAGGTTGTAAACCCTGTAAACACTGACTCATTCATTTAGTAGTTTTAAGTCGTAGCCTGAATCATTCTTAATAACCAATTTCTTCTCCCAGTGCAGTTATTATAAAAGTGTTTCCAATGAATGATTTTGTGAAATTGCAGTAAGTTTTAATTATTTTGAAGTTGGTAACGTGTAAAAAATATGTTCTTATTTTTGATGTAAAGTTCTGAAACGTTAGTATCGTGACACTAGAGTCGAGGAAGTTAGAATTCAAACGTTTGCTTTGGATTGACATCAAATAATGACATGGCAGAGGTTTAGCATTTTACATTTAATTAAAGATTTTTCTGGAAAAACTGCAATTACATTTTATTTTTAAATCTTTGTTTAAGCCTAATTGATATTACAAAGAAGCCTATCAATTATTAAAGTATTTATTTTTTGCTTTGGATGAACATAACATTTTTGAAACAAGTTTTGATTTCTTTTAAAGCCAACACAAAAATATAATTGCAAGATTATTGAATTTTTATTTTTAATCTTATACATTTTGTATGTAGGTCTACACACATCTTAATAAATAAATAAAGTTTAATTTAATATATGTATTTTCTAAACTTTCCTTTTTTATGCCGTACCAACCCAGTGAGAATTTTACTGCCAACCAACCAAAATAATTTAAGTCTCAGTTGTCTCTTTTACTGGCCCCCAGAGAAGGGGGGACTGTTTGTCATCGATTGCATTATTAGGTGGAACACAGCCGTCACAGTAGTAGTAGTAATAGTAGTAGTAATAGTAGTAGTTGTTGCCTGTGGGCACTGCAGTACGGGTTGGGGCCCCGCACAGATGCTCAGTGTGTCGGAGCTCAGCTGGGGGACACAGAGGCACTATTCCCCCATGTGCACACAGGGGCCCGGTGGGGGTCCAGGAGGAGGAGGAGGAAGGGGACAGGGGGCCAGCTGGCAGGGCCCTCGCTCTCTCCGGCAGGTCAGAGGTGTCCACACACGCATGCACGCACAGGCACACACGCACACACACACACACACACACACACACACATGCACACGCACACACACACACACGCACACACACACACGCACACACACACACAGAGGTAGTACAAATGTTAGCGTTAGCATTATTTTTGTGAGAAGAATCATCATTTTGATAATGCCACATTAAGTTATATGAGTGTTTTTGCTCACATATAACTCAAATACTCCAGAAGTGCAATGAATACTGTTCAAATGCAAACTCGAGAGGTAAATGTGCCTAATCACTAATAGAAACCATTGGATTAAACATTTGTGAATTTACCTTTCAGATATTTCACATAAAGTACAATGTGATCAGTAATAAATTCTGTATTCATCCATCAGGATGAATACACAAACCTGAAAGTGGTGCCGTTATTGCACTCCAGAGATGTGATTAAGACGACAAGTCTGTGGAGCCAGTCCCAAACAAATAATGGTTTTATTGGTCTATTTTAATGGTTTAACATTTGTGAATGCATATTTTGAACATTTTTTGAAAAACAATGAATCTCCTATAGTTACACAGATCATGACATCATCAAATTTGAGAATGTGAATGCAGCCTGTTCGGCCTGTCACGATGAAAGTGTGATATATCATGAGTGAAAACATAACCATAAATGATCACATTGAAACCACTTTACGTCAGTGACACATGAATGCCGTATGATGGAGAATCCCAAACAAAGTCATTCTAAATGTGAAATAGTGTTAAAAAACAATAAACAAATATCAGAATGAAACACTTTTTGAGGTTGTTGGTGCCGATAACGAGTCATAAACGTGACTTATTTCACAAAGAAAAAGTTCCCCCTGTGCACACAAACATATACACAAGAAATATTGAGCCCCAAATATATTGTAATTTCTATCATATTTCTATCATATATTGAACAATATAGCAATTATCGTGACTGCAATCCCACTCTTTTTGGTATTGATGAAGTAATTTTGGGAGTCATTTTGTCCAATATCATGGTCTAACTTTATGACTGAAAGCATTTGAATAAATATGTATAAAAAGGGTTATATCGACTCTAAAGCACAAAGAGAACACCTGACACAGATGGCAAAAAGCATTGGATCAGTCCAATGGGTTCAGAACTACAGGAAGTAGTGCTGAGTTCTAAGTCTGTCAATGTCAAACATTTAATCCAAATCCAGGTTCAATTTGCACCTAATTTCTGAGAGTTTAAACCTTCATTTAACAAAATAAACACTGTTGTAGTTTATTTTTATTAGTTTAATCATAACAGGTTTTATTCATGTTTACTGTTTGGTTGCCAGGTAACAGTCATGGAATTACCTTTACTATGTCACATCCCATGTCCAACCAGGAAGTACACATATAAACTTCACCACAGACGCGCCAAAATGTGTAGAGATGTAGAGAGTGTTTGTCATTGAAAGAAGCTGGAAATAACAATAGATCTTAAAAATGAATCAGATTAAAAATGAGGGACAATCGCCTGTCAAAAGTCTGCTTTAAAAGAGAATAGATGGCATAGATTGAGCTCTAAATCTGCTAAATCTGATTCACTTTCCACATTTTAATATCCTCAATAAGTGTCTCTGCACATGTTTGTGAAAAATAAACTTTATTATCAAATTCTGTACATATAACGCTTACTGATGTTGATAAGTAATGATGAGTAATAAGTACTAATGTGAGCCTGATAAAATCGTGAAAACATCATTGGTTATACTTTAGTTTCTGATTTTCTTAAACAGTACATTTTGCAAACAGTGTTTTTGAAAAGCATCGTTTCTCTTTGAACTATTCTCTCTCTCTCATTCAATTAACAGATTCACATTTATTAAAACCTAAATGAATACATGAAATACATTTGTTAGTTTCGTGATGACAGTTGCAGGAGCTCTAGAAATAAAAGCTGGATTTGACTTTTTTTTTATCAGTTTCTTTTTAAAAGTGCGGCATCATATGATATTATTTCAAGGGCCCCCCAGCATTTGACACAAGTCCCCCCCACAACCGAAGCGGCCCTGAACACCGCCCTGCTCCTCCCACTGTACGTCTCCTCTCCAGATGCCCTCCCCAGATGCCTCGCTCTCCTCCTGGGCTAATGTGTCCGGCAGGTCAGGCCCAGGACTCTGGCTCTGATCTAATCAGGTCCAGGAGCAGACCGGCTGGAGTCCTGCAGCTCTCTGGGGCTCTCGCTCGCACCAAAGCAGATGGGACACTTGAGCTATCCTACATTCTGTCTCTGCATGTAGGTGTTTGAATTATCTTGGTTGTTGTTAATACACACGAGGTGCAAATCTAACTGTTGTTGAAAATGTTTGAGTGCAAATATTAGAGACTGATTCAAAAGGTTAATACTACATTTTTTGTTTTGAAGATGTGCATAATATCATTTCATTTGAATTGTTTTGTCAAATGTAGGGTGAAATTGGATAAAGTGGGACATTCTTCTTTGTTATTTTTTGTTTTAACTACAGAAATGTTATACACAGATTCCTTCTCAAACACATGTGGGCTTCAAGTCAAGTGGGACACCTTTCACTGGTGAAATGGGACACTACAAATATGTTCCTTTTTTGTTCTGAAACCACTAAAACATAGAAGCATAAACTGTATTTATTATAGTTATAGGTGTGGTTGGGGGCCATGGTGGGCCTGTGTACTTCACTCACTTCGCTTGCTTACACTTTTTCACTAAGTGCAATAAAATATCTCATACCAACAAAACCTTTTATTTATAACTTTTCACAAGTCAATGATTAGTATAAGGTGAATTGTAAGCATGGATCTTAAAATACAAAAGATCAAACATGACTCTCATATAAACATATAAACCATACAAATGCTTTTCTCCAGAATGAGCATGTTCATGGACAATCGCCTACAAAATAGTCTAGCGTGTCACTGGACTTTTGTCTACATACAAATTTAATAAATATGATCAACAAGTATTCCAAGAAGGGTTGTCGAAAGTATCGAAACTAGTATTGAAATTGATTGATACTGAAATTATCAGTATCAGGTTTGTCCTGTAAAAACAGGACAAACCTGAACATTTCCTGATGGTCTTTATTTATATGGCTATATAAAACTATCACATGACCACATGGTAATGGTCTCATCACACAGACGCACTGTACAGGAAGTGCCTGAGTCGACTCTGCCTCCTGAGGAGGAGACTCCGGTCCTTTGGAGAGACAGGGCCACTCCTGAGGACCTTCTATGACTCGGTGGTGGCATCAGCCCTCCTGTATGGTGTGGTCTGCTGGAGCAGCAGCATCACAGAGAGGGAGAGGAAGAAGCTGGACAAAGTCATCAAGAAGTCCAGCTCCGTCCTGGGCTCTGCTCTGGACTCGGTGCAGGAGGTGGGGGATAGAAGGGTCCTGGCTAAACTCACGTCTATGCTGGACCATGAGTGTCGCCCCCTGCAGGATACGCTGTCCGCTCTGGAGAGCAGCTTCAGTGACAGACTGATCCACCCTCGCTGTGTGAAGGAGAGGTTTCACAGGTCTTTCCTTCTGCTGCTGTCAGACTTTACAAACAAACACTGTTAGTCCTGAACGTGTCATTCAGCTTTCATAATCCTGTGCAAGTACTGTTATACTCCTGTGCAATACTGTTATAATCTGCAAATACTGTTAATACTCCTGTTGCAATACTGTTATACTCCAGTGCAATACTGTTATACTCCAGTGCAATACTGTTATACTCCTGTGCAATACTGTTATACTCCAGTGCAATACTGTTATACTCCTGGGCAAGACTGTGACATAATGTCATTCCTGGTGCAATATTTTCTGTCCATATGACAATTGTAAATAAGATGGTTATTATTATTAAAGGTTATAAGAGTATTTATAAGTTTTTATTATTATTATACTTCTGTGCCTAATCTGTGTTGCAACACAAGAATTTCTTATCTTATCTTATTCTTAATTAAACTAAAACACAATTATTTGATGTAAATTATTTTTTTAATATTGTCGAACAAAAGACAGTTTTTTATTATTATCATTGATATTGAAGACTGGTATCTCGTATCGAGCCTTTTCCTCAGTATCAGAATTGAGTGTGTAGTATTAGGTCGGCATTCACAATACAAATTGAAGCGGACTCGGTTCAGATTGGGGACCAAAGTTGCAACATTGTCTCCTCCTCTGAGGCTGCTCCGGTTCACGTTCTGCAATACTCTTTTATCAATCGACCCTTTTAGTGCTGTATCGGATTCATTCTTTGCCTTTTGGGACGTTTACCCACAAACCTGCCCCACATGTACACAACCTGCCCCACATGTACACAACCTGCCGCAGCATGTGCACAACCTGCCGCACATGTGCACAACCTGCCCACATGTACACAACCTGCCGCACATGTGCACAACCTGCCCCACATGTACACAACTTGCTCCACGTGTGCATAACCTGCCCCACGTGTGCACAACCTGCCCCACATGTACACGACCTGCCGCACATGTGCACAACCTGCCCCACATGTACACAACTTGCTCCACGTGTGCATAACCTGCCCCACGTGTGCTCAACCTGCCCCACGTGTACATAACCTGCTCCACGTGTGCACAACCTGCCCCTCGTGCGCACAACCTGCCCCACATGTGCACAACCTGCCCGCTTATTATTGGATGAATATAGGTCACTTTTCCCATGTTAAAGTCAGCTTAAGGGTTATTTTTTATATTTGGTTCCATTTAGCTTTAAAACATTGTTATTTTGCAAGTGTCATCACTGGAAACGGTGATATATTTTCACGTGATCATCAGTAATTATATTTAAACCACTCTTTGACCTGCTCCTGTTACTTTCACAACTTTCTGTGTCATTTATCCCGTTATCGATCTCACACAGGAGTTTGTTCTGATCCTGAGCCTCAGGTGCGTCTCAGCGTGGCTCACTTCATGGTCACTTCATGGTCACTTCATGGTCACTTCATGCTCACTTCATGGTCACTTCATGGTCACTTCATGCTCACTTCATGGTCACTTCATGGTCACTTCATGGTCACTTTATGGTCTCTTCATGCTCACTTCATGCTCACTTCATGCTCACTTCATGGTCACTTCATGGTCACTTTATGTTCACTTCATGGTCACTTCATGCTCACTTCATGCTCACTTCATGCTCACTTCATGCTCACTTCATGGTCACTTCATGGTCACTTCATGGTCACTTCATGGTCTCTTCATGCTCACTTCATGCTCACTTCATGCTCACTTCATGCTCACTTCATGGTCACTTCATGGTCACTTTATGTTCACTTCATGGTCACTTCATGGTCACTTCATGCTCACTTCATGGTTTCCTCATGGTCTCTTCATGGTCACTTCATGGTCACTTCATGGTCACTTCATGCTCACTTCATGGTTTCCTCATGGACTCTTCATGGTCTCTTCATGGTCACTTCATGGTCACTTCCTGGTTTTGTTCCCCTCTCTGGTTTGTTTGCGTTCACAATTCTGATGAACTGCGCCAGAGTTCATTTCAATCAGGCCGAGACCAACCTTTCCGCGCAATCGAACTTGGACCAGCCAAGAAAACGAATCCTGAGTTTAATCAAAAGTGTATTGTAAATTTAGCCTGACGCTAGTTCTAAGTATCTCAGTACTATTATAATGACCCTTATTATTATTCTGCCAAATATTTGGTCATTGTTATTCTTTAAATCTATTTTTGAGCTGTAAAAAAACCCTGCTCGTGGAAACTCATCGTAGCAGGCGTTCCACAGTTTAACAAAGTTCTGATGTGGTCAATGAACATACATATTTATTTTATCACTGGGAAAACACTGTTTGCAAAGGTTGAGTGGTTTTAATATGTTAGCTGTATAAAAGACAATCAAGTCATTGAACTTTAACATTTTTGATGTGATGGACAACGAGTAACTAGATGTCATTTTTGAAATGACAAATCAACTCTTTTGTAGCTTATTATTCATTCACATTTTGTCCAATAATTGAACCTCAAGGCATGATTATAACATCATTATAACAATAGCATCATATCAGAAAACAAAGATGTTCCTTTTGTCACCATGGCGCTCCTTGTTACCAGGGTGTTCTGTGGTGTGAGAGCGCTGTGCAAATGGTGTCACTGGGCTGACACTGATGGAGGCGTGTGGGCGTGAGATAAACACGCTCAGCACATGTATGGATCCACACGTTCATCCTGATGGACTGCGGCTCATACAGCTGCCCCCCGGCCCCCCTGCATGTGGAAAAGGCAGATCATTTGCGATGTAAATAACTAAAACGATAAATAAAACAAATTTTGCATTCAAGGCAATTATATTTGTTGAGCACATTTATAAAGGGGAAAACCAAATGAGAGAACCACTCATTTTCATTGGAACCCTGTCAAATACAACATATGATATCTTGATTAAATACAAATTAAACATCCAATAAAACTATAAATTAAATGAACAAATACCTGAAAATACCTAAAAACACACAAATACAAAATGTGATCAAATCATGTAAAACAAGTGCATTTGTTATTCATGTTCAGCAGGAGGCCGGTCCCCGTTTAGTCCTGACTCTGGCACCAGCGGGAGGCCGGTCTACGTTTAGTCCTGACTCTGGCACCAGCAGGAGGCCGGTCCACGTTTAGTCCTGACTCTGGCACCAGCAGGAGGCCCGGGTCCGTTAGTCCTGACTCTGGCACCAGCAGGAGGCCGGTCCACGTTTAGTCCTGACTCTGGCACCAGCAGGAGGCCGGTCCTACGTTTAGTCCTGACTCTGGCACCAGCAGGAGGCCGGTCCACGTTTAGTCCTGACTCTGGCACCAGCAGGAGGCCGGTCCACGTTTAGTCCTGACTCTGGCACCAACGGAGGCCGGTCTACGTTTAGTCCTGACTCTGGACCAGCAGGAGGCCGGTCTCACGTTGTAGTCCTGACTCTGGCACCAGCAGGAGGCCGGTCCACGTTTAGTCCCGACTCTGGCACCAGCAGGAGGCCGGTCCACGTTTAGTCCTGACTCTGACATCGGCAGGAGGCCGGTCCACGTTTAGTCCTGACTCTGGCACCGCAGGAGGCCGGTCCACGTTTAGTCCTGACTCTAACGCACCGGCAGGAGGCCGGTCCACGTTCAGTCCTGACTCTGGCACCGGCAGGAGGCCGGTCCACGTTCAGTCCTGACTCTGGCACCGGCAGGAGGCCGGTCCACGTTCAGTCCTGACTCTGGCACCAGCAGGAGGCCGGTCAACGTTTATTCCTGACTCTGGCACCAGCAGGAGGCCGGTCCATGTTTAGTCCTGACTCTGGCACCAGCAGGAGGCCGGTCCACGTTTAGTCCTGACTCTGGCACCAGCAGGAGGCCTGTGTTGTCTGCATAATTGTGATAAGACACATTATTGCAGTGCATTAACTGACCTAACGGGGCCCCTCTAAAGCTCCTGCTGAATGGTTTTGGTTCAGGTAATTTTGGGCGAGATTTGTACTTGATTGATATTAGTGTTTATCATACAATTTTTTTATTTTTATGTAATGCCTCATTTATTCAGGTGTTTTCTAGCTCTCAAACTTTTGCCACCAAGTGCAACCTAAGAAAATATTTAGCTTTTAAGTACATCATATCAAACCAAGTTTATAACAGCCTATTATCAATAGGGATAATCAAGGTCTGAAAGAGCTGAAATATTGTTGCAACCAAGAACATAGCGCAAATACTTTACAGGAATCATATGCTTTCTCCCTAAATTCAAATGCCTGTGATTGACAGGTGGATTAACCAATTAGAGAAACTACATCTCTCAAAGACCTGCTAGTCTGCTTTTAAAAAGTGCACCTCCTCCAGCACCTATTTGAGCTCGTTAGCTGCATAAAGACACCTGTCCACCCCACACTCAGTCAGACTCCAGACTTCAGTCCAGACTTCTGTACCAAATATTGACACTGATCTCAGGTGTTCAAATACTTATTTGCAGTAATAACATAAGAATAAATTATTTAAAAATCATACAATGTGATTCTGTCTCTCCCAGTAGAAATGCACCTGCGATGACAATGTCAGACATCATTTCAGACATCATTTGGAAAAAGTGGGAGAACTTGCAAAATTGCATAATGTTCAAATACTTTCTTTCCTCACTGTAACCAAAAAGCAAACTTAATATAAATTATAACAAAAGGTTGTAAGGTAGCAACATTTTGACTTTGTCCGAAAATCTGTAGATATTGAGATGATTGCTGTGATTGGCTGAGAAAAGCGCACCTGAGCCAATCAGCAGCAAGAATCCTCTGCAAGTCGTCCTTTTTCCAATGTGAGCTTTTACAGATCCGTGCATACTTTCCTATAAAGTGTGAAGTTAAAGCTGCGCAACTTTCACCAGATCTGATCTTGTCACACCAGGTGCCACAGTGCGGCGGCACACCACCTAGCAAAGTGCTTTAAGTGCCTCGATGGTGGAAAAGCACTATATAAATACACTGTAATAATAATCATCATAATCATAATCATAATCATAATACTTGCACTTTCACTGAAAGTGTGTGTTGTTGTTTTTTTTTTTGCACCCAATTAAGTTTTTGTTTGTGATAACTGCTGTACGTGCTACTCTTACTTTGACTTCATTAGTTCATTTTAAGACCCCAAATGCACCACACACCGCAAATATTTGTTTGAATGATTCAGATTTAAATTATGAATTGAATTCCTCCTTGCCACGACCATTTGCCCAATATCATACTCTCCTGTCAACTAAAGACTTCATGCCTGAGAAGGTAAACAAATATTGTGGTTTTTTTTTCCCCATAATCAAGCCCTACTTATGTTTGAGCAATCCTACATATTTATGACTTCAAAATCAACTTCCCTTTTGCGTGTGAAGGCCCCCGCTCTTCCTGGGCATGCAGAGACTGCAGGAGGATTATGTAACTGTAGGACTAAACAGGGCCTTTTCCAAGCTCATGTTTTTGTGGGACTTGTAGATGTTTGCTGCTCCTCTCTGGGGGGTCTTTATACACCCACCCAGTGTCCAGCCCACTGTATACATGCAAAATACACACAGACACCAAGCCGCCGCCGTAATGACCAAGATGTCTGAAAAACATGGTCTCTCCAGGAAACCCAAGAGCTTGTTTTGGTTACAAAAACTTCACTGGCTCTGTCATGAAGGTCCGGAAAATAAATTAATTTCAAACTAACTGCATTTATAACAGGATTTCTAAATTGCATGTAAACCCAGTACTTAGATTTGGGGGCGTTATTCCAATTTCAGATTAGCACAACTGGATAATGTCCTTGATACTGATCTGAGATATAGCAGACTCTGATTATGTCGAGGACTAGCTTGTGATTCATTGTTTTGGCCCTCCGTCAATGAACATAAATTGTTCTGATGTGTTCAAATGCTGGTGATATTTTGAAACCTAAAGACTTCAATGTGAAAGTTGTTGGCGTTTTATTTATTTGCAAAACTATGATTGTGTTTAATGGGAAGAAAAGCATGGAAAATGTAGCTTTTAACCAAACATATATATTAGCTAAATAGCTTTAAAGCATTATTAAGTTGAAAGATGAAATACAAATGTAAGCAAAATCATTTTCCAACAAAGGCCAACATAATGCATGGTATGTTCAATTTAAGTATGTCATACACAAACACATGTAGACAGTTTTGCACACAACCTGGTACTGATATAAACAGTCTGTCCCATTCATTTGAATGAGGCAGCAAAATAAAAACATGAATTTTGAAGACACGTGGCTGCTGTTTAGGCCCGTAATCAGGAAACTGCTTGACTGACAGACTGCTCCAAATCCAAATCAGGTCAAAACCAGAACTAAACCACTGTAAATAACATTAAAGTCTGGGTGATGCCTAAAAGAACATGCAATGTGTATTTGAAGCTCATTGAAAAACATATTTGTATTGCTTGATGTTGCGTATTTAAGGTAAGATCACCTTTATTTGTCCCACAATAGGGAAATTCCACTGTTGCAACAAAGGGTACAGAAACAGATTAGGCACAGTATAATGATAAAAACAGATCACTTAGAAAAAAAACTCTTATAAAAAACCCTTATAAAAAACTCTTATAAAAAACCCTTATAAAAAACTCTTATAAAAAACTCTTATAAAAAACTCTTATAAAAAACACTTAAAAAACAGATAACTTAGAAACTCTTATAATCTTAATAATAATAACACTCTTATTTACAGCTGTCATATGGACCGAAAATAGTATTTGCAACGAACCCATTTTAATAATAAAAAACAACGAACCTGTCTGAAATGAATGCTGTAAAAATGATTCACAGGAACTCAAATAACAACCTAGTTAATTAGTTTAGTCGCAAATAAGACATGCCAGGCATTAAGAATCCAATCACAATAAGGGCTAGTGTAGATTGTGCCAAGCTTCAGTTTATAAGACAGAGTTCCATACCCACTCAAGAATGTGGCCAAAGGACACAATGAGCGCCTGCACTGTGCAAGAGAGAATCCAGCCCCGGCTCGGTTCCAGTGTCCATAGAGATGTTGACATGAGAAATGGCAGACCTTACGTACCAGTCCGTGTGCGTCTTCCTCTCGAGCAAACCTTTGTTCCTAATGAGACATGATATTGATAGTTTATTTGGCAATCCTTTGGTTTCGCTCCACACATTTGGTTGAGGTCTTGTGCGTGTCTGAGTACACATGGAAACACTTCTCTGGATAATCCGAACATGATGCTACAGCAATCACAGCTCACTGCCTCGCCTCCATCAATGTGATGAATGCCTCATCAAATCCAAGGCTCACTTTTCAACATTCAAGCAATTTACTCATTTCACCCCTAATTTAACTAGAGTGAGCAGCTTGAGCGGTGTAAAGTTAAAATGTCTGGTTTTAATATCACTGCAAGAAAAGAATACTTTTACTGAAGCTTAAGAAGGGCCTCACGGGTCCTGCCGGGTTGCACCAGTCGCTTTGAAGGATGGGTCAAATGCAGAAGAAGTTTATAACAGAGACAACATCTATTCCTTATTCCGACCACCCATATTTGTTTATCTGTTCAATGACTGAGGTCCCTTTCACAATAAATGGCAGCCCTGTGTTTTTCACTTCTGCTTTTAATTGTGTGTGCGCGTACGTAGCTTGTATAATTGTTTTACTCATGTCTGCTGTTTACAAAGGTAGGGAAATACTTAATTACATTTACGCAATTACATTTACTTAGTAAAATAGCACTTCTCTGAATATTGTATTTATTTATTGTATATAGACATAGCAATTACATTGGACGAACCAGATGCATTGTTTCAAGTGTTGTGGCAAAAATGCTCATTTTCAACACGTGTCCACATGAGGCTTTTAGAACAATCCAGTACAAAAACACAGGATAAAAAATTTGCAAAGATAAAGTATAAAAATGATCAACTACACAGTCTCCTCTGACAGAGGCTCTGGTGTTAGGTCTGAGCCCTGACCCCAGACCAGAAAACAGCGGGGACACATGAGAAGTCAAACATTTCAAAAACAACATTTTCGAATGTGAAGCGATTGCGGTATGTTTTTGGATGATGTCGCCTTTTGGGTTCTCTGTCCAATACCTTAATTGTCTGCTTGTACAATGATACGACTGGCCGAAGTGTTGAGAGCCAGGTCTGGGACCATGAGGGGAGACAGTAAGAGAGATACCAAGGCATGTTGATATAACAGAGCAGCTTGATGAGACCGCGCCCTTCTGATGAAACGAAAACAGCACAAGTTTGGTTTAACCTTTTTGCAAACACTCTTGAATAGTAATTTTTAGGCTCAATACTTTTACTTCTACTTAATTATTACAAAGTGTAACAAAAAGTGTTGGTTCCTCTTCCTACTGTGACTAAATCTACAAATGTCATAAACTTTAGGTTGACAATGTTAAATTATTTGAATATTTGTGTTTCTTGCACCGTTCCTTCCGATATTACTTTTTTTGTGTCTGCCCTTTAAAAATACCAGATTTTGTGCATAATTTAATGTTTTGTCCTTAAAATTACATTAACTTCAAATTATAAACCAGATGTTTTGTCCAGTTGTAGTAGTTTCGCCCAATACTATTTTGGTCTAACTTGAGTAATGTCTTTGACCACTGCTTTGTATTTTGAAATAACAGTAGTAAATATTTGACAACCCTACCCACTTCTGGCTGTAAAAAGATATTGTGTAAGATTGGAGCCAGTGTCATACATTTCCTGACCAACCACATGCAAACTGATTACACACAGTGGACACATGGTGCACACACTACTGCTCTTAAATAATGGTGACAACAGAAGCCCGCTGACAATGATGGATGGGGGTGGGACCTTCTTTGGCCAAAAGAATGACCTCTTGTCCAATCAGGAGTTGGCAGCGTGACCTTTGGACCAATCACAGCACTTCCAGGTCAAACATGACCCTAGGGTCCGCACTGGGACAATCTGTCCATCTGGAAACAACTGGACGCAGCAGCAGCAGAGAGGCAGGAGAGGAGAGGGATTGAGTCTGGAGAGGGGCAGGAGAAGCGGAAAATCTATTTAAGTGGGTCATTTGTTTTGGCTGGATGCCGCCGCACCTACCAACGTAAATATTTACCCTACCTGGATTTTTAATAAGGGTGTCACAAAAGTGGGACTTTGTTATTTGATTTTTCATAATCTGAAGTCCATCATTTTAGTGGACATTAACAATCATTCACATGTACAACTGTAGTAACACTGAGCGTAGTAACACTGAGCGTAGTAATACTGAGCGTAGTAACACTGACCGCAGTAAAACTGAGCGTAGTAACACTGACCGTAGTAACACTGACCGCAGTAACACTGACCGCAGTAACACTGACCGCAGTAACACTGACCGTAGTAACACTGACCGCAGTAATACTGACCGCAGTAACACTGACGTAAGAAAACTGACTGTGGTCAAACCTGACTGTGGACACCGACTGACTGTAATAACACTGTGTTACACCAGTGACAGTGGTAACACTGCGGTGATACTGACTGTCGGCAGTAACGCTGACTGACTGCAGAAATGACTGACTGTAATAACACCTGTGGTAACTGACTTTAGAAACACTGGGCGCATTCACATTGAGAGAGAGTAATTGTTGTATTTGGAAGACAAAATTAATTTAGAAAAACTTTCAATCCAAACAAAAAGTATATTTTTGTCTTTGCTGCTTTTTTGCATAATTTTCTTTCAAAACCTGCACAGATATGAACAATCAGAAATAAATCAGATTACTCTCATCAGATGTAACTGTTTACATGGCATTTCAATAATCTGATAACAGCAAAGATCAGATAATGACTACATTTGGTCTGCATGTGAACATAGCCACTGACTGTGCTTGCGCCAACTGTGGTAACGGCAAATAAAGAAATACATAGACAAGGTCTGTTGTAGGATAGGAATAAGAATGTTTTGTGTTTATTCTGTACTTTTATTTAGATACTACATGTTCTATTTATTTTTTTAGAGAAGAAATGTTATAAATTATTCACTGTTATTTACCTGTTGTAAATGAATACAACCATGAGTGAACAGGCTTTCTCTGCGTTCTCCATGTGTTAGCCATTAGCACCAATCAACCCGCCACGTGGAGCCGACTTTCCCGCTGATGGATAGATGTCCAGACCACTTTCCTCTCCTCCTACCCCCCTCACCCCCTTCTCAGAGTTTACAGCTCCTGTCACACCTCAGATGGATGCTAAATGAACAGCAGCTCATGATTAGCTTTAGCGTGTAGCGTGTGATGTATGTTGGCGGTGGCTAAGTGCTGGGCTCTGGGTGGCTAACTGGCTGAGGCTGAGGAGATGCAGACCATAGCCTTTACCAAGAGCCAGCAATCAAGCAGATTTGAAGCATAAATTATATAGACTGGCGAGACCTGAGACTGAGTGTGGAAAACAAAACTATAGCTTTGGATAATTCAACTGAAGAAAAAAATAACATGCTCCAGGCAAAAGCTTGAAGCTTTTTATCTGTAAGCAAATATTCTGGAAAAGTATGCCTGCACTTTGAATATGGTCAAATTTAGATTTTCTTGAGTTATAAATTTGTGAAATATAGTTTGAAATTCCAGTTGAATTCAGTCTTGTACACTGAAAACCGATCAAGCAAGCCAATACTGCATCATCTAGAGATCATTTCAGCGCATATTGTCTCTTCTACAAAGCATCTTTTTTAGCAACTACCAACTTCAGTGCTTGGGGTAGCTGGTTTTAACTAGGACATTGATATTATTACCTTGCATAGGAGGATGAATTCCCAATAGTTGTGAGTCCCAAAACTCATGAGAATTCATCTCGGACCTCTCTTGTGTCTGTGTTTGGGTTCGAAACACTTGAGTCCAGTCCAATCAGCCTATTTTAGCAAAAAATATGGGACTTTTGGTTTTTGGAAAACATGCAGAATTTTGCCAACCTGGCTCACGCCAGATTGATCTGTGTCTCACTCTGCCGTGGCATGTCAACAAAATACATCATGCTGATTGTTCGAAGCATCACAACAGTGGAAGAAACAGAAACATCTAAATGATTGAGAAAGAGGACTGTGCTTTTCCGAACACTGGATTTACAGTGTTCGGAAAAGCACAGTCCTCTTTCTCATCCACAAATGCACAAAGTGCCTTTGTATGACCGTTTTTTGGAAAAAACAAAACAGTCGATATTTCTCCTAAAATAGTACGGCCATCAGCACCGCCATGTTTGTTTTGGTTCAGGTTGTTTTGACTTCCGCCCAAACCACAATGCTGCTCTGTGATTGGTTCCAGTCCTGCCTGCGGGCCCTAAATGCCATGTGATTGGCCCGTTAAACCACTGGTGTGGACTGCAAACAAATCACCAGGAGCCTAACAAGATGAATTCTCAAGTGTTTGCGAACAATGACAAGAATTCATCTTGGTGGCAAGATGAAATCTTTGCAAGCATTTTGCGCATTTGTAGATGAGAAAGACGTCCATGTTTCTCTCTTAACTGGATTTTACAAGTTTGATTTCTCTGCTGCTCCACTGTGTGCAGCTTCGCCCACTCAGCATGAAGTCTTCGTCTGAATGTTATGCCTTTTCCCTCACTTCCAGAACTTGAATCTTGAGTGCTACACATGGTTGGCTTCGGTTTTTATCTATGATGTCTGTGAAAATATATAACTTTTGCAAGAATCTGCACAATTCTTGTTTCAAAAATCAGTTCAAAGTGTGGACGGTTTGTCATTGCCTAACTGACTGTGATCTGATCTCTCAATATCACATGTTTTATCCCCAGAGATCTAAGAGTAAACGTGTAATGCTTTGATGGCGGTTGACTGCCATCTCTCTCAGCCCATTCACAAAGCCCACAATGTCTCTTTGTGTCTGGGAGTCCACACAGCTGCCAGCACCTGTCAATCAAGATGCGTCACAGCCAATAACAGCACCCCGTCACTCCTTTTTGTCCCGATCGCCTTTGGGCTCGGACACTTGAGACAGGCTGGACTGACAGCCATTCACATGCACGGGCTTCTACGTACCACTACTACTGTCAGTCTGTGTGAGCGTGCATGTGGAAGGGCGTGCACGTGAAGGCAGGAGTGTGCACGTGAGGGGGGGTGGGGGTCTGATGAAGTGATCAAAGAGAGGCCAAACACATAGCGGTGCCATGGTGACAGCACAGACATGATCTAATTTGAGCGACCACACTGACGAGAGAGCAGACACTTCTCTGACTCGCTGCCCACATGGGACGTCCTGTTCACACACAGAAAATATAGGGACATTTCAAATCTAGAGGTGATTGGAAGTGTGATCTGAGGTCCAGGTCACACTGATCACAACAGCAGCAGCCTCAGCCTGGTCTAACACAACTGAAGGAAGTCTGCAGAGCCTCAGGAAGATTCTAGTCTAGTGACCAAGTTGATCTGCACTTGTTTTGGCATTAAGGTGCAACATAAAACACAGAGCAATAATAAAAACAACATATATGAAATCCAAAGGGCATGTAAAGTTGCATGCCCTTTAACAGTTTAAAATTACTATAGTATAACATTTCAATTAAAATATGCTTAATATGTACACAAGAGTTTACAGTTGCATTTAGAAAGTGACAGTGCAGTGAGTGATTGAATTGCAGTTAAAGTGGCAGGTGTTTAAGAAGTGTTCATGAGTCCAACGGCAGAGGGGATGAAGCTATCCTTGTGACGGGAGGTTCTGGTCCGGATGGACCGTAGCCTCCTGCCTGAGGGGAGTGGCTCAGGGTGAGAAGGGTCAGCTGTGATCCGACCTGCTCGTCCCAGAGCCCTGGAGACGTACAGGTCCTGCAGAGATGGAAATCTGGAGTCAATCACCTTCTCAGCAGAACGCACGATGCGCTGTAGTCTCTGTTTGTCCCTGGCTGTGGCTCCAGCGTACCACACGTGATGGAGGAGGTGAGGATGGACTCAATGATGGCCGTGTAGAACTGCACCACCTCATCTGCCCTGGCAGCTTGGCTTTCCTCAGCTTTCCTCAGGCTTTTTTGATGAGGGAGCTGATGGTGGGCTCCTACTTGAGGTCCTGGGTGATGGTGGTGCCGAGGAAGCGGAAGGAGTCCACGGTGGTGATGGGGTTTGAGGTTGGGGTATGAGTGCCTTGGTTGTCAAAACATTCCTCCAAACTTTATATCAACAGCCTCAGCCTGACTCGTACTGGGACTTAGGTGCCCCAGTTACTTAAGTCTCATCCATATCACTTTAATATATGCTTTAAAAAGATAGCCAGGAAAAAGCAGCATTGAATGATGTGTATATATTTATTCTTTTAAAAAGAAAAATCATAATAAAATGTGGAAGAGTACCGTTACTTTAAAATAATGTTATTTAAAAAAGGGGCCATAATATGGTGGGAATCATATGTTTATCAGTGTTTATATTCACTTGGAGGTTTACTGGTTTTCTGCGCCCCCTGGTGGTCAACAGGTCATTTTTGAAAAACCTTGTCAGAGAACAATAAGATAATGAACTCATCACATCATTACATTACATTTGTTGTGTTTCCTATTGAAACCACGGTTTTAGAAATATAAAAAGAAAAATTCTAAGATTATGCTAAGGTAAAACATACCATTTAAAAAATGATAATTGAATAATTTACTAGTTTGGAGTGAAAAAAAGAAGCTGAAACAGTGCATGGACAATATTTGCTACATTATTATTACCAACTGCATTATATTGCGACATTATATCTCAGATCACACAAGTATGTGGTGTGCCGTAGGTGCCATGACTGAAAAAAAGGTTGAAAAACACTGTTCTAAGCATGTGATTAAGAGGAATATAACGCTGAATCACTGAAATCACTGAAGTCATTTTATGAACATTTAAGATTTTAAAAAGCAACCGTAAACCCTTGGAATGTTGATTGTACCTCAGTATAATTGCAACTGTGCTGCCAGTTCTGTATTGTTATTTTACATCCAATTTCTTACAGTGTATTACAATTACTCCCCTCTCTCCTCATTTCCTCCCTCTTTTCCTTCTCTCTCGCTCGTCTCGTTCCCCCTCCCCTTCCCCTCCCTGTCTCCTCCCCCCTCCCCCCTCTCCCCTCCCCTCAGATAAATGTTTCTTGCCGTGCTAATTGCTGCTCTTGTGCTCTGGATCTTGCTGTAATCAGTGCAGGGCTGTGGTTTGTTTTCACAGGCACTGCACCATCATTTATAACCTCTCCCTCGCTGCCTCTCTCACTCTCTCTCTTTCTCTCTCTCTCCTGGGCCCCCTCGCACACCCCCACCCATGGCCCATTGTCAAGAGTTATGGCCCTGCTCTGAATGGGCCCATAGTCTCAGTGTGCCAGGCGTGTAAAGGAAGTTGCAATATGATACGTACACCGCAACACTGAAAATAAAGAAAATATCCACATTTAATATTCACAAATGTATGTTTTCAGTAGTTTTAATTAGATTTTTATAACCTGACACCTTTCCCCATTTATTTTAGTTTTCTGTTGACCAAAACAAAGAAATACAATGATCTATATAAGTGTTCCTATAACTTAACATTTTCAAGTGCAAAAAGGAGTCATGAGATATCATTATTTTATGGAATGCAACAAGTCAATATTTCTGAATCATTTATTCATTTCTATGCAGCCAAAGCAGTCCTGAGAGGCAAAATCATTACAGTTACCTCTGCTAAAAAGAGACAAAGGCAGAAAAACTATATGAGCAAAAATGCTCCAATGCGACAGGAAGTTCAATTAAAAAGTTAATTTAATGATCAGATCTTACAAGACATAATGAAATGAATACAACAATTTGGTGAAAAGCGGCAATTATTTGAATCAACTCTTGGATATCTTTCAGAATCAGACTGCTGTATCAAAAACTGGTAAGCAATTCAACTCTACTTTTGGAGCATAGTCAGAAGTCAGAAAATCCAGTAAAGGGTGCAAAAGAGCTAAGACAGTGAAGGCTATTTGAACATGCATAGTGTGTGGACTTAGAAACGCAGAGGAGCACTTCCTTGAGTAGGAGGGGCACCACCTCATCACATCACTCGGTGGAGACAGAAAAGGTGGTTTTTGAGCTGAATCGAAGGAGTCGAAAGCAAACTGATTTCTCAAACATGTGTGAGTGAAATTAAACACAACTTGATGAAGAAATAACATTATGCAAGACCTTAGGAATAATAAATAAATAAATGGCAAGCAAAATTAAGATGGAATTTTTACGTAATTTAGCTTTGACTACAACCAAATTCTGTCATCTAAACCCTATAGAAACTAAAACAAAATAAGTTATAATTTGTAATTTCTGAAACAATTAGCAGCGCCATGGCACAAAGCTGGTAGCATTTTTACCTCACAGCCAAAAGGTCTCAGGTTCAAATGCCATATTTCTGAGTGGAGTTTCCTCTGTCCTGCCTGTCTGGTGTTTTTAATGCAGATTCAATAGGCAGGCACTTGTTTTTTGTCCCCTGCAGCGCCCCCTCCTGTCAGCGTGAAACTCTGGTCAAATGGCTGTGAGCTGTGGGAGGCCCGAAGGTCTGAGAGGTGCACACGGCACAGAACAGGCAGGTGTCCAGCTGGAGCACGGCTGCGAATTATCAAATATAATCAGACGTAATCAAATCAGATGTAATATCAGATGTAATGTCATTTGTTTGACAGTTGACAGGCGACGTGTTCCGCCCCCGTCACTCACAACTGAGCACAACGAGCAACCGCACGGAGAAAGAAAGTAAAATATGCAATACAAACAAGAAATAGCATAAATAATAATGTGAAAACAGCCACTCAATTGAAATTACGTATTACAATGTGTGTATTTTATATATTGTAGTGTTTATTAATAACACACTAACAATAATTTTAAGAAACACTTGAAATCTTACTTTTTTTTAAAAATAGAAAATGTATATTATATGTTGTATTTTGTATGTGTCCATTTTAACTTTATATTAATGTGTCGATTTTAATTTTATGTTTATGTCTGTGTGTGTATTTGTTGTTTAATTTGGCTCTAGGAATCATAGCGGTAAAAATCATACTAAAAAATACTTTCAAAAATGAATCTGGGAAAAGACCAGAGCGAATTCCATGTGTTTATTGGAGCTCTGATTTTCTGCAGAACTGGTTTCCATCATTTATCACTCAGGTCAGGCATCTAAACCTGACACTTTATTTACTCTATTCCTACTACTACAAGTACGACTACTTATACTTCGTCTATTCCTTCTTCACTGCTGCGATGCTTTGCCACAACTGCTGCCAGAAGTACTTCAATCAAGACGATACAACGTTAATGTGTACTGTAGCTCCTGCAGCATATCATAAACATACTGTCATAATACAAATTTTTTCAATGCTGATTTTTCTTTTAATTGAACTCTAAAACTGCTGTACACTTCTAAGAAATTCTCTGCCTGGTATGTCCACTCTTGAAAAAAGCTATTCAACTTAGTAATGGTTTACGTCAAGTAGAGGTATCAGAACATTCGAATTGAACTAAGATTAGGGACAAAGATCCTACTCCTCCTCCTTGCTACTACTACTACTACTACCTACTACTACTACTACTACTACTACTACACTACTACTAACTATATCTAGCTCTACTGCAGATGTGAACTAAATGAATGTTGCAAGGTTATTAATATTGACAGCTTCACAAGTTGTTTTTTTCTCATTGCAAATTGTCAAAACAGATACATGTAATGTTAACTACTACTACTACTACTGTATATTACTACAAATACTACAACTACTACTACTACTACTACTACTACTACTTTCTACTAACCACCACTACTACATTCAATTATTCATCACAAATTGCCAAAGAAGATAAGTTCATTGTAAACAATATTATGTAATTAGTTTATGTGAATACTGCTACTACTACTGCTGCTACTACTTAGGGGACTACTACTACTACTACTTACTACTACTGGGACTACTACTACTACTACTACTACTACTGCTGCTGCTGCTGCTACTACTCCCTGCTTCCATCCTGCAGACTACACCTGGTTTCCTTCTGTCAACACATCCTTCCATTTCTCACAGACCTTTCACCCCCCCCCCCCCCGACTTCTTTATTTACCCTCTGCTCTCTCCCTCTCCTCCCTCTTCTCCCCCCCGCCCCGCCCCACCCCCCTTCTCTCTCTCTCTCTCTCCTGCTCGCTCGATCACTCTGGCCCCGCCCTCTCTCTCTCTCTCTCCCTCAGTTCCTCTTCGCTCGCCCACTGACATCACACATTAATCTGCCAATCCGCCGCGAGCCGATCCGTCACTGTCAGGGCTCGGGCCAATCACAGAGGCCGTTGTGATCGGTGGCGACCAATGGGAACGCAGGATTTGTTGGAATTTGGGAGAGAGAGAGAGAGAAACTCAACCTATATCGACAGGTCAAAACAGGTGCACCCAAACTGAACCAGGACTGAACCAGGACTCAACATAGATCAGGCCCAAACTAAATACCAGAACTAAACCAAGTGGAAGGACTAAACCAGGTCTAAACTTGGACTGAAGAAGGACTAAACCCGGTCCTATCTAGGACTGAACCAGGGCTAAATCGGGTCTAACCAAGGACTAAACCAGGTTTGGACATGGACTAAACAGGACTAAATGAAAAAGGATTTAACAAAGTTCTTCTGGACAATACCAGGAAAAGTTGAACCAAAAATGTAAACAAGGAGTAAACCAAGTCTAAAAAAGACAACAAGACTAAACCAGGTTTAACCAAGGACTAACCCAAAGCTACGTTTAAAAAAACTCTGAACTGTCCTGGCCTCGTTTTACTTGAGGTTGTTGGTTTGATCAGCTCTGAAAGTATGTCCAAACAACAACAACAACAACAACAACAAAAACAACTAAACCATGTCAAATCAGGACTAAAGCAGGTCTGTAGAGGAAAGTTTAACATGAAATCAAATTAGACCTAAAAAGAACACAATCTTGAAATAAATGAATACATTTGGGGAGACTGGAGTGGCACTGCAGCATGCCACCAGGAGAGGGCACTGTGGCCCTTCTTCTTATTTACGCACACCTTAAATGCCTCCACAATAAAATGTAGTGGAATATTCTTTTTCCATTCAATTTATGAAAATGAAACAAATAAACACAACAACAAAAATGAAGATACGAAATATGTGTGAGGATTCTCTGCTGAAATGGCAATTTATTTTACAATATTGTCAATTCCAAGTTAATTCCATTATTTCAACCTTCATTTTAAAGTATCTGTCAAATGTGGACATGTGACGTGTAATTTGTCATTTCATTTGGACAAATAGGAATACAATGTGTAACTGTCATTGTAATCATGTTTAAGATTTGGCATTGAAAAAGTGTAAACTGGATTACCTGTTGACATGGGAATATAAATGGGATTATATGTTCTCTTTATTCAAAGTGCCATTTAATTGTCCTTTGGCTGGCTCCACGGGACATCACAGCATTCTATAACCTCTAAAGTTTAACACTGACCTGCAGATAGGTCGGACAGGTCAGAATTCTCAGGTAGAATCCACTGTGTAACTGTCTTTTTACTGAGCCTATTCACATGAAACAAAAACGGACTCAAACGTCCGCGTCTTGTCTGTCAGCACAAATATACTGAAGTGAATATAGTTTTTCTCAACACGCAGCCTCAGAAAGTGATGTTCAACCTCAAAGACGCGATTGTTGTAAGTTGTAAGACTTTAAGACAAAGCCAATTCCAGTGATAATCAATGATTTGTGGATCATAAATGTTGTTATTTCTTTCAAAAACAGTATAAATGATTGTACTTCTGAGTTTCACTCTTCATCACGGCTGCGTTAGTTAAAGGTTCAAATGAAAGCTCACTGAATCACATGTTGCTGTTTTACTGTAAATTGCTTTAGAGGAACAGCACCACCTGGTGGATTGCCTCGATAAAAAATAGATCATGAATCTATTATATTTCCAGTTTCATAATAGCTTCAATCCACAGAGTCATCTTTATGAAGCCCTCACTGGTCAACGGCTGACCACTGTAGACATGAAAACGTGTACAGAAACTCTAGTGTCCAGCTTCATGAGGTCATAGCAGCTTATCAAAGCCTGAGCTCTTTAGCTTCTGAGATGGTTTGGGCCGCGTTAGTACTCGGATGGGAGACCACGGGAACACCAGGTTCCTCAGGGGGGCGGTAGTGCACATTGTTGCTGTGTCTTTGGGCACTTTGTCCTGATGCTTGTGTATGAAAGAGGGTCAATGTGGAACAACAGATGAAAATGAGCTCATGGTTATAAGCCAGTGTGTTCACAGCATGTGTATCATGCTTATTAACATTATTTGTTCACTGGCATGAACAAATAATTATGATTTCTCTCTCGTTCCTCATTTTCTTTGGTACTCTGCCCACCTGACCTGTAGCACCGTCAGCACAAGTAGTTTCCCATTTACACTGTTGAAAAATATAGCTAATAATAGAGCACTAGTATATAATATTACAAAAAACAGTTTGTGGAGGGATGCACTCTGAAAACAAGCTCATGGATAATACTGGCAATAAAACGATATAATTTCAATGTTTTTTTATCAATAATAATCACACAAGAAGGGTTGATAGCTGATATATAAAAACAAAACTTGTTTTCTACTCAAAGGGTCACAGAGTTCTACTGTCTGAAAACAAATCTCACGTGATTGCAATGACTGCTACCCACCAGCAGAGGGAGACACACAGTAAACGTGTCTAAATCTCACACATCATACAACGGAAAAAACAACCCCTGGTATTTAGGAGGGTCCGCTGCCAACAAAATGAAAAACTAAACAAACAAAAACGCACGTATTACATAAGGTAAGAATAAGAGATGAATTATGTCGAATTAAAAAAAGATTGACTGACAACAGGAGACGGAAACGAAATTAAAAGTACCAGAACTTGAACCATTTATTTTTTCCCCCCTCTGTGTAATTTGCATCCTCCACCAGCAGAGGGCAGTGCTCTTCCTTCAACAGGCCTATAGAGTTGCTCTGATAGGCCATGTGATCAGCCTACTCGAAACTATATATTTGCAATGTGTTTTGTTTTTCGATGTATTCGATTTATTTTATTATTATTGTATTTTAGTTTCATTTTTAAATACTCTCTGAAAGCAACAACAAAAACACGTAGGCCTATTTGTGTTATTTCTTATATTATTGATACATTTTTAGGTTTACGGAATTTTCCAGTGGATACAACATTTTACATTTCTAATCAAAATTTTCCAACGAAAATATGCTAAAATTCAACATACACTCAACTCAAGTCTTATTTTATTATTTTATACAAGGTATTTGTATATTAGTATATTTTTTATTAAAATAAAAAAAAAATGACATTAATATTGAAAACAACTAAAAAACAATATCGTAGAGGCTTTGTGTTGACAGAGAATTGAAACATCATACATTTATAGCGCACATACATAACGGTAACTGTTGAATACGTCATGACTATTCGATATTCGTCATTCATTCATCAACATCCTCACTTTACACGTAATTCTTGGGCCTCGCGCGAGCTGTGAGGTGAGAACCAATCACAATCACGAAAATACATCCGGAACGAACGATTGGCTGAGGCTACGTAGCCACGTGACCGCTGAGGTAGGCCGTTCTGGACCAATCGTCATCGAGCTTCTCTCCACGAGCTCATTAATATTCATGATACTGACTCTGCGCTGCGATTGGACAGAACAGGATGGACAACCAGCCAATGGGAGACAGTTTACGCGTGCTCGTAATAATAAGGAAAAGTGTGCAAATATCACTTTATTTTGAGTCATGTTCAGAAATGAAAAGCCAGTAAACGTCCAAATTAGAATTTCAGCAACATGTAAACACAATATTAGTCTTTGGCGTTCATAGAAAATGTTCAGAAACATATTTAGCTTTCTTTTAGCTTTGTATATAGCTTCTCTCCTTTGTAGGCTAAAGATAAACTAGCTAACTGTGCAAACGCTGCTCTTCTCACATTCAAAAACGAATTACATTTTATGCTACATTTTGTAACAAGTTTTTTTTTTTTTTATCATGTATACAAAATAAATTGTTTTTCTGCAAACAGTGTACTCTTCAGGCTTTGGGGGTAAAATCCGAAGTTTGGCTACTTGGCTATTAGAAAATATATATAGCAAATTGTAACAAAGTATTCTTCAAACACAACAAAATCCCTTGCAATCCACATAAATATAAATACATCTACAAAAAATTAGTATCATTAATTATGTAACAATCTTTCTTCATGGTGTAACACGAAAACAGAACACACATTTATCAAATATGGCAAAAATCATTTCAAGATGGACCACTTTATCTGCTCCTTTGCCGACTGCAAAACCTGAAAAGATAAAATAATGATCAGGTCACAGGGCAATTTTTGTTTTAAATTCTTAAAATATATATCTATAGCATATATCTATTTCAATCAAATTATTCCGTTTTAAAATTATCACTTTTATTTTTAATCTTTCACGAAGACTGCAGAGGCTACAACCATCCACCAGGGGTCATCTGTGACAGGCAAAACTGTCCAAATATATTCGCTTTTAATTATAATTACCTTAAATCCACATCCTAAATAGATTTATATGGGACGTTGTGACATCAAATATATTTTGTCCAAATATTTTTTCTTTCAAGTTTGAATATATAACGCAAAAGCTATAACAATATAGCATGTTCGCATTTCGGATTATAAAAAAACAAACAATTAGAAACCCCACTAAAATGGCAAATATTATGCATAATTTTTATTATTAGTGCTTTTACTTGTGCATTTTATGTTAGACAAAATTACACCCGCAGAGGGAATTACACACAGTCTAAGATAATTTTTTTCAAACTGGCCTCTCACTTCCTGGTCTCAAAACGCAAATTCACAGACTGGAGATGATTTATGGACTTAAAAAACAGCAGAATTCTCAGAGCCACGTCACAGATCGAGAAAACGTCCGTTATCGAGGCGATTCAGAACGTTTTTAACGCTCGGAGGGATGAATCCTGATTTTCTAACCAGGATTCATCAAACTGGTGTGAATGAAGCTAAATGCTACTCAAGGTGTGTTTTTGATGAGTAACAATGTTAGAACATGGTTAAAAGAGAGGAAAAAGCATCTATTTAGCACAATATGTGTCAAAAAACAATGTTGTTATTAATAAATGTGCAGTTCCTAAAGCGGTCAGCAGATGGCCACAGACCGGGTTACTATAGACTTACGTTGGAGGTGAGGGCCAGCTTCTCTGTTATGTGCTGTGGGTTAGACAGGAGCAGGAAGTCATGTTAGTGACAGGCGAGCACAATCCCAGCGTTCACAGCAGTTACAGGCAGGAGAGGCGAGCACAATCCCAGCGTTCACAGCGCAGTTACAGGCAGGAGAGGCGAGCACAACCCCAGCGTTCACAGCGCAGTAGCAAACAGTTACAGGCAGGAGTGGCGAGCACAATCTCCAGCGTTCACAGCACAGTTACAGGCAGGAGTGGGCGAGCACAATCCCCAGCGTTCACAGCACGTTTACAGGCAGGAGAGGCGAGCACAATCCCAGCGTTCAACGCAGTACGCAGAGGGCGAGAATCACGTTCAATAAGCAGGCAGGAGAAGGCGAGCACAATCCCAGCCGTTCAAGCGCAGTTTTACGGACAGGAGGTGCCGAGCAACAAACCCACCAGCGTTCGCAGCACAGTTACAGGAAGGAGTGGCGAGACGCACAACCAACATTCAACGGCAACAGTTACGGCAGGAGAGGCGAGCACAACCCCCAGCGTTCACAGCACACAGTTACAGGCAGGGAGAGGCGAGCACAATCCCCATGCGCACGTTACCAGGCAGGAGAAGGCGAGCCACACAACCCCAGCGGTTCACAGGCCACAGTTACAGGCCAGGAGAAGGCGAGCACACCCCAGCGTTCACGGCACAGTTACAGGCAGGAGAGGCAGAGCACAACCCCAGCGTTCACGGCCCAGTTACAAGGCAGGGAGAGGCGAGCACAACCCCAGCGTTCACGGCACAGTTACAGGCAGGAGAGGCGAGCACAACCCAGCGTTCAGCACAGTTACAGGAGGAGAGCGAGCACAACCCCAGCGTTTCACTGCACAGTTACAGGCAGAGAGGCGAGCACAACCCCAGCGTTCAGCACAGTTACAGCAGAGAGGCGAGCACAACCCCAAGCTTGTTCACAGCACAGATTACAGGCAGGAGAGGCGAGCACCAACCCCAGCGTTCACGGCACAGTTACAGGCAGGAGAGGCGAGCACAACCCCAGCGTTCACAGCACAGTTACAGGCAGGAGAGGCGAGCACAACCCCAGCGTTCACAGCACAGTTACAGGCAGGAGAGGCGAGCACAATCCCCTCAAAGACTAAAGCCAGACTAAACCAGATATAACAGTGGACTACGATAGGTCCTTAACCTTGTGCAATGGTGGAAAGTATCCAAGTACAAAAAGGTAAAAGTACAGTGCTTAAGTCTTTCAGGTTCTGTATTTTCTACTCCTTTAAATTTTTTTTACTGAACGGACAATGATAAAGTACTTTCTTTAAGGTTTGAGCGCGTCTGTAATGACCATGGTTTTTTTGAACGTTCATGGTGACATCTTCAAAGGGTTTGAGCAAACAAAAATGTATTAATACAACTTTAGCCTTAATACTTTATATACTATAATAATGTGAAATCCTTTTCCTTTTTTACTCTAAAAACAGCTACTTTGATGCTTTTACTTTAGATTTACATTAGATTTAATGCGCTTGTACTTTTACTTAAAAAAAACAAAAACGAAATATATCCATCTCTCTATATCTATACAAAGATAAATTGCACATAAATGAAGGGGGGAAAAAAGAAAAAAAATGTTTTGGCCCAACATGTAACTGCTGGTGGATAGAGTTGCAGATTTCTTTTCATTGAGAGAACTACTTGAAAGTAATGAAGTAGAAGTAAAACCTACTGCTGTAAGACGCATTGCCATCACATCAAAACTACAACTCAACCACAAAATTGGAGCCTTTGCGATTTGCCAATTACGTCGATTCAAATTTCGATTCGTTTGAGCTCAATGTTGCAGTCCTGACCCGTGTGATTGCTCCTGCCTGTGTCTCCACTGTTTTACGCCAACATTAGATTTAAAGCTAAAGCAAGCCATTAGCATCAGAACTCTGCATAGAACAGGTCAATACAAGCAGCTGATGAAGAACACACGTGCACAAGCGGAGACGGTTAGCTTCTCATTCAAAAAGAGGCTGTGGTCATTTAGCTTCAAATCAACCTTCAACTTTAAAGAGACATTTTCAGCTAAATTGACTTTACTGAACGTTTGGTTGGATTTCTCATATTTTGAGTGATTTCTTCTAGTTTGAGTAATCTTGTATAGTCATTAGAGGCTCAACAAAATTCTGTTTACCTCCAATGCCCTATCCAGGTTTTTAACAGATCCATGACCATGAACTAATAAAACACCAGTAAAAGGCAAACTATGTCTCCTTTAATGTGGACGTGACTCAGCAGCCTGACGTTGAATAAAAAAAACTCAAACTTGGAAGTGGTCAAGAATAAATTGAGAAATAAAAATTGTATGGAAAACTATTACCAGCTACCCTACCCACAACTACTACTACTACTACTACTACTACTACTACTGCTACTGCGAGAACATGATGGCTCGGACGTTTGAGTGCAGTACCTGTGTAACGCTCTGTTCTGATAATGGGTTGTCGTCCGCCTGCAGAAAAAGAAAAAAAAAAAAAATCACAAATGTAAATGCACAAAACAAAATGGTATATATTTATATAAATATAAATAACATAGACAAGGCACTTCAAACTTTCAGATCACACCACAAATACATCCTGGTGTACAAACTAAAATAAGCACGGCAAATAAAAACGCCATAGTTTGAAGGAGGAGAGGATTAGTCCTAATTTGTAGTTTTGTACTGATGACTTGTTCAAGTGTATTTTCATATCACTTTGGAGGGATTTTATTCTCATTTCAAGAAGGGTTGCAAAAGGATAAGGGATCTTTCAAGCCAGATGCCCTTCCAGCAACAACCACACATGCTGAAGTGTAACTGAAGTGGGACACAACACACAGGTCAAAGCTATAACAAGACCATTCTTCAAGATCCTGGGTTAGTTCTCACGTCCATGCGTTACCTGTGTCCCCCCTTTGTCCCCCCCCGGTCCCTCACCCTGTCTCGGCCCCCTCCCCGTCCCCCCTGGGGCCCCTACAGCAGCTGGTTCCTGTCGTTTTGGCCCTCCACACTGCCAGTGATGTAGTCAAACAGCACGAAGCCATAGCCCGACTCAGTCACTTGCTGACAGAGAGACAGAAAGGGGGGGTGGAGAGGGAGAGAGGGGGGAGATATTAGAGAGGGACAGATAGAAGGGGGATATCAAAGGAGAGGAGGGGGATAGTAGAGAGGGGGACAAAGGGGGACAAAGGGGGGGAGGGGGGTGAGGGCAGATGGGACAGACTAAAAGTGCTCCTGTGCATTTTTAAAGTCCACACATGTTCACTGGACTTCCTCTGGTCAAGTGCCAGCCAGTCCCGGGCTGATCCCAGTACAAGCCCGTCTGCGGCACAGCACGCCTCAGACCGACTGAGAGTGTCCTCACAGCGGCGCCGCACAGAGCAGCAGAAGCCCAGCCGAGAAGAGCACGAGTTTGGCAAATAAAAGTCCTTATTTGGGACCAAAACCAAAAACAAATTCAAAAGCAGAAGTGTGGATAAATTGTGTGTTTTAGAAGATTGAAATACTTCACATCACATCACTTTCCATGTGTTTTATCTCCAGCACAACACCACATTTACTTTGTAATTTCAGATGTTGTTGGCGTTCTACTTCCTGTTTTTCTTCCGGAGAAGAAAATAGACTTACTCAGTCATTTTGTGGGTTGGTGGCTCTCGTTCATTACAACAGCAGTGTCATTACTGCAGAGTACTGCATGGCGTGGAATGGTGCGAGAATTAACTACTGCTTTTCAACATGCTACACTCCCCAATGCTGCCAGCAGAGGGCGGCAGACAAGCTCCAAGCTTTCTCTGTGACACTGAAAACCAGCTGCTGAAGTACATCTCAATTTATTCATGAAAAAATACACAAAACTATTGACTGGTAAAAAGTGTGTGGCAACAGTGAAAGTCTTACTCTGTAGTTGACCTTCTGTAAAACCTGCTGTGGATCACACTCCAGAATCACCCTGAAACACAAAACACAGTGAGCATCCAGCTACAACTCACCGCTTTAGGATCCTGTATTTACATATCCATCATGAAACCAGAGCGTGTCTTTATTGAGCTTCTAACTATGTTCTCAGATGAACCTGCTTCCCCATCAGGGCCCCCCCAGGTCTCAGATCTACCAGCACAGAAGAGGAAGTAGGAGGGGCTAGCCTGGGATCCAGAATGCACTTCTTCAATATTTATAAAGAGTGGTTCTGGTCACCTCTGTCCTCTGTCGCGCCCTCTGTCGCGCTACGTGTCAAACTCAAAACGTACTGTGCAATCAGAGTTCACTGGTGAAATGTGTGCCTTTTATCCTTGTACGCCATGTTTGTTTTGATATGGACGGACCATACGTGTCCCTGATTGGCTAATCCACCTGTCACTCCCATCCGAACTCAGGGAGATTATGGAGTGACCACACAGAGCAATCTATGGAAAATACAGATATATCATTCTGGATTTCCCAGGCAAGGTCTGGCCCCCCAGGCTGGGGATTTACATTCATGAAACCAAATAAAATGAGTCAGATTTGAACCTTGCAGTGTTGTTGATTAGAACTTTAAAATGTAGTCAATTTCCTTATTTGATTTATCAGGGGAGCATTACCATCACCTCTAGTTAGTCTTGGTTTAAATCTTAAATTACGGTCTTTACCGTCTTTTTTTCGGTCTTTTTTCAGTCTTTTTCAGTCTTTTTTCAGGTTTTTTTCGGTTTTTTTCAGGTTTTTTTCGGTCTTTTTTTTCGGTCTTTTTTCGGTCTTTTTTCAGTTTTTTTTTTGTCTTTTTTCAGGGGGGTTTTTCGGTCTTTTTTCTGGTCTTTTTTTCTGTCTTTACGGCCTTACCCTCCGTCGATGATCTCGTCCACCACCAGGAACACGCCCTCCATGTTGTCCAGTAAACACCGCCGCTCCACGTTTTTCCTGTAGGACATTTCCAAACATGAGCAGCGTGAGCAGCGGTTGCATTTCCCAGAGCAGCGCCGCAAAGATTCAAAAATGCTGAAATGGCAATTGAAAATGTCCAGTACCATTTTTTTCATTCATAAAAAGAAAAATAAAGCATTATTATTGATGCAGTAACTCATCCACCATTTCCAAAGACATCTTCATACAGATATTACGCACCATATCTACACTTCAGCATTAAAAGAATATACACGTTTTTAATAGTTTCTCCATAATCTACAGCATTTCAGTGTGGAGCGGGCTATTGTCACCAGAACCTCCTTTCATATTCAAACTCCTTATAAGGACTGTCATTTACATATCCCACAATGAAACTTTAAAGCCGTGATACCATCCTCCACCTCCGTTGCCATGGCGACCGCCTCCACCGCTGTGGGCCTGATAATGAAGCGAGTGCGCACGGAGGGGCCGTAATCCTGTGATGCTGAGGTACATGTGTTTTGTACTGTATCTGAAGGAGAACTAAAAGAGGATTTGGACTTGTGTTTAGACCATTCAGCGCTTCCTTTCATTTCTTCTGCGTATTGTTGCCAGGGGCGACAGGTACAGAAGTCCATCCTGGTAAATATTATATTGTAATCTGTGCTACAAAATAACACATCTAAATACTTTAATAAGAATGTACACTGCATTTTTACTCCGAAACTACAAGTATCAGGTCCGAGTCCTGGGTCAAAGTCCGAGTCCTGTCAAAGTCCGTCAAAGTCCGAGTCCTGGGTCAAAGTCCGAGTCCTGGGTCAAAGTCCGAGTCCTGGGTCCACATGAACCAGCACGTGCTCGTTTCACTTTTGCTTTCTCTGCGTACGGCTTCAAACACAGTGCAGCTTGAGCGTTGACACCTTTTATTATGTTATATACAGCCAATATGATATGCATAATCACTCTTTTGCATGTAAACTCGAACAGAACTGGTCTTGACTGGTTTGGGGGGGGAAGGAGGACTGAAGTCTGATTTCTGTGTGCATCAATCACATCACGTCTTCTTTTTCAATGTGAATAAATAACCAGAGTCATTATTCTCATAATTAGATCACTCATGTGACAGGTGGAAATGCATATGATTCTTGTCATTTAGCTCTCGTGTCCCCTCGTACTAAAGGGGCGGAGCATGACGGACAAACAGAACAAGTGCATTTTAAACTGTTTGCAGCAGTCCAGACTTAGCCCTCATTTCCCTAATGCCTTCTGCATCCTAATGATTCAGTTTGAGTTCCTCAGTGCTTTTCACACTGAACGCAAACATAAACTACGCACTTCCTGCTTTAGGACGATAAAACTCTTTTACAATTAGATGCAGACAGATATAAATTTATAAATGATGGTACAAACCTGAGGATCTGGCTGAGTGAGTCAAACAGACAGTTGAGGACAGACATCAGCATCAGCTGTGGGACAACACAGGAGTCAGTCACACTTATGCAACAAACATGTCCCATACTGTGGCTTTGGGCCGTGCGGTGGGCCGTACCTCGTTCTCCTGCGCGCTGCCCACCACGTAGAAGAACAGGTCGATGCTGCTCTTGTACACGATGGTCATGCCCTCCAGGAACGCAATCTCATCTGCAACACACAGGTGGGGCCGCTTCTGAATGCACTTTCCTGTATTTTCATGTTCCAGATGTACGTTCTGGTTCACATTCTGTTCCATGGTCGCCATCAACGTTTTCATGCAGACATATTGTGTATTATTTGTGCCCTTGGACTTTTGCTTTGACATCTCATACCTTAGAACGTAAAATGATATATTGAAAAGGACACGTTCCTTTCTGTCAGGCGTTCCCTCATCAAGATCATCAAGCACACAGTTCTAAAGAACGTGATTTGAGTCAGAAAAGCGGAGAACGAGCCTGGCGATGATTTATGCACTTAAAACCAGCAGGAGACCTGGGCGCTCGACCTCTGAGAGTCAGAGAAGGAGCTCGTGAACAGGAGCCAAGAAACAAGCATGAGTGAAGCTAAAGATGTTTTGGATCAGAGAGCAATGTTATTACGAGATTGAAAAGGAAGTTTAGCATAATATATGTGCCTTCATAGTTTATTAGTCAATGGGAGAAAGGAATCAAGAGTTTGACTTCCAGATCTAGAAAGAACTGTCCTCAGCAAAGTGCAGCGGCTTATTTAGATATCACAAGAGGAACTTGAACTTTAGAAATCAAGCCTATTTTTAAATGCAAAAACAGCTACTTTAAAAAGCTATATATAAAAGCATGTTGTTTGGAGCAGAGTTCAAAAATTTTCCGTTTAAGATGCGCTTGATTTAAAAGTCTGTCTCATCTACGTTCTTCAACATTATTAATAAAACATCATTTGTTTAAGTCATTTTTTTGCATTCATTTGTACACCATGCATTCTTTATTGCAGCATTCCCAAAGTCTGCAGTGGCTCCCCCTATCACAGCAAAGATCCCCCCCCTAATAATCATTTTCACTACATTTTAATAGAATATGTATATGTATTTTCCTTAGATTTAGAATATATAATTATGGCTGTAGGTTTAGTACAAACGAACACATTTAAAGAAATGTCTTGTAAAGTTGACTTCAAACTCAATATTCTTTTATACGTTGGGGCCCACTTACAATGCCTGAGGCCCCCCGCTTTGGGGAACACAGGCTTATTGTATTCAGTGGTAAGAAACCCAACCTGACGCCGGCAGTAACAAGCAGAGCAATGCCAGGGCCAGGGCGGGCGTGGCCCACTCAACAAGAATGATTCCTCACCAGAAGAGCCAAACTAACTTTAATTTGACTTCAGTAATCTTCCATGGTGTAAGCCTCATTATATTTCATTGTATTCCCGGTCCAAAAAAGCCTTTGGTTACGGCCGGTTAGACAACACAATGGAAAGGTGAGATCAGGTGGGACAGGAGATTAGGAGCCAGGGATAGAATGTGTGTGCGGACAAAGGAAGGATGGGCAGGAGCGGATAGAGTGACAGAAAGGAGAGGAGAAGAGGAGAAAGAGGAGACAAGGAGAGAGGAGAAGAGAGGTGGAGAAGAGAGTAGACGAGGAGACAGGAGAGGAGACAAGGAAGGGACAGGAGGTGACGATGAGGAGACAGAAGAATAGACCAGGAGAGAGGAGAAGTGACATGGAGAAAGTAGATGAACCGAGGATACAAGAGACAGAGACAAGGAGAGGAGTCCAGAGAGGAGAGGAGACCAGAGACAAGGAGAAGACCAAAGACAAGGAGAGGAGACCAGAGAGAGGAGAGAGAGACCAGAGACAAGGAGAGAAGACCAAAGAGGAGAGGAGACCAGAGACAAGGAGGGGAGGATGAAAGAGGACAAAAAGAGTAGCTGACATGCTAATGGAGGCATGCTGTTCAGGAGGAGTCTGGCGATGATTCCTGGGCAGCGCAGCGCACCTTTGACCAAACCATCCAGGGAGGAAACGGAGTGAATGAAACCAGCATGAATGAAGCTGAATACAACGCACTTTTGTAACGTGCATAAAAAGTCTATTTTATATCAAATGTGGCCTTTCCTTTGGAGCCGACACAGAAAAGGTCAGAGGTTGTCCTTCCAGTACATGCATCTTCGTATCGGCAGGTGCGAGTGTAGTGCGCAGGGCTGGAGGGCGAGTGGTAATCTGAAGTGCACTACTGCCCTGACATGTGAGACCTGTGTGAACCACCTACTGTCGGCTTTGTGCGTCTTGTTGAAAACGTTCTTCTCAAAGTTTTTCTGTTCCTTCATGGACGGGTACAGCTCCGGGTCGTAGTACTGAAACACAAGATGGCGGGTCAAACGGAGCATGGGCGCACAAAGCAAGGGTCATGAAAGTCCTAAAAGAGGCAATAATAATATGCAGTCTCGTGGCAGTATCCGATTCATATTTATTTAGAACAAATATTATATGCTCTTAGATCCTTTTGGTGAGACATGACTACACTTTTCCAAGAGGTAAAAAGTAAAATAATATACTCTTGAAATATATTAAAAAAAAAGAATAATTAAGATATCGACTCTCAAGCCTTTTCCTTAGTATGAAAATTAAGTTTGAAACGATGCAAATGTAATAGTGGTCACGTGATTACAAATTTGAAACTTGATTGGATTTAAATAGCACATTCCAGGACACTCAAACATTATTCCTTCACTCCACATGTGGTGAACTACTAATGTAGCCACAGCTGCCCTGAGGCAGACGGATGGAAGAGAGCGCGCGCGCGCGCACACACGCACACACACACGCACACACACATTTTGACATCAAACTCTAAAACTCCTCGTTACCGAAAGCCAACCAATCACACTAGTCCAAAGCTGCTCGAATGTCACAGAAATGATTATTTGACAAATACAAATGCATGAAAACACCTTTGGTTTGTTGAAAAGGTTTAAAAATGTGTTGGTTGTAAACGTTGTACTTGAGTCTCCCAAGTGTGATGTCATTTGACCTTTTCTTCACAAACTTACATTTCACTGCTGTAAAACTCTCTTTTAGATTTACAACATACAATCACCACTCCTTCACCCCCTCTCACTCCCTCCCTCCCTCCCTCCCTCGGCCCCTCTCACCCCCTCCCTCGGCCCCTCTCACCCCCTCCCTCCCTCGGCCCCTCTCACTCCCCTCCCTCCCTCCCTCCCTCGGCCCTCCTCCCTCCGCCCTTCCCTCCCTCCCTCGGCCACTCTCACCCTCCCTCGCCCCTCTCACCCCCTCCTCGGCCCTCTCAACCCCTCCTCGGCCCCTCCCACTCCCTCCCTCGGCCCCTCCCACTCCCTCCCTCGGCCCCTCCCACTCACTCCCACTCACTCCCACTTCCCCTCCAGCCCTCTGCCCCGCCCTTCTCCAGGTGAGAGACAGTACCTTGGACAGGAGTCGGTTTCCGTCGTTGTCCAGGATGAAGACGGCCTTCACAGTGTACAGAGAGGGTTCCTGCAACAACACACACTTTGAGTTCAGAGTCGAAGCCTGTAAAAAAAGACCAAAACTGAACATTTCCTAGTGGGCGGGCCGGGCCCCCTCAATGTGAGGAGAACCTGTGTCAAGAGGAGGAATTCGCCACAGTGGAGTAAAAGCAAAACAGCCACAACTTCTTCTATATTTGCTACTTACAAACATAAATGTAGGATAAAATGCTAGAAAAAGTGGGTTGTCAGCATGACGGCGATTGGAGCGAGAGTGGCTTTCTAAGAAAAAGATGATGACGTGAAAATGGAAATGAAAAATTGACACAAAAGTGGACATTTCTGACAAGTTGGAGGTAGAGCTGTGCAATAAATCGAAGTGACAGACGAAGCCCAACACAGTCTGGGCAAACATAATGTAATGTGACACGATTGTGAGAAGAAACATGATTGTATGATTATTGACACGTTTCAATATGCCCTCAATGAAAATGGTGGAATAGATCTCTCTGCTTTACCAAATCAAACTTAATGAATGAGTAAGTAAAGTCAATGTGGCATAAACAGGCACGACTTTTATTTTATTGACACGATTCTTTGTATTTAGTTCTTGTATTGTGGCCTGAGGAATCACGACTTCTGTTTCTGCTTTTCCCTAAAACTCCAAAAGATCTTTCAAAGTTACAAAAGATTTAACTTTTGTGTGTGTGTTGAAAGTCAAAACAAAAAAATGGGCCCATTCACACCGCCTGCCGAACCACACACAGGACCGTTGTGATCGGCCCCTGGCTCTGGGATGGTCACACACCACCAGGGGCCTCCCACCCTCACCCGGAGCTCCAGCGAGTCCGACCGGTTCTGCGTGACCCAGGGCTGAAACCTAAACCTGGCTGTGCTCCTCTTCCTCGCCGGGATCCACTCGTGTGACGCAGCAGGGTGGGCCGTCTGGGCGTTAGTACTGAAAATAACGTCAATAATGAAATTAAGATGATATTCTGTCAATCTGTCAGAGAAGTGCTCGAGTTTATACTACTCGTCAAAACTAAATTCCCATTATTATCTTTAGATAATCTGTTCATTTCTAATCCAGAACAGGGACTACACTGAGGACCAGAGCCTGGACCCGACCAGAGTCCAGACCATAAGGCATGTTTGGACTGGCCTTAGCCCCACAGACCGGTTGGCTTTAGAGTGCTTGGTAATGGTTGTTTTAACGGTGGAGTGAGTCTCCATGTTCAGGGCCTGGCTCTGGTCCAGAGGTCTGCTACGTGAGGAAAGGACGTCGCCTGAACATTACTAATGTTTTCTAATGAATCTAATCTAAATCGTGCCCGATTAGTTTTTAGTCACAAGGCAAGTGACAAAAAGACCTTGAGTAAGTGTGGCTGTGAGACGTAAACAGGAAACTACTGGTTTAGCCTCACCTTTTTCAGCATTTATTTCATTTCTCTGCAAAACCTCCATTCTGTTTTAACCTTTGTATGATGCACTGGCTTTGATCATGTTAGAACGCATTAGACCTGGAAATATCATGAATGTGGCCGTTTATCAGAAGATCAAGTCAGTGTTTGGTGGGAAATGATCATTTTGTGTTTCTATTTGCTTTTTGCCGTCTTGTCAAACCTGAGTCTGGGTTCGCTCTTGTCCAATCATCTCGCTCAAAAGCGTTCCGGAAGCCAAAGAGAGCCAGGCCACTTTGGGAGCAAGTACCTCACAGGATCAGACGTGGTCAGTAACTAAGTCAATTTACCTAGTTTTTGTGGATGTGTACTTTACTTGAGTTGTATTTTAGCTGAGTACTTATTACTTTGACTCCACTACATTTCTACAAAAAGGCTGAGAGCCCAGTGACCAGAGCCCAGTGACCAGAGCCCAGTGACCAGAGCCCAGTGACCAGAGACCAGAGCCCAGTGACCGACGAGGGCCAGGCCGGGCCAAAGTTCTGTTATGCACTGACTTGCTTAAACCCACAGTCAGAGTGTATCACAGAACTTGGACCAGGACCGAAACCAGGACAAAGACTTCGGGTGTGCTCACTCTTCCACATTCTCCACCTCAAAATCTAATGGGACCACTAAACCCAAAACTGCTGAAGATAAAATAAATTAAATACTTCAGCTTATAAACAAGCAACTGGTACAAATGGCTCTAAAGCTGTATTTTGTCCTGTTCTTCACATAACTCCTGCAGTCACACCCAGTATGCAAATCCCACTGACCCACAAAACACAAAAAACTGTTGGAAAATATGTTAAATGTCTGTGCACAATGAGGACGTGTGGGCTGGCTGTTCAGAAGTCAACCACAAAACGATTTATGTCATCTGCATCTGGAAAATCTGGAAAAATCATACATTTTTGTATTTACCAAATACAGACAATAAAAATGACTTTTTCAGCTCAAGGACTGAAACTGTTTGAGGTGGAGGTTGTTGTTGAAAATGTGTCTCACCTTTGAGTAAAATGAATGTCTTAAATTAGACTTTAGGTACATGGATATTACAGTTTTTACAGTTGTATATTGCGTATTGTGCAGCAACTACATGCTCAAACTCTATGGAAAATCATCAGCATATTTGTTTTACAGTTCCTGTTCTGCAGTTGCCCTGGGGCAAATTGACACAGTCTTGGCAGCCATTTTGCACCTTCCGCGCCCTCCTCCCCCAACCCCCCCTAAACCACCATTTATGAACGCAAAGTAGGTGAACAAGTGGAATTCCACCCCAGTGACAGCGTGTCCCTTCCCCGTTTCACAAATGACAATTGTACAATTAAACTTTTGGTGTAGTATTTAAATTAGGTTTTTCTTCCCTTTTCCATCGGTCTGTTAGCATCACATTACTATGCTAATTTTACTTTTGAAACGCTTCACTCTTTACTGTCACCAGCAGGGGGCATCAGAGTATTCAGCGTGAAAACGAATGTGCCAGGTATGCACTTCGCACTAGGGCTGCACGACGTTGGAAATGACATATAAAAAGTGTGTTATTACTTTTTGACACGATCATTTCTGTTATATTACAACACAATTCTGAGTGGACTGCACACCTGAGGTACTTAGCTGAAAACTGTAAGAAGACTCCCACGCACTGTCGCACTTTATCAGCACCACGTTTCAGTCTCTGGGGGCCTATAAAGAGTAAATGAAGAGTGTGACAATGTGCGGGAGTCTTCCTACAAAGTTAGATTAAAACAAAAATGTACAGGCTTTTCTCTATTAGTCAAACTGTGTGCAAATAAAAACATAAAACGACACTAAATAAGGAAAATCGTAAACAAACTTTTTTTTTTTTTCATTTTTCTTTTTAAAAACAGTACATTTCTGTCAGATGTTGATATTATTGCAATATATAAAAATAATAAGCCATAAACTCCCCCACCCCACCTGCTGGTGCCCTCACTTTTACCCTTTCGACCCATTTTATCGCACCGCCTCTTCAATAAATGTATTTTTTTTTCTTTTTTTTAACTTTTTTTTCCAGTCCAACCAAACACTTCCAAACATTCAGCTAACTTTTGCAACTGCTTTGTCATCCCACTTTTTCCAGGTCGTAAATAAAGGCTGTCAAAATCCAAATGGTTATCCTAATGCAACGCGAACACAAATCAATAAACAATGTTAAGAAATGGGTATTAAAACAGGTAAATTAGTGATAGTTGGAACTGAGAATTGGCATAGTGAGCAGACTGCGCGCCATGCAAACGGGCAGACGGCGAGAGAACGGTGGACGTGGCACCTACTCGACTCTACACGTCAACCACGCTTCCATATGCTGCCCATTCCGAGCGCGTAAAACTTAACCCAAGCGCCTTTTACGCACTGGCACCTGCCCCAAAACCGTGCATCAACCCTGCTCGCGTCTTTAAGGCAAATCAAGAGTTTGTTTTCCAGATTTTTTTTTTTTTTTTCAAGATTTTTTTTTTTTTTTTTTAAGACTGGTTATTCTGTGCTGTTGCGCGTGGCCGTGCGTGCGTGGTGGCAACAGCTGTGGCTCCAACCAGTGCGTCGTCAACCAGTCAACTCTCCAGCTCCTGGTAGTGTAAAGTGGACAATCGATTGCGTTTGGGGTGTAAAAAAAAGTAGTTATTTGACAAAAGCAACACGCGTAAGAATTTGTGCTCGGGCCTGTGCGTAAAAAGACCTCGCCAGCGCGTTCTCGAATGCGTAAAACTGGTGACAACATTGTTTTTCAGAGCTAAATGAGATACGTTTGTCCATCGCCACCGTCTTCTTCCCTTACCATCCGCTTCCCATACCAGCCGATGTAAAAAGTAAGCGGATTAACACCTCGCTAACGTCAACTCCCGTCCAAACTGCCGAGCCGTGGAGAGCCCCGTGCGTAAAAAAGCAGCGTTGTCAAGTGCGGAGTGTTCTATCGTGCGCCGCGGCTGTTCCGAGGCCGGTACACGAAGAGAGCTCACCGGAGACGTGGAGTCCATGGCTGCAGCCGCTCGGTGTGTTGACGTGGACAGATCTGAGCTGTCACGGCGAGAGCACAGCGCTTTTTTTCTCTCTGGAGCCACTGGGGGCGCGCTGACGTCGACGTGTCTATGAAGAGACGGAGAGGTGAGCGGGATGGACATCCGCGCGAGCTTTTCACAATAAGAGCAATTTGGAAGAGGAGAGATTTTTATTCATTTAATTGTATTTTTATACTGGATAAAACAAGCGCTTGAAATAGACTCTTGCAGCAGGTTCCTGTTCTGCAGCAGAGGAAAAAAAAAATCCACGTCAAAAGCAGACACCTGCAGTTCCCAGTTCACAGTTAGTGACACAAGTACATCCTTCAGCCAAGAAAGGTCTGTGTGCTGTTTTACGTTTTTCCGAGATGCTTGTTCATAAACAGACCTGTTCAGATGTGTGTTCAGTTCACTGATGTACGTACACATGGTAAGGTGAGGTAAAGATCAATGAAGCGACATTTCTTTGGGGGACAGAAGGGCCGTCTCCATTATTAAGAGTGACTGGATGAGAGAGAACCAGTGAGTGGGAACCATGGATCTATTATAATAACGGTGGGAACACTAAGATGTGTCGTCACAGGTTCAAGGGGCGTGGTGCCTGCACACCAGTTCCACAATTCACCCATTTAGTGGCTTAGTTATTTTTATTATTTTTATTTGAGTGTTCAGGAGGTCACATTGACTATGGGAAATGGAATAGTTGTCATTATAAAGTTCAACAAGTCAAAAAGTTAAAGATGCAGCAAGACCCGTGTTCACTGCTGTATAGAACACTGTTGTCATACGTTATTTTTAGTTGTGGGCTGGTAAAAATATAACTGCTTTTCTGCATAGCGTTGTGTTTATTACCAATGATCACACTCAGGTTCATTTATAGGGCACCAGCAGAAAACGTTTATGTTTGTGTAATTCAGGTTGGCTCCATGGGAAAAGAAGCTGACATTAAGTCAACTGAAGGTCTGCCATCTGCTTGTCTCCATGAAGATGTTATTGCTTTGCCCAAAATGTTCCACAGGATGACATTAAGCTTGTTTATCTCCACAGACAGGGAGGTGAGGCAACCAGATTAAGTTACAGGTCTGGGGTCTCATTTTTACAGCTTTAGATGGAATTCGGACTAAATGTGTATGTACAGACAAAGCACAAACTCTTAAACTTGTTAGCTGAAGGGAGAATCTCTCCTCTTTGAGCTCAGGTATCATCTGGCTCAGGTCTGAAAGAACACACATGATTGTGTTTTTGCACGTATAGTATGCTCCCTGCTTTATAAATAAGAGCCCATCTGTGGGGAGGTGAGCCCACTCCCAGTGATAAGAATCAGAAAGGTGTTATTTTCAAGGCTGTTCTACTTAATTTTCACGAGGGCCAGATTTTTCGGAGGGCCAATGCCCCTGGGCCGGAGGTTCACAACACGCTACATTTTGGGTCGTACAAAATATCCCCAACACGGTTTATGTGTTATGAGTTAATACAATAAAATACTGATAGATTTTTGTGAGAAATAACATACTTTTTGCTTTACCAACTTTGCTTTGCAAAATTGCATCTGCGCCCCTCACGCACGCCTGCCTCTGCGCCCCTGACACACCTCTGCCTCTGTGTCCCTCACACATGTCCGTGCCCCTCAAACACGTCTGCCTCTGCCTCTGCGGCCCATCACGCACGTCTGCCTCTGCGTCCCTCACGCACGTTCTGCCTCTGCGTCCTCCACCACGTCTGCCCTGCGCCCCTCCCACCGTCTGCCTCTGCGGCCCTCACGCACGCCCTCTGCGCCTCACGCCGTCCTGCCCTCACGCACGCCTGCCTCGCGACCCTCACGCACGGCCCTCGTCCCTCCGCACCGCCAGTGCCTCTGCGTCCCTCACGCACGGCTGCCTCTGGTCCCTTCATCCCTGCGGCCTCACGATCTGCCTCTTCGCCCTCACGCAGTCTGCCGCTGCGCCCTCACGCACGTCTGCCTCGCGGCCCTCACGCACGTCTGCCTCTGCGGCCCTCACGCACGTCTCCTCTGCGTCCCTCACGCAGGTCATGCCTCTGCGTCCCTCACGCACGTCTGCCTCTTGCGCCCTCACGCACGCTGCGCTGCGCCCTCACGCACGTCTGCCTCTGCGTCCCTCACGCACCCGCCTTCTGTCCTCACGACCTGGTCCCTCACGCACGCCTGCCTCGCCGTCCCTCCACGCCGCCTTCTCCCTCACACGACGCTGCCTCTGCGCCCTCACACACGGCCTCTGCGCCTCGCCACGTTCTTCGGGCCCTCACACACGCTATCTCTCTGCGCCTCACACACGTCTGCCTCTACGTGCAACCCTCACACACGTCTTGCCTCTGCGGCCCTCACACACGCTGCTCTGCGCCCCATCACACACGTCTGACTCTGTGGCCCTCACGCACCGTCTTGCCTCTGCGGCGCCAGAGGCAGACGTGCGCCCTCACACAACACGTCTGCCCTCTCGCGCCCTACACCATTCAAACGCTGACTGCGGCCCTCACAACCGCTGCCTCTGCGGCCTCACACACGGTCTGCACTCTGCGGCCCCACACACGTCTGCTCTGCGGCCCTCACGCACTACTGACTCTGTGGCCCTCTACGCACGCTCTCGCTCTGCTGCCCCCGCGCCGATCTCGGGCCACGCCTGACTCCTCGGGCCCTCACGCACGTCTGCCTCTGCGGCCCCTACACGTCTAGCCTCTGCCCCCGTCCCTCTCGGCCCTCACACACGTTGCCTCTGCGCCCTCACACACAAGCTCGCCTCTGCGGCCCTCACCACACGCGGCCTCTGCGGCCCTCACACACGCCTGACTCTGTGGCCCTCACACACGTCTGCTTGGGTTTAGAACGAGTCACGGCGTTGGCTTCTCTATGCACTATATGTGCTCTAACTCCCGTTGTGCAAGCTTCTGTCCAGGTTCCCTTCGCGCTCGTCTCTCTCCAATTTTGGAATCTTGTTGTCGTGTTACTGAAAAAGTGCATTTACCGCCACCTACTGTAGTTGTACGTCTTCAAAGTATGTGTTTTACGCTACATCGTATATATATATATATTTTTAAGATAAAGGGAGCGAGAGATCCTCCCTTTTAGAATATAACTTGAACTTGCTCTGCTAATGACCGCTCAGTGTTGTTGTTGTTGCTATTAATGGCGGCTGGATTGAGTGTGGACAGGAGATCAACGGACACAATAATACTAAAAAGGGGATTGTAGTGTAACACGACAAAGACGCTATAAACTCTATAATCTTCAAATGAATCCTGTGTTATATAAGTAAGAAACTATATCCTTACCGATCCTTGTGAATGGATTGTAAGAAGATTCAGCAGCTTGAACTCCTGTTTATTATTTTGAAACCATAAAACTAATTCAGTTCTCTCTCTTTCATATGCTGTACAATGAATGAGCACATGCTCAACAGTTTCTGGTTCTTGCCAATGATTACATAAACGGGTACGATGTTTGCCAATCCTACTCAGCGACCAATTGCGTCCGGTGTGGCCTATTCTCATGCGAGTAAAGGCTCTCTCTTACCCCGCGTTTCTGCCCGTGGATCTGCATGAAACAACACTACTTTGTATCACAGGTAGATTATAGAATTAGGTGCATCGTTGTAGCGTTACACTACAACCGCTGATCTCCTATCCACGCTCAACTGCGGGCTGCGGGCTGCCATACAGGCCTATCCCAGCATCTCTTGTTGTCTGCTCTCTCATCTTCTCCGTAACACATCACTATCTAAGGAGGGGGTTTCTGAATAGGCTGGGCTGATTACCCGAGACGGAGCCCCCGTCCATAGTCTCTACCCAGCCAACTCTCATCGATCCATCATCGATCCATCATCATTATCAATAAAAATGTATATCTCTCATATTCCATTGTGGCGTGGTCCTTGCTAGTGTATGTAACATTATGGATACCAATCGCCATAAAACACCACCAAAGAAGAAGAAGACATTGGAAGTTTCCACGCGCTTCTCACTGCCAGAACCGTTTGAATCGGATCGCTTTGCGGCTTTTTTACATTTTCGTCTACTACCTTTAGGTTCAACAGTAGCAAATCCTCAACACGTTCTAATTCGATGTTGACTATCAATTTGTCACTCCCCCCCGCCATCTCCTGTCCACACTCTCCACCCCGTGCCAACCTCCCCACCTCTCAAACCGCGAGTCTCTACAAACCGTTTGCAGTCAGCCTGAAAACTTCAAAAATTCTTCTCTTCTTTGAATTTTTTTTTTTTTTAAAGAAATATCCAAAGTGAAAACCAACAAAAGTCAACTCACAAACAGATGTATCTTCTTTGTATCTCCATGGGCCCACTGACCGCTCATGTGACGAAAAGCGTATGAGAGCGCAGCTCTCTGGCACAGTTGAATAGAATAAAGCCTAAAGAATGAAGTCTGAAGTCTAAAGAATAAAATCTAAAGAATAAAGACTAAAGAATGAAGACTAAAGAATGAAGACTAAAGAATGAAGTCTAAAGAATGGCGGTTCTTGTTGTTGTGTTACTTTTAATGGCGGTTGGCAGCCAACTGAAAAGGTGCATTTACCGCCACCTACTGTAGTTGTAAGTCTTCAAAGAATGTGTTTTACGCTATACCGTAAAAAATAAATAATAATAATAAAAAGGAGAGCGGAAGAAGATGAGAGAGATATTGAGAGAGAGAGAATAGAGAAAAGAGAGAGAGAAAAAGAGAGGAGAGAGAGAAAGAGAGAAAAAGAGAGGAGAGAGAGAAAGAGACAGGAGAGAAGGAGAGAGGGAGAGAGAAAAAGAGATAAAGAGAGAGCGGGAGAGAGTAATGTAACACTATGGATACCTTCTTCTTTGGTGGTTTTATGGCGATTGGTATCCATAATGTTAGATTACCGCCATTCTTTAGTTGTTGTTGTTGGTGCTTCCAACGGCGGCCGGCAGCCAACCAACCGCAAAGGCGCATCCTTCCTCTTCTTTGGCTTTCCACGGCGGCTGGCATCCATGGTGCCACATCGCCACCACCCACTGTAGTTGTGCCTCTCGGAATCACTTTCGCTGTTGTCACCGCCCTCCATGGCAGTCGGCAATTGAGCAGGCCCATTAACCCTGTGTTACATAAGCAACTATAGCCACAGGGGTCCCAACCGCTATAAAACATCTGTGCTCTTTTCTCTCTCTCTTTTCTCTGTCTTTCTCTCGTTTTTATTACGGTACAGCTTAAAACACATACTTTGAAGACGTACAACTACAGTAGGTGGCGGTAAATGCACCTTTCCAATTGGCTGCCAACCGCCATTAAAAGTAACACAACGACAACAACAAAAAGATTCAATTCCTTTCCGTTTTGATCTCATGGGCTTTAAAGACAATGAAACATAAACACAGAGGTACGCTCCCTCCCTCTGTCCCTCCCTCTTTCTCTCCCTTTAAAAAAAAGAAAAGTAAAACTTTGAAGACGTTCAACTACGGAAGGTGGCGGTAAATGCGTCTTTTCAGTTGGCTGCCCACCGCCATTAAAAGTAACTTAACAACAACAGCTCCGTGCAGAAAGCAGTCTGCGTGTGACGGTCGTAGACAATATAATACATCCATGTCGTAGACCCGCAGTGGTAAAGGTCATTCACAGTGACGAGAAGTAACGTGAGTGCGTCTTCTCCTCGAAACGCTGTATTTACCACAGTGAAGCGCCAATTCTGAGAGGCTGTGGGGGGGCGTATATACTTTTGTTTTATTTCCCAAGGGGGGCACGCCAGAAAAAGTCTAGACTATTTACTGTACTTCTATAATTTGTTCCAATTTAAACATTTTTTTATTTTTTATAATATTGAGCTACACATAATTACCATCCGTGTAGTAAATAATAATGTCATATTTTCTCACGAGCGCTAACTTGACTTCCGTGCACGCGCCGCCTCCACGTAGATGAACGCCACGCCCTTTCCGCTGTGCCTGCCTCGGTGCATTGTGGGACAGTGAGTTTTCAAGCGTACGCAAAGATGGCAGGCGTGCGGCCGCCACCCTTGCGGACTCTGGAGGACTTCTTACTCGGCTCGGCTCGGTACGCGCTTCCCAACGTGCGGGACGTGGACCGCTGGAACAACCGCGCCATCAACAACCTGCTGTACTACCAGAGCAACTACCTGGCGTGCGCGCTGGGCTGCGTGCTGCTCGTGGGGTGAGTCAGTGTGGGAGTGTGGGGTGTGGACGTGGGCATCTTCCGCGATGCTGCGGATGGGACCGTGGTGCTCCAAAAAGTTTTGCGTTTGGTGAGACTGATTTTTGTGTTCGTGTTTTGGACAACCATTTGATGACTTTTTCCCATTCAAAATATTATTTTATATTTAGTTTTAAATTATACAGTCCAAATTCTCAAACCAGTGGCATGTAAGACGTTTACACACGTAACAGTGACAACAAAATCCCTATAATCCCCCAGTCCCTCTGTTCAAAAACGGCCCACGGGCCAAATCTAGCCCATTTGATATTTTCTCTTGTTTACTTATTTAGACCTAATATTTCTGGGTTAGTTCCTGTTTAGTCCTAGTTTAATTCTGGGATAGTCCTGGTACAGACCCGGTTAGTACTGTCTAGTCCTAGTTTGGTTCTGGTTGTATTTTAGGGTCACGCCTCTCTGAAAGAGCTGGCCCCTCTAACATTTATTGTATAGCCCTGTTCAGAGGAACCACCCAGTCCCCCTGGCTCAGGTTCACACAGCGACACAGCTGAACTGTCAACTCTGCGGACGGTCCGTGTGGAAATGAGCAGGATTTCATATTGCTAGCTACGATTTCCACTGTCTGCCGCCGCGTGACCCGCACAGACTATTAATACTGCCAACGTTTTCTGCTTCACTCCGTGCATCTCATTTCTGTGCAGAATGTACATGTGGAAAGTATAATTGTCTTTAAAGTTGGTATCTGTATAGTGTAGAACATTTACATATTTAAATCTTGCTTCCACTGAGCACTGCAACCCAAGCACACAAAAGAGGCACAAAACAACTCAAACCAACGATTTACGATCATCTGTGTTGACGCTCAGAATTAACGTCATTTTCCCCAACAAAGGCAGTGTTGTACGTGTACTTGTGTCACCTCAAGGCTCCTGGTCTGACTAGAAAGAACCTGCCTCTGACCAGGAACTAAAAAGTTCCCAAACTGTGGGCCCAGTCCCTATAGTTTCAGTACCAGGAATTGAAAAGGGTCCCTACCGTGCGAACACCCCTAAAGTTTAGTTTTAGCCTTGTTTGACTGCTGAGTGAAGAGGAGAACCATGCCCTCTGGTGTCTCCTGAGGCAAACCCAGCATTGTGATGTGACCTCCTTTGGTCCTGTCTCACAATAGAACCACTGAAGAACCAGGATCTGTTTACACAGGAATGTGAAAGGACAAAAGATCTCCAAAATCTCATCTTGGGCACTTCTCTTCAGTGTTACACATCCTGAGTCTTTAGGATTTTCAGGGCCTATAAGCCTTGTGAGTATGTGTCTTGAAAATCAGGAGTGTAATAATAATGTAATATGATATAATGAGTAGATCCTGGTCCGCCAAAGTGAAGGAACTACATAGACAACATGCAGTGAATCGGCCAACCTGGCACCCCAACTGCAAAATAATATGAATCCTAGTGTGGATTTGTAAAATCATGTTCAGTATTGTTTATTGGAAAATGTTTATTGTATTTGACTAATATTGTTTTCATTTTTAAATAGACTAGAGACGCCGTCATCATTTTAAAACGATATCTTGAAAACATCTTAACCCCCAGTTAATGCCTCTCAACGCCCACTTTGAGAACGGCTGCTGTAGACAGTAGGGATCATCTCTGCAGGAAGCCTCTCCGCAATATCTGATGAGTGGTCAAAAGTCTTCACTCTTTAAACTTTTGCTCAGTTAATGAATCATTTTGGTTTTGCTTTGGAACCAACCTGGATGCCTGACGGTCTACACACAGACGGTTAGAATGAGTCTTGAAGGCGGCGACTTTAATTATGCTATTCATCACCTGAAGACCTAACGCTGACAGCGTTTTAAGCACTCCAAATGTGGATGATTACCCACACTTGTCTTGGTAAAAACATTTGTACATGACGGCAGTAGTTTGAGGTCCAGCCCTGTTCCATGTTTGGCAGCTACCTGCGTCCGATGCAGCTCTACGTGGGGGCACTAGTGGTCAGCTTGTCCTTCCTGGGCTTCGTCTGGGCTGCGGAGAACCAGGCCCCGGTGCGGCGTTTCCGTAGGAACCATCCAGCAGTCTGTGTGTTAGCCGTCCTGCTGCTGTGCTGCCTCCTGCTGACCGTGGTGGGGTGTGCGGCTGTGTTCCTGCTTGGGATTGCCACGCCCATTCTCAGTAAGAGACCTTTGCATAAGCTTTTGTGTCAACCAAAAATACATTTTGAGAAATGCTCTATTCCGGCTTTGGATGTGTTTGGAGAAGGTTACAAAAACGAAGGCTGAAAGGACACACATTCAGCACTGTTTGTGTAGTAATTGTCCTTTAAACACGCTTTGTTTTGACATCTCATGTTTTCGAACTTTTTCAAATGAGTAACGCGTTAGTTTTGGTTACGTCTCCTCTCCAGGTTTGTTTTTCAGCCACAGTGGAGAACGAGCCGCAGCACCAAACACTTGTGTCGGCGTGTCGTGAGCATGTGCACTGTGCAACGAGTGACTTTTGTCCTCGCGCCAAAGAGAAATAAACTTTCAGATGCACATTTTGAAAAACTCCTCATTACATTACTTTTATAACACAGTAGTAGTAATGTAACATGTTAGTTTTCCAGGGCAGTAATGAGGTAACGAGGAGTTGCTTATTTTAAAAGTAACGCTACCCAACACCGTTTGTGAGGCTCAGAGATGAGAGAAGAGGAGCTTGTAAACAGGATTAATGAAACAAATGTGAATGAAGCTAAATACAACTCCTGGTATGATTTAAATACAATGTTACAACATGGTTAGCATTTGTATGTGTCCTGCTCGTCTCCATGGAGTTGTTGCTCTGCCTGGAATGTTCCACAGTATGGTATTAAACTTGTCTAATGTCCATCTTCATGTAGACACACCAGGTTAGGATTTGTGGAGATCACAGTAAGTGCATGCAGCATGATAGACTGATGTTTATGTTTTATTTATACCGTGGACCTCCCACCAGAAAAGCTACCGAGTGTACCTTTAATTTTCATGTCAGCAATCTGAAATTTGTACACACACTGCATACTATAGAGCCTTTAAACGGTTGTCAACAAAAACTTCAGAATTGAGAAAGAAAGTGAACTGAAGTGGAACATTTCACTGGAGAAACTGGGATTAACCTCAAAGTAAAAGCACTCAGATATCAGTGATATCAGAGCCTGGTTTAAACACATGTGACATTGGACTGTACACACTGTTTATTTAATGTGAGATTATGACAATCTTTTAGGTTTTACTAGACAAATAGTTTTTCTTTACAGACTTTACCACTAATTATACTGTTTGTGAAGCTCAAATACACTTTTGAGGCTAGAAGTATTTGTCCAACCTTTGTAATTGAAAATTAAACTAATTTCTACGCTGGACATAAATTGTTGCTTACTTCTGCTATAAAGATTTAAAACCGTTAGCATTTAGGTCTGGTGTCAGTTAATTATTGAAAATGCAAAACTCTCTACTTCACTTTGCTTTCAGTCACCTCCATTCTGGAACTTTGAACATTTTGATGGCAAAGCGTTTTGAAGGTTCTTCACCATAACAAATTGTAACGTGCTGTGTCATGTCTTCCTCAGTGAGCCTGGTCCATGCCTCAGTTCGCCTGAGGAATCTGAAGAACAAGCTGGAGAACAAGCTGGAGAGCATCGGCCTGAAGAGGACCCCCATGGGCCTGCTGCTGGAGGCTCTGGGCCAGGAGCAGGAGGCCGGCTCCTAGAGTGGGCCGGTGCACAAGGGCCGACACAAACAAGCATCAGGCGCAGAAATACACCACCTGGTCAGTAAAAGTCACTCCAGAGGTTTAACGAGAGGGCCGGGGGTAGGGCTGGGGGATTATACTCATTGATATTAACCCATATTGATCAAGGCGTGGAGTTCACATGTAAAGTCTCAGGGGGATTTTCTGTAGTTCTGTGTTTGGCCGCGTCCCAAGCATCAAATGTAAGAGTTGGACAAGCGAAATATTTGGCAACATTTGTGGTGTATCAACCAATCAGAGGCTTCCGCTGAGTAGTAGTCATTCATTCAAATACCTGCCATTTCCCAGGCAGCGAGATCCTGATTTGAGTCTAATTCAAATGCACGTCCAGGTCAAAGACGTGTATCCAGCGTCGGCCCTCAAGAGCACAGACGTCTGGAGGCATTCGCCAGACTCGGACGCAGCGATCTGAAAGTATAAGAATGTCTATCAATATGAATTTCCTGAACATAAACCACATGGTGGTTGGTAAGCATTGACGATTGAAATGACTTCATTAATGGCACAGCCCTGTGTAGCCTGCGCTCTTAATGCTTTAAAAAAGAACTACAATCAGAGCTGAACCTGGAACGATTAATGACAAATGATGACGAGTCGCCTATAAACAAATAATTGTAGTTATGTTTGACAATTGTTAAGTCAAAGTCTCAAGTCAAAACGCATTCGAAAAGACCTGTTATAACGGTGATATCATTTTTTTTTTTAAAAGTAAAATCATGCTTTATTGTTGTTTGTATAAAACTCCATGCTTTCTAAGAGTAATTACAGTCAATACATTTTTACTTCCAACTGTTTCTAAGGTGTTGTGTTATAAGTAATCACCAGAGGGCACTCCACGGCAGTTAGAGAATTGACCAGAAGGGAAGTGCTAACCTCTGGCCGTTTTTAGATCACATTTGTAAGAAAAGAGCCAAGAGAAGGAGGTCATGTTACACAAAAGATGAGCTTCCACTGTTGTGCTGGTTCACTACTGTCCCCAGTGGTCCGCTCATGTACAGCTCTGGTGTGACACCAGCTCCTCCAATGGAGGCCCCCCATGCATATCCATGTGTTTGCCTAAACTTTGTTACACACATGGGTTAAGGTTTCTGTCTGACAAAGCCATGTACGCAGCCAAACTCAATAGTTGACATGTTTCTCTTGTATCTGGGGGCAGATGTCAATTTAAATACAAATTCTACAGACCCTCCCTTTAATTTCCATACATTTGCACTATTGCTATTCTGTATTTTTGAGACAATCTACGACTCTCAACCAAGAGATCATGAAGAAAAGGTTTGAAAATATATATAAGTAAGTCTTTTATTTTATTCCTATTTTTCTTGCTTCAAATGAAGTAAGATTAATTTAGAACAGTCTTCTTCAACCACTACTTTTTGGGAAACATAATACAGAACATTTTCAGTGATTATATACGGGCTACTATAGACAAATGTCTCCAAATGTATTCCGCCAAATACAACAAACTGACTAAAGTATTCACTGCGATTTCTTCTCCAGTACACAAAATATCAACATACTTATGTACTACATTTTTGTAGCTGTATAGGTGGCACAGTGGCAAAGTGGTTAGTAATTCTGCCTCACAGTTGGAGGTTCGCAGGTTCTAAGTCCATGTTGCCAGATTTGTAGCTTCTGCATCCCTCAAAGTACATTTTTACTTAACTCCTTTGCACAATCTCAATTTTTCAAGTAGACATAAAGAAAAAATGCCATTCAGCTAAAAATGACAAAAAGGTATTGTGAAGTATAATATATTTGGATTTATATATTTTTGAACAATTTAACTGGGGCCATTATCAACACGTATGAAAGATAACATTGTAAATATGGATTTTCTCTGATGATGATGTGTTTTGCACTCGTGACTGGGAGATATGAAAACTACAAGCTGGACTTTGAATTATGACACTTGACTGATTGAAAAATACAAATTATGAAGACACATCTTGATTTTTTTTTTTTTTTTGTGGTTAAAATGTGCTCAAGTTTAGATAAAGCAATGCCATTGTGCCTCTACTTTACAGTTATTAGAATGTTGTTTTACCACTTTTGTGTTTTAATATTTGTATTACCAGTGTGCTAAATTTAGCTGTTTTTGTATTTGCTGTGTCAATAAATAATAACAATGAATTATTTGAGTTCTTATTTTTTCATATGTGCAAATACATTTCCAGGAATCTGTTACCAAAATAAAAATACCTGTAATATTGTTTGTCTGAATTCTTTTGTGTGGGTTTTGGTGGGGACCTGAACAGTAGAGGGAGCTCTGATGTTTGTCTACAAAGTCATAACCATTTGAGGTATGGAAGAAGGAGAAACATGAAGAGAACGATGTTGAGCCATAGATGAAGTAATCTGTTAGTAAAAGCACTTGTAACTTCCAAAACATATTAGAGTACAAACATATTCAAGGCCAAAAAAGAGTGGACATTACATGATTTGTGTTTTATACTACATACAAAATTGTAAAAAATAATATCGATGAAATAGCTATATATATTGAAATGGTGAGCCGTTATTGTAACAATCTGTCTATTTATGTGTTAAAACAAAGTGTCACTTTAGAGGCGTAAAGTCACCTGCATGAACCCATGGAAATCCATAGTTCAAACATCCGTCTGAACACTCTCCATGCAGATACATTAGTTTAATGCCAGCCTGTGGAATATTACTGCCAAAGGAAACAAGCAGGAGGCGGCTCCAGGCCAAGTAGGAGTCAGGTTTGTGGAGATGCAAGCCCTCTCACAGTAAGGACAGGTGTTTTCATTGTTTCAGTCCAAAAAAAAAAAAACCTCCAAAATGTTTTTGGCTAAAAAGTTACAAACTTAGATTTAAATCAATAAACAAAATATGCTGATCAATTTCTCTTCCTTATATAGGTTATGTTTTACTGTTTTTGAAAGAAATATCCAAACTTCTGATCCCCAAATGTTGAACCTTATTAGATTTAAAGTCTTTGGGGTTGAACAAAAGCAGCACTTTCTTAAGCTGTTTCACTTTTGTTTCTTTGTGCTGAAAAGACATTGAACTTTGTGCTCATTTTGTTTCATGTGGATCGGACCAGTAATTACAGATATCGTGACCCATAAACCAGGTCAACAAATCTGACCTCAGACAGTTAAACAGTGAATTCTACTTTGACTGAATATTGTCATTATTACAAAAATGCTGCTTATGCCACTAAAGATCAAATCTAGACAATGGAAACTTAAAGGAGAACGTCAAAATCGTGTAAAGCCTATTCATAAGAACATTGGGCATGAGAAATGGCCCATACAGTCCTAATTGGCCCACCATTCAACATATAGACTTGTATATTTGTGGCCAGAGGAGAGAGTAGCCAAATGTGCTCACAAATGAGCATTGTTACTTGTAATTTCAAATTCATAACATGACTAAAGATTAAATTATACACAAAATCTGGGAATCAGAAAAATGAAATATCTGAAAGAGTGGTGCAAGTGTCTGGACCTCACCTCCTGACTCCCAAAGCACTTCATTCATTCACTCACTTCAGTGGTGGGAAGCTATTATTGTAGCCACAGCTGCCCAGGGCAGATTGACAGAAGCGTCTGCACCATCTGCCCCTCTCACCACCTCCACCGTTCACTCACACACCAGTGTGTCTCCCTAAGGACAGGACCTGGCCCTGTGGCCCCTGCAGTAGTGTCTCCCCTCCAAGCACTAACCAGGCCCCAACGTGCTTAGCTCTGAGGCTTTGACAAGCAGATTTGACCATCATATTCCATATGTCATCACGAAGCTTATGCCACTGAGACTGTGAAGTATAATGTGAAAACCTCAGAAGCACCGTTTGACTTCCTCTTTAAATGCCGCCTTCAGGGAGCGCAGCTAAACCAAACCAAAAGAAACTCCACGCCACGCGGTCTGTTCCCCGCTGTACTCTTGCGTGCTGTTGCGTAATGACGTAGTTCCATTCTGACCCACTTGACGTTTTGGGGGCGGGGCCAGATCGTGTGACGTCACGATATGGTAGCGCTATAAAAGCTCCCAGGCTAAAGTAGACCTCAGAACTCAGACTGGTGAGAGCGGGACAGCGCCAGCGCTTTGGAAAGTGGACTAAAGGGAGTAAAGACATAACATCAGAGACATTCTGAGGTAAGTTTGATAAAAATGGAATATTTTCTTTACATACGTTTATATAAAAGTGTATTTACAACTTTTTGTGTGTGTCTCAATGAAATCAGGTACAAATGTGATATTAAATGAGAAAAATCCCAAATCATGTCAAATTGATCAGGAATTCAATGTAACTACATACTTATAAAGCGCTGCTAACTGTATCTACATGAATAAAATATGGCTGAAACTAACTTTTCATACTTTTTATTTTATTTTTTTAGATCAGTCGACAACTAAAGTGGTTATTTCTATTTGTTCGCTGCATTTTAATCCAGTTATTGTTATTTTGATTTAATAATGCCACTGTCTTTGTTATTAAATCTTTTTGTGTGTTTTGCAGTCCAAAAAACATAACAATCGAAATGGGATTATTTAAATAATCAACTAGTCACAATTATTCCAATGAATTGTTGCAGCTGTCATAAAAATAAACATACAGTCAAAAGAATGAGAAAACAAAATTGTACATTGATTTCTTTGCACAAACAATGCATCATTATATAGGTATTATGAAACCTATACAAATTGTCTACTATATATATATACAGACTATGTTACATTTTGAATTGATAATATTATCATGCTGCTTTTAACTCCACAAGATTTCTTAACTAAAATTGAAAGTATTTCTTGGAACTTTCTACTTTCACTTTATACAAGTGACAGTAGTAAGTATACTTTTGTTTCTAGCTCATAAGTGACATTTTGCAGTGCAGACGTGTGTTTTTCTTCAGGCTGAGCTCCTTGTTCTAGTCCGATGTTATGACAGAATGTTGAAGCTGTCATACTGGCTCATGTTATGGAACAGGACAGGTCACACTGCCACAATATGGAGCCCAAAAATAGACCCAGACTACATGGAGTTGTGAAAGGATTTAACTACTGAAGATCAAATGAAATGCGATTTGATATAGTGGGGATGTCAAGATTGTTTTTGAATATTTAGCCCAAAATCTAATCTTGACTGTAAAGCAAGCCACGTTGAGTTATTTCAATTTCATTTGTACTCCGAAAATGTCCTTTTCTATGTGGCTTTTAAAAAAATATTATTTGATCATTTTCCGTTCCGAAAGTTCCATTTAATAAAGTTGAACTTTTGTGTGTTTTTACATGTCAATACGGTAATCACGAATAATAGAATAACATCGATAGAGAGACATCCCTAATGTATTGTCGACACAAAATCATTATCTTTATCAATATTAGAAGCAACAGATAGGGATGGATCAGTGCTGTCATCGATGGTGGGCAAACACTCGACTCCCCACGCCACAGTCAGTATAAACATTGCACAAAAGTATGAGTGGATTGACATTTTGGACAGTTTGAACGAAATAAATCTTAAACCAGGAAGTCACAAATCATAATGTAACTAATAATCGATACAAGGAAATAAACTGAAAAGACCAACACAGGACTAAACCAAGACCAAAGTCCTCAAATCCAGTTTCTATTTGAGTCATTTACTTGCATGTTGTTGTTGAGCCAGCTGATTGGACAGGAGTGAGGAAGAGGGAGGGGCTTGGTGTGAGGAGGAGGCGTGGCTCTAAAGGGAGTTCCCAGGCTCACAGCAGAGTTGCATCATGCGGCAGTTATGATTCAGAGACAGTTAAACAGCAGCAGACAGGCAGGTGAAACACACACGCCCAGAGAGATCAAAACAGAACACACACGGGCTTCTAGAAGCTTCTCAGCTCCACCGTCGGTCACAGGACAAGGGCTAGGAATCTTTCGACTTTTGGACACACGATACAATTTAAAATGATTTTCAATAAAAAACGAATCGATTCCAAGTCTATTTTTGATTCTGGCATCATATATAAGTGGATTGAGAAATATTTCTGGTGACTGACAAGAGGAACAGACAATGTAAACAAAGATGAATATACATTTAAAGCTACAGTATGTAACTTTCTGGAGGTAGAAAGTCACATGGGAATCGCAACATTGTCCGAGAAGATAGATAAGTTTTATGCCGTATTGTGGACAATTTTAGCCAAGGGAACAACATTTCCATGGAAACAGGACAGGACGAGTATGAGTTACATTAGAATTAGAAGTGGACAATATTTGGAATTCAGATAATATTGTCAATTTTGTTCTGAACAAACTGCTTTCCATTTGTGTTTATTCTCATCCAGGTGAAAAGAGAGAAGACCTTGCACCTGCCTCAGCTGACAATCACACTCGCCCAAGACCAACCATGCAGTACCAGAAGAAGCACAGGCTGCTGGAGGGTCTTATCCAGGCAGCGCTCCTGCTCAGCCTGTGCGGGATGAGGGTGGACGTGGGGCTGGAGCCGGGGCCCGAGAGCCTCCTGCTCCTTGGGCCCACCTCCGCTCTGTCCCCCGCCACACACCTCCACAACCTGAGGAACGCATTGGAGTCAGGGGTCGGTGAAGTGCACCCCAAACACCCGGACCTTGAGCTGTTCTTCACCTCCCGGCGCCTGCTGGGATGGGTGCGCTCGCTGGACAGGCTGCAGGTGAGGACAGGATGGGCTGTACGAAAAAATACATACAAATTAGGGCTGTCAAAATCACGCATTAACTCATATAGAATAGTTGATTTTACCAACAGAGTATCAAACAATGAAACAGTCATTGGTCAATAATAGAGAAGCAGATTAAACAATGTTCACAGGAATTAAGCAAATATAGAACTACTCCAGAGCGCCCCCTGTCCTTAGACCTCCCTTCTTTGGAGGATGAACACAAAAAACCCAGTGGGAAAAACCTTGGGGAGAACCTCAGTGAAGGAGCGATCCTACTCTCACAGACGGACAGGCTGCAGATGGTCCAGGACTGACGCACTTCCATTTGCAGAAAGACTGTGGAGTTAGAACCACCCAGGAGGAGAGAGGGTGCTTCATCTGGTGTAGGGAGGATTCATCTAGTGTAGGGAGAATTCATCCAGGCAGATGAGGAGCATCTGGGCATTTTAGTGTCATACCGTGACATGTTTCACCTGCATTCTGCCACCTTCCTCAGAAGTGTTACTGGTGTTTCTGTGAAGTGTCTGGTCAGCTGATTGATACAGATTTTGGCTCCGTCTTTCTACTTGAAGCAGTAGGACAGACAGCGCCATCTGCAGTCTGACTTCTTCATAACTGTATCACAGATGTGAAGTTGTTATGCCCCCTCGGCCTGTTGGGTGCATTTCCTGATCTCGATTGCTTCCCCGAGACAACAATGGCACTTGTTGCTCTCTGTGCTTATGACCTTAGCGTTGTCCCAGTCCATAAGGTGCAGTAGTTGGAAATGGCTAGTTGGATCAGGCAGGCCTTTGAGCTCTGGAAACGTGCCCACTTGACAGTAAATCAGGCTGAGGGGGGCGTACCAACTTTCTCATAATTGGGATGTATGAACCAAAGACTCCATCTTCCATCTGAAAGTAATTTTCAATTACTGGTTGGCCAAGCTTGCATTTATACTTTCCTGACCTCAAATTAGTCATGCCTTATATATAACTGAAACGAACACTGCCTTGTTTACTAATCACCCTACAGTTTTGCTCGTTAGGGCCTATTGTGGTCTAAACAGGAGCAGTTGAGGACCTCATTAGCATTTGCCTGGATGATAAAAGAGTGCTGTCCCTCAGGCTTCTTTTCAGGCGAGGGTTTTCTTTCTTAAACAAAAATGAGCCTCCTTCATTCCTCTTTCAAACCATCCCTTCTCAACCTCACTGCCCTCAAAAGTGTGATTTGTAGCTTTTAGATGAAGATGAACAGCAGATTGCAAACCAGCGTTTGAGTGCTGTTTAGTTTAGCCACTGTATTTTTCATTGCACCCTTCATCACGGCAATGAATAGAATAGGCTTCATTACTCTGTGTTTCTGTTGGCATCATTCAAATTGCAAAGGTTGTTGATAACTTTCAGATAAGTATTTAAAGCCTGCTAACTCTGTAGTTTGGACCTCTACAAACTTTACAACTAGGGATGCACAATATTAGAAATTGATATCATTGCAATATTACACACAATAATTACAGTTATATTGAAACTAAAATGTGCATGCCTTTATTTACAAGTCAGAAAGGAAAATAATAAATGAGATACTTTTGTGATCTAATGCAAATGTATTCATGCCATCATTAAACAAACCTAGTGTTATAATTGTGCCTGTGCGTCAGGTTCCTCAGGCCGAGCTGGAGACGTGGCTGGTGCAGCAGGAGCCCACTCCCCTCCCGGTGAGGCTGCGCCACACTGCCCCCAACAGGCTCATCCTGCCTGAGCAGCCAAGGGGCCAGGAGTGGGAGGAGCCACAGGATCCCAGGGGCCAGGAGTGGGAGGGGCCAGAGCAGCCAGAAGACATTCACTTACAGGTAAAAACACTTTCCTCTGATTGGTTCAGGTGTGCGTTAGAGAAAGAACTCACACTTAAGATGTCTGTGTTTACATTAGCTTTAAAGTGGACATATTATAAATTCTTGTTGTTTTAATTGGTTTATAAACAAGCTTTTGGTCACCTTGGGATTAGTATTTGCCATTTTCAAACTTGAAATAATAGTATAACTACACCTCACCACTATAAAGGAAGTTCTTAGGCAACGTGACTGCTATGCCATGCATTTGCTGTGAACACAGTATGACAAGTCTGGTGATGGATTATGGACTTAAAAGTGTGCAGGAGAAGTCAGTATTTTTACCTGCAAAGCAACAATCCAAGTAAAATTCAAAGGGATTTCTGAGCGCCCAGAGAAGACAGGTTTGTATACAGGATTAATGACACAAACGGGAATTATGCTAAATACAACTCATAATGCATATATGTGTCCTTTAATGGAGACCAACTAATAAAATTGTTATACCGCCCAACAGATGCTCCATGAAATATAAAGTCCATCATTGGCCTCCTCTCGTTGCTCCACATCGACCATGACAATACCGACATTTACAGAATCCAAAAGTTTATATTCAGCATGGATCTATTATATTATCTGGGTAGGGTATTGCTAGTTTAAACATGTCGCTAGCGGTCCCAGTAACTTCCGGGCCACAGTGTCCTAAAAGCTTGATATTCAGGCATACATTTATGAACTTTTAGCCAAAGCGTAACCCAACTGTGTCCAATGAGAAACTGCCACTCACGCTTTGCCATCACTCACAACTGCTATTGTTAGCCTTATTTACACTGGCGTTCTCCTCCCTCACCTCCGACACTGACGTATAAAACATGAGTCAGGGTTTATTGGGCGTCGAAAATAATCCCTCTGTGATTAGTAGTCTCACACCAACACCCTGGATTATTATGGACTGTATTTTGACATCAGGATTATATCTAATGACAAAAACAATTGACAATCTGGTACATTTCAGAAGAGGCAAAAGACACTTCACACTTTTAAATGCCTTTTCTTTATTAAACATGTCCTAAAACTCTCTGAATATTTTGGACATTACAAACTAGCAATCGCATTTTAGCTTTCTGCTCAAATGATCTCTTTCTAAAATGAAATTCTCAGTCCTTGATAGAGACTTCCGACTTGTAACAAAAGGCCTAGTGTCTGGGTTCATTCACAGTGAGCGAGGCTGAGCTGACTCAGTTTGGACTCAGTTCAGAGTTCCACCAGAACCACAGTTATAAACACACACACACCCAACCATCTCCTGGAGACGGCTGTAAACAAACCCAGGCTTTTCAGAGCGAGGCCGACGCGGAGACGGTCTGTGTTCTGCCCAATATGCAACAGAATAACAGACAATAATTAGAATTCAGTTGTATTTATGTGTGTCTGTATACGTAAGAGCTAAAAATAATAATTGTGAGAAGAATCGAAGGCAGCAACAATGAGTCCTTTCAGTTCAATCTATAGTGCTTTTTTATGTGTCATTATATTTTCTTTTTCATTCAGAAAGTCACAATTGTGAATAATCTTAAAATCACAATGTTTCTTTCAAAATAATCCTAACACTAAAATGTGATATTGTGACATCCTTGTTGTAGGTATTTTTTTAAAGATGCACTACTAGTCAGGCGGTCTACACATCTGGCTTAAAGTCTTTTCAAAATGTCATGTTTTTGAGAATGTATAAGTTCACCACTTTTTGGCGCTTCTGTGATAAACTAAATGCTCACATTTATATAAACTGAATTCATCGTAGTTCATTTATACTGACAGACGACGTGCACCAATTTTAGTTTCATGTGGCTTTGTCATCAGCAGTTGTTACACTTGCCATATAAAGAAAAGACAATAATAAATAAATACATACATACATGCTGTACATAATAAATAAGTGCAAAAACAAGCTCAGGGTTGAACGTTTTAAAGGGACACACAAAAGAAGGAAGGATAATATTTAAATTGTTGTAATGCAAAATGAAAGTATCAAGCTTCTATAATGAAAATAAAATGATCCAAAATGGAAAGGTGCAGTGTATTCAGTGTTAATTGGGTATAAAAGGTCATATTTATGCTCTTTCCATTTCATTTTAGAGGACATTAACTTTTTTGCAATGCTTGAGCCTCAACCATAACATTTACAGGCACGCTTTAGCCCATATTTGAAGGACTGCCCACCCCTGTACCCCAGAAGTACCAGTTAAGCCTTATAGAGTTCACACTTGCACATCCACCCATCAAAATTAGGACTAAACCAGGACTCAATCCTAAACTAAACCTGGACTAGATCAGGGCCAAACCAAGTTCACATCAGGACAAAAATGAGCTCTATTTCAGGACCAAATAAAGCCAAACGTGAGTGCAGCCTACACGAAGCCCACATGAAGCCCACATGAAGCCCACATGAAGCCCACATGAAGCCCACATGAAGCCCACATGAAGCCCACATGAAGCCCACATGAAGCCCCATGAGCCCCCATGAAGCCCCCTGCAAGCCCATGAAGCCCTCACCCACATGAAGCCCACATGAGCGCCCCACATGAAGCCCCATGAAGCCCCCATGAAGCCCACATGAAGCCCCCCATGAAGCCCCCATGAAGCCCACAACTGAAGCCCACATGAAGCCCATACCTGTCAGTGAGAGGATCCTGTTCCCCTGCTCCTGCTCAGAACACAGAACACAGAACACAGAACACAGAACACAGAACACAGAACACAGAACACAGAAACACACAGACACACACCACACAACCACACACCACACACCACACACCAACACAAACCACACACCACACACCACAACACCACACACAACCTGACTCCTGAGGGAGACACAGGTCACACGGGGCCCTGGGCACGTTTTACATAGTTCACCCGCCAGGACAAGTCTACAGGACTTAATCTAAAGCACTGGACTTACATCAGACACTGTTAAAGCTGGTGGAGCGTCCACCACATGGAGATCACCATGGAGATGTGACAGCTTTCCCTGGAATGTTCCACAGTATAGCATTAAACGTATACGTCCATTATCCAAAAAGTGCTGCTCCATATTTTCTATACGTACGAGTCAAGTATGGTTTTAATCTTCTGTTTCCACGGCATCGTGCAGGTGACGTGCGAAAAAGTACCTGTTACTTTAAGGGACACATATGCCAAATAGAGGTTTTTTTTTTTATTTTATAACCATGTTATAACATTGTTTCCTCATCAAAAAACATACCTGGAGTTGTATTTAGCTTCCATAATATGCAGTTTTGATGAATCCTGTTTTAGTCCTCTGAGCCTGAAAGAGATTTGTGACGTTTCATGAGACACAGTAGTTTTACTTTAGCTGAGAACCTAAAGAAGGGTTCTCAAACTTTTTCTGACACTTCCCCTTGGGAGATAAATAAAGTAATCGCGCCTGTAGCCCCCCTTGGCACGGCTCTGTGCCCTCCTAAACGGGCACGCTCCACACTTTGAGAAGCTCTGACCTAAAGTACCACTGGTTGTCGTTTGTTAATGTGATAAGTCCCCCAACACTGGGCCAAACAGGTGTTGCTTTGATGAGTGGTACGTCGGGTCAGCAGGAACCACTCCTGTTTGCAGTACTTATGCAGTCTGGTGTGTGTTTTGAAACCTGACCAATGCAGAGTCAGACTGCTGCTGGCTCTCATTCAATCTTCTTGTTTACCCTCCTCGGCTCATGAGGCAACAAACCATGCAAACAAACTGTTTTCTCACAGCTGCTCTGGGTGTACAGTCGTTACCTAAGCTGGATACTTCAGCATGACTCGTGTTGTGTCATGACTGTATAAAAGGTCCTCAGTTATGTTGTATTGTGCTTGAGCTTGTAACTATGAATAGAATGCTGCTATAGTAGTAAAATATCAAGGCCAGTGGATCCAATCATGGTCCGAAAAGCTAACCTTGCAACAAAAATGAATTCTAAGGAAAATCTGCGAGTTCACCAACTCTTAAAAATCCATCCTGTCCCCCGCTGGTGCGTTGTGATTCAAGCCTGAACCACGCGTGGTGTGGGACTGGACCAATACCAAAGCAGCATTGTGCTTTGGGCGGAGCCAAAGGGGACGCACCCCAAACTAACCTAATATGGCGGCACCTGACCGTATGTACAGTACCCTCAGCCTATTTGACAAAAAATGTAAAGATTTAAAAAATATGGGCCCATTTGGTTTTTTTACGTGCACATAGAAGGGCTTTGTACATTTGTGGAGTGGAAAGATGTCTGTGCTTTTCTTGATTGAACCAACGGTAGATTTCTCAAGCTTGTTCCGCTGTTGTGATGCCGATCAAGCATGAATAAGAACTTTCAGCCAGAGCTTTTCCAGATTGATAAACGTGTAGAACTCAATTCAGAGATAAACTCAAGCTGAGCCTGGACAATGCATATAAACACAATCCTCATTTTCTTTATTTAGAATGGGAGGGCCTTAGAGAAGGAAGCTCTGATGTAAAAGTGACCTGACAGAAGCTTGATTGATATGACAGCCCTCATAAGGTTAGCTCTGTAATATCAATTTGACATTAGTCGGAAGAGAAGGAATTCTCAGCTTGGCATTAGTCATTATTAAAATGTAAATACAATGAATGTACGGATCAAACTCAAAGCTTTGCAAGTGCACCATGTAGTATAAGATGCTGCTAGTATAAATAAAAGAGATTTCAATTTTGATAACTAAGGAAACAAGGGTTGATACTGGATACTCCATTTTCCAATTCAATTCAAATTTATTTTTGTAACGCCCAAACTCACAACAGTAGTTGGCCTCGAGGGGCGAACAGAGGACAAACCACAATATAACAATGTCTCATTTTAGCACACTTGGAAATGTCCCAGCGTCCTGTCTCCTTCAGATACCACATCTGGTGATAAGCACCTTTTTCTACTTTAAAATAAAGGGAACTTTCTGTACCGTTTTCTTAATTCTGATACAGCGGTTCAACACCTTAACAAGACTTTTCAATAAAAGAAAGGTCCAAATTTGATCTTCCTTTTATCAGAATATCAGCAATCAGAAAAGATTTATATGCTTATATGTGCATTTTCTGTCGAGTATCAATACTTGGTACAAATGACGTATTTAGTTGTTTCCGAATGGAGACTTATAAGCCTACAAGAGAACCAATAGGGCAGTAGAGGTCTCAAGCTCTGCCTTATGGTACAAGTATTGTCCGTAAAAGTGTCCTGAGTATGTTTGCCGCCTGACTAGCTTCAAGATTACATGTCCCACACACACAGACACGCACTACGTGCGCACACGCCGCAACACACACACACACACGAACACACACGTACAAGCTTATCACACACACACCACACACACTACACACACTACTACACGACACACACACACACACCTACACACAACACACATCACACCAGTTGTACACACACACACACAACATACACACCACAACGTCCTACATCGCACACACACACACATACACAGGCACAGTGGACACACACAACACATACACAACTACATACACGATACACACACACACACACACACACACATTACACACACACACATCAACACACGTACAACACACACACGTTACAGCACCACACATGCTACACAACCACCTACCACAACACACATACACACACACACACACCACACACACATACACAACATACCACACACACACACAACACAACACACACACAACACACACAACACCATACACACACACACATACAGCACACACATACACACACACACACATACACACACATACACACACATCACACACATACAACACACATATAACACAGAAACACACTACATACACATCACATTACAAAACACACATAACACACACGCACACACACATACACACCACATACACACACATACACCCACACATACACACAATACAACAGACACACACACACATACACACACATACACACACACACACACACATACACACACACACACACACACGCAACACGTAAAGAACTGTTACTTTGAAATCATTTAAAAGTAGAGGTACAAAATTGTGATCCAATAAATGAAAAATGAAAAAAGTAGTTCCAATACCGATATCAGTAATTGGGCTCAATATCGATACCCGGCCATTCATTTACCCAAGTATCACCCAAGAGTAACTGTCCGGACCTAACATACTGAATCATAATTAGAAGTTAATGAAATCTGAAAAGAAATTAAACAGAGTGAATGAGTAAAACTGAAGGAGTGCGTGCAAGAAAAGCAAATCATTTCATATTGTCACAGAGGGAAGAATAACCAAAACTGTTACTCAAATCAGAGTACTGTTACACGGTAAAACTTTAGGAGTAAAAGTGCAAGTAATCTGAGCAAAAGTAGTTCCCTGGTTCCATGGGTCAGAGTCGCCATGAGGGCGCGTTATTCTCAGCGTGCGGTCTATCACGGAGCAAACAGTGTTCAGACAACAGCTGCTGCTCCGCTATAGCAGTGGTCTACTGTGCATAAATAGTATAGAAATGTGTTTACGGGGCTTTGTTTGTGATTGTCGGTCCTAATTCCAGTAGACGTTTCTGAAGTGACCTGAGCCTGTTGAACCACTGCTCTGTGGCCGTAGCCTTTGTTCATTCAAGTCTGGAGCACTTAAACCCAGTGTCGTGCTGTGAGGTTCATGCCTAGTGCAGGCACATGACTGCGTTTCAGACGTCATTTACCATGGCGAAGGAACCCAAAAGAGCACCTTAAAGATAATTCGATTGAACAAGATTGACGATTGTGCTCTTAATATCTCATTTCCACATTCTTTACACAAACGTGACATATTTGACATTTAAGGTCAAAATTGAATTTCAATTGAGGCCAAATTCCAGGCCTATTTCAAGTAAAAAAAAATTAAAAGTTTGGAGGTCTTACCTTTACATTTTTCATACGCCGGATTGTAAATAAGAAATAAACGAGTTCAAGAACCGAAGACGATAGTGCAGCAGTCAACAGGCTCAGGAGCGCCCTCTGCCATGAGTCAGGCGTATTGTTTTGCCTCACCAGAGTAGAACTTTTACTGCTGTTTTATAAATGAACCCGCAAGCCTAAAAACGTTATCCAGAATATGAAAAGTACAGGAGCAGTATCGTGCCGAGTGGTTTTATTTTTATAATACAGAGCGACAGCGACACAATTTAGTGCACCGCAATACGTCAGCATTTTTACTGTGTTTACTGTGCACCGTGAGGCAGCACCGCCCCTCCTCCCTGTATTTGAGCGGGAGTTATGGGACATGCAGAAATTCTGATATTCTTAATTGAAAAAAATATGGTTCCATATTGGATTCAAAGGGAAAGGGGGTTTATAATACATACCAGATGACAAATATGAACTTTTATTAGATTTTATAATTCATGTTTTTTTCCCAAGATTGACAGGTGAGGCTCTGCCATATACGTTCACATGTTTTTTTCTCGTTATGACTTAGTTTTGGTGGGTTAGTCCCTGTCGTAAATATTTATCATATGTTTTACATCAGTCAAGTTGTAGTTTGTGAAGAAATTGCTCATGTCCAACCAACCAGGAGGCAACATTATAAACTTCATTGGGAAAACCCTCAGAGCAGTGCCTCATCAGCATCTGACTGGTTTGACTTCTGCCAAGGTCTTATTTAAGGCTGTTGTTAGACTGAGAAGGTTGTATACAGACTATACGTCGATACAAAATCCAGTATCAAAACTAAATACACATTTGACCAAGTACTGATACTAAAAAACAGGACAAATTTGGACCTTTCCAGAACAGTTTTGAAATGATCTTGAATGAATAAAGAGAAGGCATATGAAAAGAGTATGACAAGAGTAGTACTAGAAAGTACAATTATTTGTGTTGAAAATTACAACCTATTTTTAAAAACAAGAGTTGTTGTTGTAGTTGTTGTTGTTGTTGTTTTTTACCATCATTGCGGGATGAAAATTGGTATCAAATATCAATCCTAAAATGTATTATTGTGACAACACTTAATCAAACATTTCCATTTAAACAAGTTTGCCTTTTATTTTAAGCAAATGTTGCCTCCTGCTTAACGTTTGTGTACAAAAGACTCTGTAGAACCTGTTTGGTCTTAGGAATGTCTTCTTTTTCTTCTTCTTTGGTGGTTGTTGTTGTGTTACTTTTAGTGGCAGTTGACATCCAACTGGGAAGGTGCATTTACCGCCGCCTACTGTAGTTGTACGTCTTCAAAGTATGTGTTCTACGCTAAGCCGTAAAAAAAAGACAACAAAAGAGAGAGAGTGAAAGAGAGCACCTTCTTTGGTGGTTTTATGGCGGTTGGTATCCATAATGTTAGATTACCGTTAGATTACCATTCTTTAGACTTTATCCTTTAGACTCCATTCTTTCGTTGTTGTTGTTGTTGTTGGTGCTTCCAACGGCGGCCGGCAGCCAACCACAAAGGCGGATCCTTCCTCTTCTTCTTTGGTGGTGTTTTTAGACTTTATTCTTTAGACTCTTCTTCTTCTTTGGTGGTGTTTTATGGCGGTTGGTATCCATAGAGTTACATTACCGCCATTCTTTAGACTCCATTCTTTAGACTAGACTCTATCCTTTAGACTTCATTCTTTAGACATTAGACTTTAGAACCACCAGAACATGACAGCGGACGGGGAATTTCTTTATACTTTATTCTTTAGACTTTATTGTTTAGGCTTTAGACTTTAGACTATTCTTTAGGCTTTATTCTTTTTGACTGTGTCAGAGAGCTGTGCTCTCCATGCCTGCCCTCCCGCCCTTGTGGAATGTCCAGTAGCGGGCGCTCCAGCCTTTGCATTTTTAATGGCTGGAGCACCCACAAAGCACTCCATTTCGGAAAGGAATGGAATGCTTTGTGACATCACAAAGCATTCCATTCCTTTCCGGAATGGTGCTTTGATTTCATATGCTTTGAACATAAGGAATTATAAGCAGCGGCACTTGATCTCCTGTCCTCGCTCAATCCAGTAGATGGCGGTAAATGCACCTTTGCCGTTGGCTACCAGCCGCCATTAAAAGCAACAACGACAACATAAAGAATAAAGTCTAAAGTCTAAGACGTACAACTACAGTAGGTGGCGGTAGATGCACCTTTTCAGTTGGCAGCCAACCGCCATTAAAAGTAACACAACATCCGCTGAGGAAGTCGATTCAATCAGAGATCAATTCGATCAGTCAGATCAAGGAGGAATCAGAGAAGAATCAGAGAAGGAGAAAAGAAGGAAACAATCTGTGCGTGTACCTATGAGGTTCAATAAAGCTCCTGACCCGTCGCTGTGTCTCCTCATTCTCTTCACTCACCTGAACATATCATTGCTGTCCTAACCCGACACCCTGCGGTGATGGCTAACCAGTATCCAAACATCTAAAATATCACGTTATTACAGTCCTCACTACAATTTATGGTCCTTCGGGTCGGATCTGAGCCACCACTGCAGTCAATATGTTCAGGCCACATGAGAGAGAACCTGCTGAGGAACGCAACCACAGAGCCAGGCGGCTTCCGCCCTATCTCCAGGACTACGAGGTCAGTTGCCCTATGATGGCCTGTGAACCTAATGATGAGCAGACCAGGCCCCTGTCTTCTCCAGAAATAATGCAGTCTGTCAAGAGCATGAGAGAGGAGACTGACCAGCTGCGCAGAGATGTCCAAAGCCTTACAGACATCATTTACAGTGCTCCCGCACTTTCCTCCCAGCCTCTGTCACTGCCAAGGCAACAGGAAGAAGACTCTGCCACACCAGTACCTATGATCCAGCAGACGCCATCCAGTGGCTTTCAGAGCCATTCTCCAAATGGGATTACTTCAGGAAAAATACAAGTGGATATTGTTTTTCTGTGTATTATTACGGAGAGAATGAGTACAGCTACTGATGGATTGAACCCCATTGAGTCCGTCAGAACCGGAATAAAGGTAAGAAATGTGTGATGAAAAGTTGATTTTTATCACAAACTATTGGTAATTGCTTATTGGGGCATATTCAATGCAAATCAATGACATATTTGTTTTGTTGAGAATACAATCTTTAAAATGATGTATAGCTTGCTGGTATTGACAACAAAGTTAAGAGTGATGATAAAATACTATGTCTAAAGTCCGGCTTTCACCCTGTGCACGGGCTGGTTGGTGTTCAGAACTTTAGCATTTAAGTCATTCGGTCTTCAGGTCCGAGCACTGGTTGGGATGCACCAATTGGGAAGCCCAGGTCGGACTGAACTCAAGTGTGGCTCACACGTCTCTCGCCTCTTAGCTAAGTTACCACATGACCTAAGAGCCAACTTCCACAGATTTGTAAATCCCATTCATACTCCATTTCAAACCCTTTTCGACCTGGCTGACTGGCTTGAATATAAAGTGAGAGTCCAAGTTTGTGGGGATCAACACAGCAGTAACCCAGCCAGAGAGAGACCAGTGCCGTCTGAGAGCCAACGCTCCTACTACAAGTCCCAGAGATCTACCACCCTTCTCCTTGGTAGTGAACCCATTGAGTCACCAAAGGAAGCAGCTGCAGCTCCGGGGCCACCGCAAAGGGAGATGACTTTTGACAAGCCTAAGGGGTACTGTCCCTTCTGTGACGCAACGCAGCACTATCTGAACCAGTGTAGCATCTTCAAACTCCTGTCAGTGGAGCAGAAGACACAGTGGATCAAGACAAACCACCACTGCTGGAGAAGTGGTCGTGAGCACCAGGCTGCCAAGTGTAACCTCAAAGCCAAGTGTAACCTCCAAGCCAAGTGTAACCTCCAAGCCAAGTGTAACCTCAAAGCCAAGTGTAAACAGTGTGAGAAGAAGCACCATAATGTGAATGCCCGCCAAAATACTACAGCTACTGGTAAGCCCCAAGCACCAGAAGCCAGCACTTGTCTAGTTAGTTTTGCCCCCACAGCAGGGCCTTTTCACTGTTTGCAACCCTCCAGTACAGCTCCTGAAACATCCATTTGATTAATCAGATCAGGCAGGAATCAGCGAAGGAGAAAGAAAGGGAAAACAATCTGAGTGTACCTGTGAGGTTCAATAAAGCTCCTGACCCGTCGCTGTGTCTCCTCATTCTCTTCACTCACCTGAACATATCATTGCCGTCCTGACCCGACACCCTGCGGTGATGGCTAACCAGTATCCAAACATCTAAAATATCACCTTATTACAGTCCTCACTACAATTTGTATCTCACTGTCTTCAAACTTATGATATATAATTCTTATGCAACCTCCCCTCAGTCTACAATACCCTCATAACATCTTGGCAGAAATCAAACAAGACAAACGTGCATGAGATATTTGACAGCTCTGAGGGACACATGACAAGTGTTTGGAGTCTGTGTATAGTCCAGTTAAAGGATTATGCAATTACTAAATTAGTTGAAAATTATCCCAAAAAATTTTGATTAATCTAATTAATTAAATTGTGTACAACGTAGTGCTACACAAATGTTTGAATGAAACGAAACACTTCAGTTATGTTTTGGTGGTGAAACAAAAGTGTTTTTAAGTGCTTAAGTGGCGTAATAAGTCACCAGGCATAAGTCATTTCACAAGGCTTTATGCAATCTAAGCGCTTCAAACCAATATAGTATTACATTGCATACAAGCTCATCCAGTCTGTACCTGTTTCTGTTTTGTCATCATTTCAAATTGGTGGAAAACATATGAGCCACAAACTTTGGACCTTCTCATTATTTGTTTGGTATTGGCTCCACAAGCTGTTGGGAAATAAATAATTTCACGTTTGTATATTTATTCTGACAAAAAAGACTTTGATTTGTGTGTCAGTGTTTGTTTCATGTGGATCGGCCCAGTAATTACAGTGGGTTAACCCTAACCCACTCAAAAGGGAAATAAAACTAACATGTAAGGGTGAGTATTGGTCAATCACTGCTTGCCTTGCCTGATTGCCCTGACCGCACCCCACAGATAAACAAGAAGCTGAAACCAATGAAAAAAATCAAGTCAAATCAAGCATTGTTTTCAGAGTTTTCCCATGATAAAGAGAATACAAATACAGTATATAATATAAAGTGTGTTTTCTTTTATCCTGTAGGTGTACAGACAGCAAGTGGAAGCAGAGGAGCAGGACTTGTCCCCAGCACAGGCTCAGCACATGGAGACCGAGGTGACCGAGGACAGGGGACCTGCTGAGGACCATCTGGTAAAACATAATCATAAATATAATACAGGCACACTATACATACAAATATTAATATGTCTACAGTACTGTACAGTTCACTTTTCACAAGACATAAATATCTGTTTCAAATAATAGTGATACTAATCTGACTATCAGTTTGAACGCTTGGATTGGTGTCAAAGAAGCGGCCCCAGTCACAGACACGCTTTATGAAATGAGCCATATTCAAGATGAACTGATGAGAACAAGTCCAGTCTTCAAAAACTGGGGGTGGGCGATATTGACAAAAATCCAAATATTTTTTTGGTTAAGAATATTCAAATGATATTTTCATCAGAAAATGCTAAAATGTGCTAAAATGTGTCTATACATGTCTTGTCGGGGTTCATGTATCACAAAACATGAATGGACCATAAAATGAACCACAAAAGTGCAGAAATATCACTTTATACGTTTCTTTTTCAATTTATTTTTAATCAGCTCTTTTTGCTGTCATATTTATTAGTCTTAATTATAAATAATATACTTTATATTCTAAATTTACATATCTCCAAAACAACGATTGCGATATTATGCATTTTTCAATACATCTCCCACCTCTATTTGAATAATATATCTTCTTTAATCAACTTTTAATTAACAATATTGCCCCACAAAAAACACCAGTAAATGTTGCAGTTGAAAATGTAATTGGACTGTAAATTATCAAATGTTTTTGCAGGTTTTTCTTTAGTTTTTGTGTTCTTATGGATTTAAAAAAAAAAACACATCTTCCAAACTATTTTATCATATTTTACATGCTAGCAACTTTCACCACATATTTTTTTCTTTCAAAATGAGTGCTGTAGATGTAACAGTTTTCCACCTTGTGCAGGTCAGAGGTCAGAGGTCGGAGGTCAGAGCTGAATGAAACTGTAGAATGACCCACAAACTGTCCTCTTCTCAGAACTCACACACAAATGTTGATATTTATGGAAACATGTTTGACAGTAGAGTTTGATGATACTTGCTAAACGTGTAACTTGAAATTGTGATTGACAAGTCTGCAAAATGTTACCAATATGCAATATTACAATAGGGAGTACATTGTCTAATATAAGAAAGGGCAGTAGTAAGTTAAACAAATGATTGGTCGACTAAAGACATGTGTGCATCGATTAGGCCAACAAAAAAAGGGACAAAAGCACGGAACTGGTCAAAACGTTTCCTCTGACAACAAACTGCACTCACAAGATAACAACCACACAGGAGATCGAAAAGCATTTTTTTTTAGAGAAAGGTATAGAAAACACATGGTTCACATGGTTCACCACAGACTCAGCCAGCTCACTCCATGGTGCTGTTGTCCCATTTAAAACCCTAAGTAACACACATGAATAATGCACATTTTTACATTTACATCGGAGGGACTACAGCCCTAAAGAAGCCAGGCTCAAACATATCTGTTTAAATGTAACAGAAACTTGCTGTGTCAGTTTTGGCCCTTTATGCCCATAAAGCAGGGGTGTCCAAACTATGGCCCTCAGGCTAACTATTCCATTTTACTGTTTGGAAATTCTATACCATCATAACTACAGCATAAAAACTTCAAGCCAGAATAAGGATGTGGTGGCTCAGTCCAACCTGAATAAATATCCAGTCTAAAACCTGCAAAGCCTGTAGTTCAGATCTCTACAAACGTGCTAAAATACATTCTTGTATTAGCTTAGCAGTTCAATTTTTGTCTTCTCTCAGAAGATGCTCCTGAATAGGTTTAAAATGTGCACTTGGAACGCAATATACTTATTAAAACAATTGCAATGTTTGTCAGAAAAATAGCTATTCGATTTTGCCTTAATTGGCCCTCGGCTTCCAAATGCGTTCACTCTGTGGCCCCTGGTGACAAATGCCTGGACAGTCCTGGTATAAAGTGATATGTCCACTCACTTCTTGTATGAAACTTAAATTTTGTTTGGCATATTTCTGGCAGAGTTTGGCACATTTCTGAATGATAGTAAAATTAGAATGTGATGATTATTGGCAGGAGAATAAAACATATCACCCAAATCTGAGGTAGATGTTAAATAAAAGTTGTTCAAATGTGCTGCAGTACATTTAAACATTGAAACAAACTTCTGTCTGTGTTTGTCTTCCAGAGCTCAGCGTCTCTGTGGGAGTGCCTGCGTCTGCTGGAGGCCTTCCCCCTCACACAGGGGCAGCAGGTCAGCTTCTACACAGCCCGGCACCAGAACAACATCATTTCTGTACCTCTGTTCTAGTGCTAATGCTGTGCCCTGTCTAGGAGCTGGTGTGTAACACAGAGGCCCCTGCTCCTCCTGAGAGCGCCCCCACAGATGTGGAGCAGCAATGGCAGGACCTCCTGGACCTCATGGAGCCTCAGGTAACTAATCAGCGACAAAACATTTGTCTCTCAGTATGGTTAAAGCCCCAATATTAAACTTTTGATTTAAAAAAGGCATTTAAAAAAAAGGCATTTAAAAAATATAATTTTTACTTGTTTTCATTGCACTGAAAAACACAGAAAAACATGCGTCCTTACTGTGAGTGGGCTTGCATCTCCACAAACATGACTTGTACTTGTCCTGGAGGAGCCTCCTGTTTGTTTCCGTGGAAATGTTCCTTTGGCTGTTATATTCCACAGCATGGCATTAAACGTATGTCTCCTCTGAGAATAGAGAATAGAACATGCCAAAGTGTAAAACATCACTAACACGATGAACTATAGAATGTTTTAATACATTAAAAGCTGAAGGAGCTGATTTTTAAACCATAAAAGGGGAAGTATATATTTGAATTAATCACTAGTTCCTAATTCTCATTTAGATTCACATGCATGAATTTAGAACAGCTTTTTCAGCCGGAGGCACACCACTGAAGCTCTGTCAATCAGAGCTCTACGTCTGTGCTTCCAAAATATATTGTTGTCCATTGTTGCAACACAGTTTTAGAACAGCAGGAGAATAGAAGGAAGAGTGAAAAGAGAAGTAAGAGTGAAAAGGGATAATGAAAGAATCAAAGGTAGTAACGGTTATGCTTCAGAATCTAATATACTGTGTCCTAATTAATAAATGAAATAAATTATCCATTCAGACTGGTGACGTTGATATGGGGAGCCTCCTGGAACAGACGTCTGGTTCTCAGGTGACAGCCCCGGCTGAACAAGGGGGCCCTCTACTGGAAGGCTACTTACAGCACAGTAAGCATACCTGCATGCGACGTAATATGTAGAATGGACCATGTATTATAATATTATAATAACAGAACATAAATATATATACACACCTTAATAACATGGGGGTGCTGCAAGGTTCCGTGTTAGGACCACTGTTGTTTACTATGTATATAACTGGCAGCTCTATGCAGATACAGTAAGCCATGTGTTTGCTAAAACCTCCACTCAGGCAGAGCAGCCGCTCGCACAGGCTCTGCTTAACATCTCCACCTGGCTAAAGCAATCCCACTTAACCCTAAGTGTTAAGAAAACAGTTTCTATTTCTTTTTCTATCAGAGCATGTTCTTCAGATAGCTCTGTTAATGTATGCATAAATGGTGAAATAAGTGAAGAAATCAAAGAGACAAAATATTTAGGTGTCATAATTAATAGCAATCTAAAATTTCAAAGCCAGGTCAAGAGTGTTTCCAAAAAGGTTAAGCCAAACTTGAGCTGTTGTGCCATCAAGCTGCTCTGTTATACCTACATGCCAGGATATTCTCACATCAGACAATCAAGGTATTGGAAACAGAAAAACCATGGTGGCATCATTGCGATATCCAAAAGTATAATCTATTCACATTTGAGACTGTGTAGTTCCAAAGTTCTTTCAATGGACCCAGTCCGTGGAACTCTCTTCCCGCTGACTTAAAACTGCAGACTGACCTGAATGTCTCAAACGGTGGCTGAAATCAGGGCACACACACGCACATTTTGAGTATTATTGTATGCTTACAGTACCTTTGTAAATTTATAATGTTTTTTTTGTATTGAATTGTTTTCAAGCCTCCTATGGGCAGGTGTTGAAAATTAGAATTTTTCCTCTCAACACTTGAAACAATGCATCTGGTTCATCCAATGGAATTGTTATGTCCATATAAAAAATATATATATATATATATATGTATGAACAAACTCAGTTCTCTCTCAGGGAGGGTATTTGGATTTTATTACTGATTTACATTTATAGCACACTTCAGTAGGGTTAGGCGATATTGACAGAAATGAGTATCTAGTATATTCAGGCGATTTTTTCACAAAGCATCATAATGTGCTCAAATGTTCCTGTAAATGTCTTTGTTGAGTTTCAAGATATTTTATAGACCATAAAATTAACCACAAAATATACTGGGATTACACTAGATCTTTCCTTTCATTTAATGTTCAATCAGTTTTAATAGTTTTAATTATAGACAATATACCTGTCTACTACAATGTTGCATATCTCCCAAAACAATTGTGATATTATCCTTTTTTCAATGCATTTCCCACCTGTGCATTTGACTAACTAAAAATGTTTAACCAAAAACGACGACTCCCAAATGAGACCATCCCTTTTTAACAGTTCACCACATACTGCTGAACAAACACATCTTCCATCTTCTACAGGAGCAGGTTCAGACCAAGAGCTGCTCCCTCTGCTGCCCAGTGACCAGCTGGACGACCCCACTCCTGACCCTCTCCACATGCCTCCCACTGCCCTGTCCACCGACCCGTCCTTCCTGCTGGACGAGGCTGACCTGGAGGAGCTGAGCGGGGGCCTGGAGGACATCCTTGGGGACGCGCACATGCTGGAGGAGATGAGACTTCTGGACCTGGAGCTGGAGGAGGGCTTCGGCAAGGAGCTGAGCGAGAGGCTGGAGGAGCAGGGGTACTTGGACCGGGAGCTCACCCAGCGCACCAGCCGGCTCAGCATCAGCAGGGACAGGAACATGGAGGAGAAGGAGGAGGAGGACATCCACACTGTCCAACCAGGTATATCAACATAGCACAGACTGAAAAAAATGGCTTATTAACTTGTCACTTGCTTGTTTGATGCTTTACTGCAGAACATTCTAGGCAAAGCAATAACATCTCCATAGAGACAAGCAATGTTACACAGAGTACCTTTAAGTATACTGTACTTTTTACTTGTGTGGTGAGGAAGGATGGATTTTGACAGTTAAACACTAAACAAAGAAGAACTTCCATTCAAGACAATGAATAACAACACTACAAACTAAACATAGCAAAGAAAACCATAGGGCTAATCAGAATAGGCTAACGCTAATGCTAATGCTAATGCTACTCCTCATTAGGGACCCCACCTGTGACTCAGTTGACAGTTCTCACCTTAGAGTAGTTCAATAAACCCAACTAACAACAGACACTCCTTACTGTAAACAACAACAATAAAAGAGAGAGTGAGGAGCAGAGTCTGGAAGACTAAAGGATAGAACTGACCCCTGACTTTCACGACATTTTAACACCTCCCTGGGTCATGCCATGTCCCAGCCTGCTTCAAATCGTCCATCATTGTCCCTGTCCCAAGAGCCCCAGATCACTGGACTTAATGACTACAGGCCGTGGCGCTGACGTCTGTAGTCATGAAGTCATTTGAACGCCTGGTCCTGCCCCACCTCAAGTCCTTCACCTCCTCCCTGCTGGACCCCCTGCAGTTCTCTACAGAGCCAACAGGTCTGTAGACGACACAATCAACCTGGCACTCCACTTCATCCTGCAGCATCTGGACTCCCCAGGAACCTACACCAGGATCCTGTTTGTGGACTTCAGCTCTGCTTTCAACACCATCCTCCCTGCTCTGCTCCAGGACAAGCTTTCCCAGCTCAATGTGCCCGACTCCACCTGCAGGTGGATCACTGACTTCCTGACGGATCGGAGGCAGTGCGTGCGCTGGGATCAGCAGGAGCTCCACAGGGATGTGTACTTTCTCCTCTGCTCTTCTCCCTGTACACAAACTGCTGCACCTCCAGCCACGACTCCGTAAAACTGATCAAGTTTGCGGACGACACCACTCTCATCGGGCTCATCTCGGACGGGGATGAGTCTGTCTACAGAGAAGGTGGATCGGCTGGTGTCCTGGTGCAGCGGTAACAACCTGGAGTTCAACGCCCAGAAGACAGTGGACATGATCGATTGTGCAATTTTACATGGGCATCATTGAGTCCATCCTCACCTCCTCCATCACCGTGCGGTACGCTGGAGCCACAGCCAGGGACAAACAGAGACTACAGCGCATTGTGCGTTCTGCTGAGAAGGTGATCGGCTGCAGACTTCCATCTCTGGACTTCCATCTCTTCTCACCCTGGACATGGACTATTCAAGCCACTCACGTCAGGAAGGAGGCCACGAGAATAGTGTCTTTCCTCTGCCATTGGACTCATGAACACTTCTAAACACCTGCCACTTTAACTACAAATTAATCAATCACTCACTGCACTACATTTGTAAATTTAATTTCATATATGTTGTTTTTATTATTCATCATTGTATGTTGCACTGAACAAAAAAGCAAGTTCCTATGTTTGTGAATTTTGTGCATTGACAATGGCAATAAACCTTTTCTGATTCTGAGAGTGAGGTGGGGTCTGGAGGACTAAGGGGAGAAGTGAGGGCGGAGTCTGGAGGACTAAAGGGAGAGTGCGGAGTCTGGAGGACTAAAGGGAGAGTGAGGGGCGGAGTCTGGAGGACTAAAGGCGGAGAGTGAGGGCGATCTGGAGACTAAAGGCGAGAGTGAGGGGCGGAGTCTGGAGGACTAAAGGCGAGATGAGTGAGGGGCGGAGTCTGGAGGACTAAAGGGGAGAGTGAGGGGCGGAGTCTGGAGGACTAAAGGGGAGAGTGAGGGGCGGAGTCTGGAGGACTAAAGGGGAGAGTGAGGGGAGAAGTCTCCACAATCTCTACTGAGCTGTCTGTGATAATAATGTCCATAGCAGCGTGGAAACAGCTGTTGGGGATCACGGGGGGCGGGGTCTTGCTGCCGTGCTTCTTGTGAAGTATGAATGCCAGAGCCGAAACAAACTTTGTTCTTGTTCTGGCAGCCCTATAGGTAAACAAACAAACAAACAAAATCTTGCTTCTTATGAATTATGAATTGGCCTTTAAAGCATTGGACTTGTTACTGAGCAGTCTGGGCCAGACTGGACCTGCAGACTCGTGTGTTCAGCTTGGAGAGGAACGTCGAATAAATCCCCACTGTCACATCACATTCACCCAAAATCCTTATCCCAGTCTGCATAAAACTGGCACAGGCTGACACCTCAGCTCAGGTCCGGTTGAATTGGCACAAGCCCATCTTGAGAACATACTCCATGTTGCGCAAAACAAATAAAGGAGAATTAAATAAAGAAACAACGCTCCGAGGCAGCATTTCAATATTTTATCAATATTTATGCAAATTATAATTAATGAAGTTTGGAGTGTAATATTTTTTACCATTGTGATGTTTTGTTGTGTGTTGCAGATGCTGAAGACGAGCTGGACACGGACTCAGGTCTGTCTCTGGACTCCAGCCACAGCCCTCCTTCTCCCAACAGCTCCGAGGCCTCCTACTGCTCCACCTCTTCATCCACCAGCCGACCTTCTTCCATGGAGCTTGAGTTCACCATCAAAGAGGAGCCGCTGGAAGAGGAGGAACTAGGGGCTGTGGGTGGACAATACTACCCCCATCATGACTCCAAACACATCTTCTCTTCTACTTTCCACTCTGACCAAAAGCTCTTTGACGGTTTCCCCTGGCTGGAGCAAATCAGCCACGACCACACTTACAACCAACCGCAAGAAATCTCTCCAAAAACCTCCAAGCATCTCAAATCCTCCCCCAAACATGAAAAACCGTACCACCACCCGAGACACCTGTGGAACCGAGACGAAAGACGCGCAAGAGCCCTCAGAATCCCATTCTCCAACGAGCTCATAGTCAGTCTGCCCGTGGAGGAGTTCAACGACCTTCTGGCCAACTACCAACTTAACGAAGACCAGCTAAACCTCGTCCGTGACATAAGGCGACGCGGGAAGAACAAAATCGCCGCCCAGAATTGCCGAAAACGCAAAATGGACACACTTCAAGGACTGGAGAAGGATGTGACAATGTTGAAAAGACGCAAATCCCGACTTTTGAAGGACAAGCAAGAAGCGCTAAGGACTCTTCAGGAGCTGAAGCAGCATCTGACCAGCCTCTACCAAGACGTCTTCTCCAGTTTGAGGGACGATGAAGGCAGGCCGCTGGATGTACACGAATATATGTTAAGTTTTGAGAGTGATGGAAACGTAGATGTGGTGTCCAGGAGGCAAAGGAGCAAGAAGAGCAGAAGCAAGCAGAAGGACAAGAAGTGAAGAAACGGGTGAGGAAAGCTTTGGAGAGCAAAAAAGTTCTAAAATGGGTCAAAAAAGTTTGGGGCTGTGAAATATAGCACACTGAAAAAGACAGGAGTCAGAAGACAAGAAGAAAGGAGGAACCGAGCGAATGAAGGATGAGTTTGTGGAACGGTGTAGTTCTAAAATATTGTTCTTTAAAGTGAGGGCTGAAGATGTTCTCATGCGGTTCTCTGCTGAGGGAACTGAAGAAACTGGAACGAGCAGATCAGATCAGCACCAAAGGCGTTGTCCCTATCTCGTAATGTCAGAGATAATACCCAAGGATATTAGAGTTCAAAGTTGTGGAATTTTTAAATTGAGAACATTTCTTAAAAATATTGGAAAGCCACATGAAAAAAATACATTAAAAAGTACTTGATATTTGAATAATGTAAAATAACAGTCAAAGATGATTAGAAATATACTGACCATTTTCAGTTTGAGTATTTTTAAAAAAAAACTTTTTTGCAACAATGTTTTTGTATCTCAAATTTGAATGTTTATGTATTAATGTTAATGTATTGGATGATGCCTGGGACAATACATTGATTTTACTAGCCAACATTTAGTTTAAATCACAGAATTAATACTATGGTTGAAATATTTGATATACAAATGTTTTTCCCCAAAGAGCAGATGTTTGTCACTCCAATCTCTCGAACTACCTCAGAGACTTTTAAAATGCTCATGTTTCTAAACTGGAAAGTGGCTGGGCCGGACCAAGCCAACTGTTTTCACTCAAGTGCTGTGGCCTACATGTTTTCTGCTCAAGGAGATTTTGATTTAGTCTTAATTTGAAGATTTGAATAAGAAGAAGTCAAATTAATGATTTTGATTCAAATTGAATTTTTGGTTTGTTTTGATTATTTAACTTGTAATGCACTTGTGTCACAAATTACTGCTACAAGTGTGTTTGTTTCTGGTATGTGATCTAAGCCCCTGGGTGGGTTTGCTTTGCTGTTGAGAGGTTTAAATAAACCTGTTTTTTTTAAAACATCAACTGTTCTTCATAAAAATATGAAACTTGTATTAAGCCCTATCCTATTGTGACACTACTAGGCTGTTTGAATACATGAAACCATCATTCAAGACTTAAAGCCCCACTGCGTAGTTTTCAGTCAAAACTGTATTGAACTACAAGCATTTCCATGGGTTTATGCAGGTGACTTTCCAACTCCAGAAAATGAGTCACTCTAGCTAAATTGATTGGTATAAATGTTTAACATATTCAAATCATGTTAGTCTTAATACGTCTGCCATTTCTTAAAAGAGATAAACCTAATTTCCACGATTGAATGAGACGGCACAAACTTACGAAAACAAAAAATACTTTATTGTAGTATCAACTTTATATGACAGTAGCTATTGGAACCAAAGAACATGCAACAGGACGGCACAGAATATTAAGCCACATACAATACTGGAGCAGATAGAAAAGTGAACTACGCTACACTACATTACTGATGGAAAAGATAGGAGCAAAATATACCAGACATAAAACACTGTATAAAGATCTAAAATACTAAAACGCCACTCGATGACTTTTGGAGTACATCCGTCTGCCACTTTGCACTGTGAAAAATACATTTGATAGAGCCATAGTGTGCCAAGGTGCATCTAGTTTGTCATCATGCAACAGAAACACAGTATGTGTGGAAAAAAGAAAACGTGTGACAGTGACGAGAGGCGCCGGGCAACATTCGACGACGACACTGGCAAATAGCAAAAATACACTTCTGAATGCTTGCTAAAACATGGAGGAACATTTCATGGAGCACAGAACGAGCAAGTAACACGTAGATCTTGAATGTTGCCCAGCGCGGCCTAAAAATACAGCAAAACATAAACCAAGGGGTGGACATTAAAGAAGACATTTCTTTTATTTGAATACTTTGGAACGCCTTTCATCTGCTTGGAAGGTGTTAGAATTTAAATAGGTGTGGAAAACGTTGCCAATTCTCTTCAAATTCAACTTTTAACAATGTTCATTTTCACATGAGGTCTCCTTTAAAGCGATGAATTGATATCTTCAATGACTAGTCTTCACATTATCTAAACCGTTTCCGACACACTCCCAGCTCAGTATGGAGCTCAGTACCCGCAGTATTGTGTCCAGTAAAACACTTCTGTGGTAGAGAACAGTAGTTAATGTCAGTCTTTTACATTCAAAGATTAGATAAGAAATTAAAGAGGACGTTGTTGCACTCAAAACAGCTCGGGTTAAAATACTAAATGCTTTTTTCTTTTAAAAAGTGTCAATTTCTCTTTTCTTGGGCTGTTTGACAGATCTGCTTGTTATTTCACACATCAGCTTTAAAAAAAACATTTTGGTGGCACATGGGAGATGGAGTAATGTCACTTTTGTCCATTCATGTGCTGATTGAATCCCAAACACAAAAGACAGGCCCGCCCACACTGTCCAGACACGCACAGCGACCGTTTGCTTTTGGATTCTTGGACTGGTTAACGTGGTGAAGAAAGTGAAGATTCAAAAAGGGTCGAGTCTGGACACTGTGGGCATGGTCTTTTGCTGACCAGTACCAGAAGAGGACCCCAGGGCATGAGAACGATGTAGTGGGTGCTCAATCCTTCTTCTCCTCCTCCTTCTTGTCCTCCTCCTCGCTGGGGTACGAGTGCCAGGTGAGGCGCTCTTCGTAGAAGGAGATCACCACCTGCGGACACTTCACGTTGGCCTCCTTCGCTGGCACCAGGTCGGCCTCGTCAGAGTTTTTCCTGGCAGGAGAAAACAGCATATAATTCTGTATTTTAATTGTTGCACGTTGGGACACAAAGCTAGAGCATACTTCTGACAGATCTGAGCTGCTCATCACGGGTCACATGAGTTGTGGAAATAAAAACATTTCACTTTATTCTATTCATGAGGACAACTTACAACTACAGACTCATGAGGTCAGATTTAGGACATACCAGCAATTTTTCAACTGGAGTCAGTTTGGATCAGCCAATCACAGAACTGCAATCTGCAGCACTTAACCAGGAGCACAGCAAGCGCTTGGATTGGCGCCTCACTGAGCCTTCTGATTGGCTGTTATAAATATTTCTTGTTTTTAGGTGAATGTGTAGCTCAGTGTGCCTCACAGGGGTAAATAAAGTATATGCTAGCACAAGTACTGACCACTTCATGAGGAACATGAGCTCTCCGCTGGAGTCTGTGGCCCCAATGATCCGCTCGGGCTGGAGACCTCGACCGAACCCTCGGGCCTTCTCCCCCTGAAGCACAATGACAGAACATTACAGGAGACCTCAACGGTGTTGGGCTGGGACACAGATGCAAGTGTTTGCGTGATCAACACACGTGGGGACACTGTGCAGAAGACGACAGAAGTGGAGGAAGAGCACAGCGCTGACTCACCTCGTCCTTCTTCTTCTTGCTGGCCTTCTCGTCGACGTCACCGGAGCCTGGGGCAGACTTCCTCTTGCCCTCCTTCTTTTTCTCCTCTTTATCCTTGTGGTGCTTCTCCATGTACTCTGCGATCAGGTCAGGGCAGTCCAGGTTGTCCTGGGGCTCCCACGTGTTGTCCTCACTATGAACACACAAGTACCAATACGTTACCAATACTCAATGCAGCTCTAGCCATATTTTGGGCCCATATGCAGGGCCAATTTTGATAATTTCCCCCAAATATGAGTTGTAGGGCTGGGCACCGTTAAGCAGTCCAAGTAGGAACCCACCGAAAAGGTCAGGGAAGTTTCAGTGCCAATGGTGCCTCGACTTTAAATACAAGTAAATAACGCGTGAACACCGCACAATCAAACCAGACAGATAGGACACAACGATACACACGATACAAAAATGTATCTCCAAACATGGGTCACAACATCCATTTGATTTTGATTATCAAAAATGTCTATGGCATACGTGGCAATTAGAAGTATATTCAATACCGACTGTTAATATGATGAATCATGAGACCAATAATTTACAGCTCTGAACTTTGAACCTGTGGAACACTTTTTATAATATACTTCCATTATTTTTTTTTAATTCCCTTCTCATCCTCGCGGGTGGTCTCATCCCATTTTCTAAGCTTGGGTCCTCTACCAGAGGCCTGGGAGCTTGAGGGTTCCGCGCAGTGTATTTGCTGTTCCTAGTACTGCACTTTTCTGAAATGAGATGTCTAATGTTTTTCCAGGGATCTGTTGTAGCCACTCCTCCAGTTTGGGGGTCACTGCCCCGATGACCACGGGCACATATTCAGTAATTTTCTCTGTGTGTGTGAGATAGATCTCGATCTTCTGCGATCCTCTCTCGATCTCTCTCGATTTCATCTCGAATCTCTCTCTCGATCTCTCTCTCTCTCTCTCTCTCGATCTCTCTCTCTCTCTCGATCTCGATCTCTCTCTCGATCTCTCTCTCTCTCTGCCATTCTTTCACTCTGAACCCTGCGGCCTATACAACGATTTGGCTTAATTATAAATTTTTACGGGCTGCCTCTAGGGGCGCTCTAACAGGAAGATCTCTGGCTCACTCGCCAATTACAGGAGCAGAGCCAGACGTGGAGGAGAGACGGGTAAATCAGCTCACACAAAGAGATCAAGGACAGAGGGGACAGTAGGGGCAGCTCAGATGTGTTCAGTGTGTGTTAAGCTTCAAAATGATGTGTGTTTTATTACAATCCAACTCATATTCTCAGAGAAATTAGTCTCATGAACTGAATTTAGATGCGTCTAAACAAAGTCACACGTGGAGTGCGGACATGCGATACAGCAACCGCTGGTAAAAAGACTTCACCGTGCATCATCTTTCTATGTAAATATCTCATGTTACAAGTGCCGCTTATATTCAGGAGCACGCTAAAGGCTGGCTTTTACACAAACTTTCCACTAAAGCAGGATAATCCACAAAACACTATTCACAATATTGTTATATCGAAAACAAACATTTGTACAATGTTTATATTGTATATCAACCATTGTTTCTGATATTAACAAAATATCAATGTAATAAGTTTCTCTCCCATGTACTTTGAGAATGTGATCAAAAATATCACAAGAAACTCACTTGTTTATTGCCGAAGAGCTGAATTGTGACATCTCATTGTAAATGAGCTAAACATGCGTGTCTTAATTTCAGTAAAAGATTTTTTTAGAGTCAGAATTATCTTTCAGGGGCAATAATTGGCTTGGCCTCGTCACTTCAGTGTCACTCATGTTCAACTATTGATTAATGCACAGCTGTCATGTTCACCAAATATACCTGTATTACCCGACGAACTACAGCCACAACCAATGCCCCTGCTCTCCATGGTAAACGGGACCTAGGCCACGGGTCAGACAAAGGGCACTTCCTAAAAAAATCCAGGGGGACAGAGTGTGAGGGACAGAGCGAGCCGCGGGGGGGACAGAGTGTGAGGGACAGAGCGAGCCGCGGGGGGGACAAGGAGCGTGGGACAGAGCGTGAGACAGAGCTGTAGGGACAGAGCGGAAGCCGCGGGGGACAGAGCGTGAGGGAAGAGCGAAGCCGCGGGGGACAGAGCGTGAGGGACAGAGCGAGCCGCGGGGGGACAGAGCGTCGAGGGACAGAGCGAGCCCGGGGGACAGAGCGTGGAGAGCGAGCGGGGGACAGAGCGTGAGGACAGAGCGAGCCCCGGGGGGGACAGAGCTGAGGGACAGAGCGAGCAGCGGGGGACAGAGCGTGAGGACAGAGCGAGCCGCGGGGGCAGAGCGTGAGCGGACAGAGCGAGCCGCGGGGGGACAAGAGCGTGAGGGACAGAGCGAGCCGCGGGGGGGGACAGAGCGTGAGGGACAGAGCGAGCCGCGGGGGTAGGGGACAGAGCGATGAGGGACAGAGCGAGCCGCGGGGGGACAGAGCGTGAGGGACAGAGCGAGCCGCGCGGAGGACAGAGCGTGAGGACAGAGCGAGCCGCGGGGGGACAGAAGCGAAGCCGCGGGGGGGACAGAGCCTGAGGGACAGAGCGAGCCGCGGGGGGACAGAGCGTGAGGGACAGAGCGAGCCGCGCGGGGACAGAGTGTGAGGACAGAGCGAGCCGCGGGGGGACAGAGTGTGAGGGACAGAGCGAGCCGCGGGGGACAGAGTGTGAGGGACAGAGCCAGCCGCGGGGGACAGAGATGCTACATTATATGTCAGTGCAAATAATGTGTGAGTCATTGAGACTAAATAAAACATGGGCCCACTAGTGAAACAGGTTAGTCTTGAGCCGGATAGTTTATTACTGATCAAAATCACATTTTTAAAATGATCTTTAACATTTTAATGTTAGGTTTATGTTTGCTATAAAATGTCTTTATATGTTTAGAGTCTGTCTAGATAATGATTACCCTCATCAAAACACGACTATGGTTATTTTTTATAGTCGACTAGTAAGGGTGTTATGGCATAGTACACGTGTCTCCATGCAAAATTGAGAACTGGCTGCTCAAAACCATAAAAACAGCACCACAGCCACGTCCCGACAGCCCGCTGAGCGTGCATTTACGCGCCACATGCCCGTACTAATGTCACAAGGCCAAATGAGAGCATCAAAAATCTCTCAAACATGCTTGTGTCCTCACATCGTGCTTAACACAGCTTTGACGATACGCAGAGTCAGAAACTATTCTCCACGCTTTAAACTTCCTGTGTGAGAGGGGAGCTGTGAGCGAGAGGCTGAGCAGAGCGCCACGCGCTCAGACTGAGAAATGCACAATCCAGACATCAGTGTTTCCAAAAAGGATTTCTGGCAAAACATTTTACCAAACTGCTGTAAAGAATGCAGATGCACTAGGCAGATGCTTACCAAATTTAATTCAACTGTATGAAATAAAAACAAACGCCAATAATTTACAAAGATATTTAAGGAGACAAAATAAATAATTTAGCAGGTTTTTTGTCACCAAAGTGGGAATAATTATTTTGTCAAATTGTGACAGAATGGAATGACTCGAGTCCTGAATTATGAATTGAACTGAATCGTGACACCCACTTTGACTAGTAATAATAAGTTGATAATTGATTGCAGCGTGTGCAAGTTTCATTGGGGGGATAGGACATGAAGGACCCCCGCCGCCCGCCCCTGCTTAGTCTACATCATCTCCGGACTCACTCAGAGAAGCCTTTCCACTTGAGCAGGAACTCCACGCGGCCCTTGTGCACGCGGCGGTCCAGCACCTTCTCGACCACATACTCCTCCTCTTCCTCCTCAGCAGCCTCTGCTGGTGGCGCCTCGGCTGGGGCCTCAGCTGCTGCTGGGGCTGCTGCAGCAGGGGTCTCCTCCTCCTCGGGCTTCTTGGTCTTCTTCGCGGTCACTGCTGCCATGCTCGCGTCTACCCGGACTGCTGCAAACACAAAAAAGTGTCACATTCGCCCATTGAGGAAACTGCTGCTGTGATTCTGGGAGTTACAAAAATAAATAATTAAATTTTACATTCTAAAGTATTTACATTTACAGCCACTAAAACTCACCACCCTTCAACTCTTCTGGGATCAAAACTGCTTCAGAATCAACTGATTTCCTTCAAATTTAATCGATCAATTTTGTTCTACCTTATTGAAAACAGACAGGTGGAGCAGTAGCAGGATCACTACAGTTTTCATTTTGTGCTGATAGAACCTAAGCTTTCCAGCAAGATGAATTCTTGCGATTTTTGTTAGTTCATGAAGCGACGAGCTGGCCCCTGTCCAGGGTGTAACCCGCCGAAGGCCCAAAGTCACAGGGATAGACTCCACTCAACGGGAAAAAGTGGTAGATAATGAATTAACGAACAAAATCCTGAGAATCCATCTCATTTGGCTCCCGCTGATTCGTTTGCAGTTCACACCAGTGGTTTAACGGGCCAATCACGTGGTGTTTAGACGTGACTTAAAACAATCGTAGAGCAGCATTAATGAACGTTAATGAACATACATGCTGTAAACACGCCGGATTGTAGCCATGGGCTAATTTTACTGGTGCACCGATATAGAAAAGCAAGCCCTGTGCCGTTATTATTGGAAACAATTCCGATAACAGGCCAATCTTTTCTATACTTTTTGGGAATTCTGAACACGTGTATTTTTTTTTATTTTTTTAAAAAAAACAAATAACTTATTTTAAAAGAAAAATGTTTAGTTTGAACACATTATACCCAAGTGTATAATTTGACAAAGTTTGAAAAAAGTTGTTCCATTTATCTCTGTTTGGATACAGATAGGCTAATTATATGATTAAAAGCAGACTTCACCCTTTTCCATAAAGTGCATTTCCTGTTTTAATTAGTCTGAGAAAAAGTATCTCTCTGAACCTCTCCAGTCCGTGTGTCACCATCGCTGTTGCTGTGACAGCAGCTCCTCCTCAGACTGTGCCTGATCACACACTGTCTCCGGTTCTTTAAACCACTCACGCTAAAGTTATCTTGAATAAACGCGTCTAATTGAACCTAATTACTATCTGCCATCTGCAGACAAGTGCAATTGCTTTCTTTCTACAGACATGTGCACATGCTTTCCGCAGACCCGCGTTCACGCGAGTAGCAACAAAACATGGTCCAATGATCTTATTTGTCGTCCTTATCTGATTAAATCGATGCAATAATTGACAGATTAATTCATTATACAATTTTTTGTCAGGTGCAGCCCAAATTGTACTTAATAAAACTACAAACTCTAGGCCCACAAGTCTCTTGGGCCACCTGGCATTGAAGAAAAACCCTGGAGAGGGAAGGGCAAGCGGGTGGCAGTACCGCACACAAGAGGCAGGAGGAACTGAACTTTTAGTCAAATTGTGTAAAAAATTTTACAATCCGTTTCTGTTCTACATTTGTGGCCATACGCAGCATTGTGGTCCATGAGGTCACGACCAAAGTATTTTTCCTAGACCAACTTTTACTAATAAAGTCTGCAGTGGTGTTTGTGAGGACCGCATCAGTGTGGAGGACGCGTCACCTGCAAGTTTGTAAGAGCAGGAAGAATGGGGCGCAAACGTGTAGTTGTTAAATCATAAACATACACCTTGGCATGCCTTGTATTAAAAAAAATAAATCTTAAAAGGCTTTTGAAATTAGCTCCTGATTAAATGAAATTACATATTTCCGTTGAAAATTTCCTTGGAGAGGACCCCCAGAACTCCCAGCCTTCAAGTAAAGAGGAAACATTAAGCAAAATATTCAACAAGTCTCTTCACTAAAACCCTTAAGTGTTTTAATTAATTGGGCATTCATGGCCAAATGTGGAACTGAATATTTTAAAGGTCCTGCGTCCTGTATGTGTGGGCCATGGAAAAGTTCTCTGCTCACTTAGATGTGTCAACAAAAGAAATTGACCAATTGCAAATACTGACAATTAAGGAGCAGAAGACATTCAGCTAAAGCCCCTCAGTAACTTGAGCAGACCCAGGAGGAGGGTCACGGGGACAATCACAGGACTGGAGGAGAAAACAGTGATGCTCAGGACATTAGCCAGGGGGTGGGTCAGAGAGAGAAGTACTGCCCCCTCCAGTTAACCATTACTGCAGAAACTTTATAGCAACTTTCTTTATGCATTAGAGTAATGCATTGAAGTAGTGCTTCTCTGGGCTGATTTATAACGTTTAACATTAACAAGCCACAGATATAGTTTGATGGTGCGTGCGACATCACCGTCCAGAAGACTATGAATGTACTTCATCACAATAGCTTAGCTACGTACAGATGTTAACGAAATGATAATGGTCGACACACGCATTTTTGCAAATAGACACAGGTCCTTATGCTATTCGTATTTCATTTTAATGAAGTAGTACAAATCTGCTCTCAATTCAGCCCAGCCGTTGTGAATGAGCCGCCCTGCTCCTGCACCATGAGGGCAACATGGCTGGCGTGCTTCCCCTCCGCCGCTCCAGCTAACGTTAACTAGCTCCAGCGGTGCTTACCTTCGCGCTAGGCCTAAAGAAAAGCGTTCCACCACCGCGTCCACGCAAGGTTAGAGCAACAGTCAAGACGTAGCGTGCAGTGCAAGGACAGCCCGGAGTAGAGGGGACACTTGGCGCCGACTTTGTCCCGAAAGCGTGTCTTGGAGCCGAATTGCACAATGGCAAAGTGGGGCGTCGCTAACAACAAGCAGCAGCAAAGCCAGTTCTGCCCGCCAACATCGACAGCGGACGTGACGTCAGGGAGGGGTGGCTATTGCGCAGGGGCATTATGGGACATTGAGTCTTCGGCTCAACTCAAAGTTTAAACTTTTGGTTATGGTTTGAAAGGGGAAAGAATGGACGTATATATAATTAAATCAATTGAATGTGTTGGGGACTATCACAACAAGCTAATTTTTTCCCCCTTTGGTTTATTGATTGTTGTTTGTTATATAAAATCAACAGAATGTAAACATGATATGATATCATGAATGATATGTCACTTCCTGTGCTACCAGAACATCTACGCCCCATTTTGGGTGAAAACAAACAGTCTCAACAGATAGGAGGGAGAAACGAATTGTTAAAATTTTACAGTTTTGCTCAAAAATACAACAAAATATGGATACTGGCAACACAGCAGCCATGGACGGAGAAGTTGCTGAATATTTGTATTAAATCCCAAGGGACAGGGGTGTATAGTGTCAAACAAATTACCTGAAGATTGAATTAGATGGCTGTAGATGGCGGGATACAACACCATCGGCCACTGTGTGGGGTCATTTTGCCAAAAGGATTCTGGTAAGCTAAACGGACATCTCTTGACCCATATTTCTTGCAGTTTTTCTTATCACGATACTAATTGGATACCAGGATAGAATTAAAATATTCATCGCCAGTATCAATATTTTGTTGTATTTTGTATCAAAAAGATAACAATTTGTATCTCCTGCCTAACTGTTAACATTGTTTTCACCCAAAAAGGGGAATGGCCGTAGCGCTAGGCTTAAAGTTCTCGTATGACCGAAGTAGGGTTTAAGGACAGGGAATGCTGGAACAGTTATCCCTTTTCTAAATTCATTTGAACATTGTTTAGTCTACTCCTCTATTTCACTGTTGCACATTGAGGCAACTGCTGCTGTGATTTTGGGCATTACAAATATAAATTGAATTGAACTCAAAATTGTTATGTTCATTTACTCATAAGACCCCTTCGCATAAAGGAGGCCAAAAAAAAAAATTTGAATGATTTCCATCCAAATGCAAAACTATCCTGCCTGGCAAAATTCTTGGAGACGCTAACAAGTAAATAGCCACCAGTCCGGATTTAGGGAATTGTACCATCACAGCTGCTACCAAAGTTATATTGCTATTGCATTGGATAATCAAGAAGAATGTGGTCATGTTTTTGTTGATCTGTCAAAAGGCATTTAATTCTGTAGATCATTTGATTAAAATGGAAAAAGTGGTTTGCAGTTTATCTCACAAATAGAGCTCAAGCTGTTTCTGCTGATGGCTTTCAATATGTCTGTACTTGGACCACTTTTTTACAACATAAACTCAATTGGCCACAATCTAAACATAGTAGCATCCACTTGTATGCAGATGATGCGAGTTTATATGCTAAGAGCGCATTCTGCTGCACAAGTATTCAAAATATTCAACTGAATTTTCACTCTTTACAACAAAACTGTATTCATTTAAATTCATTCTAATGAATTCAAGTAAAACAATATGTGTGCAGTTCTCCAAAAGGCACTCTAGTGATACAAAAAAATTATGTATTCTTACGCTATGATTGAACAAATATCCTATTACAAATACTTGGGATTGATGATAAACCCTCTCTTTCAACAAGAGTTGACAAGTAATCTTAAAGCCAGATTGTCTTCTTAAGAAATAAAAAGTGTATTCCTCTTAATTATAGAAAACAGTTAATTAGGCTACATTTCTCTCAGTGTTGGATTATGGTTATATTAAATATAGGCATTCTACAGTCTTAAACCTCTGAACTCAGTTTATCATTCAGCATCAAGGTTCATTACAGGAGAAGGATACTGAACTCACCACTCTGAATTATATTCTAAGTAGTAGGATGGCAGGATGGCAATCATTGGATGCAAGAAGAGAACAGCACTGCCTTTTGATTGTTTTCTCTCTCTTAGGCTAACATCAGATTGGGAACTCATCGATTAAGATCTCATATGTATATGTGTGTGTATATATACATACATATATATATATATACATACATACATATATACATACATATATATACACATTATATATATATATATATATATACACATTATATATATACACATATTACACACACACACACACACACACACACATATATAGATATACACACACATGTGCCATTTTATACATTTAAGACACTTTTTAAGGATTACCCGCAGAGCAGTAGCGTGCAGTGACGCTACTGCAGTCATTGCTGATTGGATTCAATAAGATGACTTCATCGACCAATTCATTACACAAATTAGCGTTCACTGGAAACGTGAACAGAGCCTTAGCTAAAAACAAAGGCTTGTGTCTAAAAGATAGATGTTTAGTCCGTTTGTTGAAACTGGCGCTGCTGTTGCTCCACTTCTCCTCGCACAATGCTCAGTTAGCGCAGTACCTGCAAACATCCAAGATTCCCACATAGGTTTATTCAGTGTGGTTTGAGCATAGATCCATGGGTTTGAGGCTGTGTGGTCCCGAGAGCGCATGCGCAGACCTCTTAAACAAGCTGCTGTCTGCTCTGGTTCTAAAACACGTGTTAGAGTAGAAGAGCATGAACGGGCCTCTGAACACGGCCACAGATTGTGTAGCTGCGGCAAACGCAGAACTTCCTGCAGTATTGCCCACGGGCCTGTAGAGGCAACTAAGAGACACCTTGACTTCAGCCAAACTTCAGTAGCAGAAGTGAGGGGGGAAAAAAAGTCTTATTTGGATATATTTTAGAACTATTTATATATAGTTGCAACACACGGTCACTTTAGATTTTATTGGTCAATCATTGATTGCCTTGATTTTCCTGACCGCAAACTACTGCCGCAGAGACAGTGCCCATGCTTTGCATAATTTTATTCCATATTATTTGTAATATTGTATTCAATTTTTATTGACATTTTATTTTGATATTCTGTACTTGTTAACACAGAGTTCCCATGAAAAGAGATCTGCTCTCATTGAGGTCTTCCCCCGAATAAAAATAAATAAAACCATTACCCATAGAATTATCGGAAACCACACTTCCCTATTGATATTCTGTAAAAACAATACTCACATTTTAACAACTATGGAGCACAACAATCTCAAATCTCGAAGCCTGTTCTTGGATTGGAAAGTAGGACATTTTTTCCCCATAGATTTTACCATAAAAATTGTATGTACACATTTTGAAAGCTTGATGGGGACTAATCTAGTTAACTAATAACTAATGATTTAATCTGATAATCTCCCAATCTCCCCATGTTCAGGCAGGTTTCTTAGTCGCAGCATGTACATCTTTGGTACATCTTAATCTATTCAGTTTGTAGAATCTGCATCAACCATCACCATGCAAAAAAGCACTCGGATTGGCTGCATGCTCCATTACAAACTATAACTCTGTTCATGTTTACACATCCATTCAAAGTTTTCTATGTAAAATGTATTAAAAAATTCTCAACTAAATACAGCATATATGTTAAGTAGTAACTTAGTACTACCCACCTCTTATTATTGGCGACAGTCTCTCGATTCTAACTTCCATGTGATCTGATACTTGTAGAAGATGAAGCAGATCTTCCTGCTGATTATGAGGTCCTTTCATTTCATCTTCATCAACACAATCTACCCTGACAGTTTTGTTTTTCGTGACAGGATACATCCCCGAATCTCTGAAACCGGTCTGGGCATTTTCTGCTGTGGAACTTTTCTTCCAAGCTTCGAGAAACAATGAGAAGAAAATTACTTTTGACATAGTCATTCCAAAAGTGTCTCTGCTCCACTCCTGAGCAGCTATGAACCAGTTCTCTTCTAAACTTCTGAATAAAAACTGATGGACTGCATGGGACTGTTGGCTGGTTTGTAGAGGGCAACTCATTACGTAAACATTGTGCTCGTTCAAATAGTTGAGAAGGTCTACACCGAAAAACTGACTGCTTGGACCATTCAGCAGCAGAAGATGTGGAATGTTGTCATCTTTTGGCAAGTGTGACACAAAAACCTTCGCCCACTCGTTGAAGACCTCAGCGTTGACTAACCCATCCTCCGACGCCCTTGCAAGGATGTTGTTATTTGATCCATACAACCAAGAATCCTCAAATGTTCTTGCCTTAAAAATAACAATTGTGGGTGCAAATGTTCCAACAGCATTAAACCCTGCAAGAATTGTGGCCTGTTCCGGTATCTCCTTGCAATATTTCCCAACTTCCTCGGCATTTTCACATAAGGGCATGTTGTCCTGTAAGCTTATCTCGTCACAACACCAGATGTGTGAAGGAAGATCTGTGATACCCAATGTAGTGAGCAAGGCTTCATAATTTTGGAGCATAAGAACTTTTGATACTCCTCCAGGTATTCCAGTGTGAATATCTGGATTTTGTTTCATGAAAGCCTTCAACCAGTAGAATCCTGCTTTCTCCTTTGCCTCAGAGAATCCTGGGATGCCATTTGCCTTAGAGTAGTGGAAGGCCAATCTCTGGATATCAGTGGGTCTAAGAGGAAATCCTTGTTCGGCCAGCGATACAAGCGTGTTTGCAAGGTCTTTTTCCGGTTGAGGCGGCAACAACACTTTCCTACCAGCAGTATGCCGGAATCCACTGACCACTCCTTTCACCCGCCTTTGCAGAGTTGATCTAGGCACATTCCAAATTTTTGCCAAAAGGCGGAGTGTTGGTTGTTTTCCAGAATCTAGCTCTTGCTGGTACTGGTTTATAGCAGCCTCCATTCTCTCTTCACTCCATGTATTTCGTTTCATTTTCCTTGCTTTTGGCTGCTCATCCTGAACATGTTCATAATTATTATTATTATTATTATTATTATTATTAATAATATGACTTTCTATCTGATCAGGCACTTCAGTTGTTTTTGATTCCACCTTTTCTGTTGTTTCTAAGTGGCTGCTACATTTAACATCTGGAAGACCTTCAGACATCTTATAACACATGTTTGGATTCCGTTTCATGAAACCCTTAAACCAGGAGAATCCTGCTTTCGCTTTAATACCAGAGAATCCTGGGATTCCATTTGCCTTGGCGTACTGGAAGGCCATAGTTCGGACAGCTGTGGGCGTTAGAGGAACTCCTTGTTCGGACAGTGATATCAGTGTGCTCACAAGGTCTTTTTCAGCTTCAGGAGACAGTAAGGCCTTCCTCCCAGCAGCATGACGGAAAACTTGGGCTCCACCTTTTAATCGCCTTTGTAGAGTTGATCTAGGAACTTTCCAAGTTCTTGCCAACCTGCGCACTTTTGTTTTAATTCCAGACTCTAATTCTAGCTGGTATTGATTTATCGCAGCTTCCATTCCCTCTTCACTCCATGTATTGAACGGTTTCCTTTTCCTTGTTTTAGGTTGCTCATCCTGATCATGTCCATTTTTACTTTCTATCTCCTCAGTGACATCTGTTATTTTTTGTTCCATCCTTTTTATTGTTTCTAATGGGCAATTACTGTTAACATTAGAAAGTTCCTCAGACATTCCAAGGCACACATTTGGATTCCGTTTTATGAAACCCCTCAACCAGTGCAATCCTGCAGTCTCTTCAGAGAATCCTGGAATTCCATTTGCCTTGGCATACTGAAAGGCCAGAATCAGGACATCAGTGGGCGTTGGAGGCAATCCTTGTTCGGCCATTAAAATCAGTGTGTTCGCAAAGTCTTTTTCAGCTTCAGGAGGCAGCAACTCCTTCTCAGCGGCTTGTCGGAATCCAATAAGCCTTCCTTTTAAGCGCCTTTGTGCAGTTGATCTGGGGATGTTCCAAGTTTTTGGCAACAGGTGTACTTTTGCTTTTTTCACAGACTCTTGTTCTTGCCAATACTGGTTTGCACCAGCTTCCATTTCCTCCCTACACCATGTGTCTCTTTGTTTACTCGTTCTTGCTTTTGGTTGCTCTTCCTGACTCTGCCCACTTACACTTTCTACCTTGTCCTGCACCTCTAATGTTTGTTGTTCAAGCATTGCTGTTGTTTCCAGGCTGTTACTGTTCCTGTTAAAGTTGGACATCTTGGAGCTAAGACTTGGATTCCGTTTCATAAAACCCTTAAACCAGTAGAATCCTGCCATCTCTTTATCTTCAGAGAATCCTGGGATGCCATTTTCCTTGGCGTACTGGAAGGCCATAATCCGTACCTCAGTGGGTGTTAGAGAACATCCTTGTTCGGCTAGTGATACCAGTGAGTTGGCAAGATCTTTTTCAGATTCAGGAGGAAAAAAGGACTTTCTACCAGCCGCAGCATGTCGGAATCCACTGACCACTCCTTTCACCCGCCTTTGCAGAGTTGATTTGGGGACATTCCAATACCTTGCCAACAGGCATACACTTGGTTCTTTTCCAGACTCTAACTCTTGCTTGTACTGGTTTATGGCAGCCTCCATTTTCTCTTCACTCCATTTGTTGAATTGTTTCTTTGTCCTTTCTGTTGGTCGCTCTTCCAGACCTTGTTCATTTTGGCTTTTGTTTTCCCCATGTAGCTCTGTTATTTTTTGAGGTTTGTTGTCGTCTTTTTCAGATTCAGGAGGCAGTAAATCCTTGCTCCTAAAAGCAAGTCGGAATCCACTGATCACTCCTTTCACCCGCCTTTGCAAAGTCGATCTGGGAACATTCCAAGTTTTAGCCAAAGGTCGTAGTTTTGGTTGTCTTCCAGAATCTAACTCTTGCTGGTACTGGTTTATAGCAGCCTCCATTTTCTCCTCACTCCATGTGTACATTTGTTTCCTTTTTCTTGCTCTTGGCAACTCTTCCTGACTCTGTCCAGTTTCACTTTCTATTCCCTCATGTACTTCTAATGTTATTTCTTTATTGTCGTTTTCAGCTTCAGGATAAAGCAAGTCCTTCCTCCCAGCAGGATTGTGGAAACCACTGACGACTCCTTTCACCCGCCTTTGAAGAGTTGTTCTGGGGACATTCCAAGTTTTAGCAATAGGACGTATTTTAGGTTGATTTCCAGAATCTAGCTCTTTCTGATACTGGTATAGTGCAGCCTCCATATTCTCCTCCCTCCATGTATTCAATTGGTCCCTCTTCCATATTTTTGGATGCTCTTCCTTTTCACTTGAACTTTTAATCTGGTTATCCACCCCTGTTTTTATTTCATCTTCCATTTCAGTTGTTTCTAATGGACAGTTACTGTTAACATTCAAAAGACCTTTTGATATCTTTGAGCTCAGGTTTGGATTTCGGTTTAAGAAACCTTTAAACCAGCAGAAACCTGCTTTCTCCTTTTCTTCAGAAAATCCAGGGATGCCATTTGCTTTGGCATAGTTGAAGGCCACAGCCCTGATATTGGAAGGTTTTAGAGGAACTCCTTGTTCAGACAGGGATATCAGGATGTTGGCAAGGTCTTTTTCAGCTTCAGGAGGCAGTACGGACTTTCTCCCAGCAGCATGTCGGGATCCATGGACTAGTCCTTTCACCCGCCTTTGCAGAGTTGATCTGGGGACATTCCAAGTTTTAGCCAACAAGCGTAGTTTTGGATGTTTTCCAGACTCCTCCTCCTGCCGGTACTGGTTTATGGCAGCCTCCATCCCGGCTTCACTCCATTTGTTGAATTGTTTCCTTCTCCTTTCTTTTGGCTGCTCTACCTGATTCTGTTCATTTTGCCTTTCTATCTGTTCTGTCATCTCTATTATTTTAGCTGCTTCTATCATTTCAGCCACCGCTGTTATTTTCTGTTCAGCCATTTCTCAAAAAGATCGTGGTTGCTCCTTCAGTAACGCTGGTGTCTCTCCTTCTTTCTTCAACTATTTCTTCTTTGTACTGACATTTGCAGCCGTTTAGCAGGGCTCAGAATGAGCCTGAAAGACTGTCCCACTATTGAGCTGAAAATAGGTGACCCATATTTGCCAAAATGGTGAGGAAAGTCAGACACTGAAAAAGAAGAAAATAGAGCAGATTAGTAAGAGCAATAATGACCACTTACACTACAATAGGAGTGTTTTTGGTTGCGTTAATAATACAAAGAAAAAAAGAAAATGGGAGAAACTAAATAGCTTTTCCCATTAGCAAAATAACTTAACTTTTGAGGACTTAATTAGATCACGCTCATCTTTGGTCTGGTGGTGTTAGAGCTGGGCAGTATGACTAAAAATGTATATCACGGTATTTTTCAAAATTATATCGGTGTCACGTAGGGCTGCAACAATTACTCGAGTAAATCGGATAATTCGATTACAAAAAAGCTTTGATTCTTATTTTATTTCCTCGAAGATTCGTTTAATTTACATATTTAATTAAAAACACGTGAATCTGTGGCGCTCGTAGCGCACGGAACGACTTGTGGCGACTGGGAAGAGTTTTGATGAGTGAAAGCCATGGATCTATTATAATAATCCCGAGCTCCAAAAAACGCATCTAACTCTGCGCGCCGCCCACCGCAGCCCCTGCGCCACGCCACCACGGACCCCCGCGCTCCCCCACTCAACAACTCTGCTTCCCTGTCACAGTCGTACTTTTAAACAGCCAATGCACATGGAAACAGCCCAGAGGACCGCGGTTATGTTATAATAATCTGTTGTGAAACAAAGTCCGAGACGCGGAGGCCAAAGTGACCGGCACACTGAGTCAAAGCGACAAAACGGCAAATGCAGAGCTCCAAACACCAGGATCACTGGTGTCACCCAACATAAAGTTTTACAAATGTCTTATTTTAAGTGATGTGACAGAAACGCTAATTAATTCATAGCTACTGTCTGTGTAAAGTTAATTAGTCCTTTATATATATTCTTTATATACAAACAGAACAGTTTGGACTGAAGTGAAATGTTGCCGTTTTGTGGACAAACTTATGTAAAATTAACAATAAAATGTGTTATAGAAATTCTTTATTTTGTATTTGTTTATTACTATGAACTATAACATTTAATTAAAAAATGATTTAATATGCTTTTAAATGGTTTACTGAATGTACAAAAAAAATTGCGATTACTGGATTAATCGAAGAAAAGAATGGATAGATTACTCGATTACTAAAATAATCTATAGCTGCAGCCCTAGTGTTACGGTATTTGACGTTTTCTTTATGCATGACTAGGTGTTTCCTAATAATTTAGAGAATTAATGCAGTAAATTGGCTTAGAATGACCCGACTAGTATTAAGCCAGGTTTGAATGGTCCAGAAAATGCTGCTGTTCACATTAAAGAGGGGACAGACAGTAGTTGTCACTTATAAAGTGAACAGTCAGGCTTAGGTATGGCTCCATGCTACGACTAGACCATAAATCAGTTGTTGCTGAGAAGTGGCGAACGGTAGCCAAATCTGCTTCTACCTTTGCTCTGTGCTTTCAGTACAAATTCGAGATTGTTGTTCGGCTGAAATCATTTCGACCTGGTAAAACATATCTGGGTTCGTGTTTTAATCATCTCCTTGAAGCCATATTTCTCAACAGTACTAAGCGGCACCATGTCTGGCTAAGTGGAGAGTAATAGCGTTAGTAATATCGTTCCATTGTTTGCTTTTCTTGTCGTAGGCAGTCCCTTTAGCAAACGCGTCTTTCAGTGACGTCTGTGTTGCGTTTTGTGTTGCAGTACCAACGTTACCTGCAGACGTGGAAGAGGATGCAGATCTTAGTTTCATGCATTCTTGATATTCCAGGACATGTTTGTGGCGGAGGTGGTGAAGCAAATTGCTTGTGTTGCCTCCTGCGGCTACACATTTAGCCCGACAACATTTAGAGATAATAGTTGTTTGATCAATGTCCGATTTTTTAAAGCCAAAGTACTTCCGCGCAACCGAGAAACGCATTTTCATCATCAATGGGGGGCAATAAGTATTGGGCAACTTAAAAAATGTGCAAGTTCACCCATTTAAAAAGCTAAGAGAGGTTTGTCATTTTCATCATCGGTACACATCAAGTGTGAGAGAGAGACAGAATGTAAAAAAAAAAATATCCAGAAAATCATATTGCATGATTTTTAAACAATTTATTTGTGAAAGTGCAACTTGCAAATTCTTAAGTTGCCCAATACTTATTGTTCCCACTGTATTTTACAATCCACTTATGTAAATTAAATAGCTCTGCAAAAGACGGCACGTAACGCTAGCCCAAAACTTTGAGGACATTAACACAATTTCAGACCTTATCTCAGTGAACATGGGCATTACATTCATTTTTGGTTGTCATTACAAAAAAACTCATGCAGATAGTAATAGCAAATGTCACAGCCCATTTTGGAACCCTGCCCTGACACTCGTTCGCCGCCGCAGAAGTTGCTATTGTAACCATATAACTGACGATTATTTTTGCTCATCGATAAATTGATTAGTTGTTTAGAACGTGAATTGCCCATGAATCTATAATTTTTTTAATACATTTGATCATGTTGAAGTGAAGATGACGCCCCTTTAGGCCTGATGGAGTATATTTACAGACAAAATAGGTTTTTGGTTGAACACACTAAATGTTCACGTTTCCTTTGTCATTTTGATGGATTCCTACTCTGTCGGAGGGAAAAAACCTCTTCTCTCAGCATAAAACATGCTTGGAAGTCTGTTTAAAGTTTAGATAACAATTATTTGATTATTAACTTAGTTGACAATAAATCAATTCTTTCTTGGGACAAACCTAAATGTTTTATTAATTAATAATTATCGAAGATTAATTATAAGATCCGGAGACCAGATCAGAGGGAGTCACGGACTGGATTATGCAGGTGAAGCATGAGAGAAGATGCGGGCTGGATTTCTATGAAAACAGTAGATTCTGAGAAGTGGAACGGATTTATGTAAGATTGCATAATTTGATTGGTGGGGCTGGCGTCCTGCTTATTTAATGGTAAAACTGCCTAGTAGAAATATTGGTAACAATAATTTGACTGAGTTGCTGTTTAGTATCAAATGTGCTCTATAAATACAGATTCATAGGGAAAACCAAAAAAAAAAATTATATATATATATATATATATATATATATATAAAAAAACAACATTTTACAAAACCTCAGCGCAGGTTAAAATCTGATAAAATACCATTAAAGTAAATGAGACCAGAATTCTATTGGACCTGAAGTAGTGAAAGTAAGTGATGACATAAAAGTGACATAAAATTGGGATTATGTTTTGTAAAATAGAAAGGGGAAATGGAAAAAGGCTTTGCCTATGTCTTCTGAAGCCCTGTCGGCTGGTATCGGGTTAAGTGAAACACATTTTGAAGTCCAAAAGTTCAAACGCTCTTGTTCAAACCTAACTGTAGGTTAGGTTCACATCCTGGAATTTGATTATATCATATTCTCAGATGGAGGGCAGTTTCATGCAAATGATTGCTTTCAGAGTTTAAGGTTTTGTGAGGACCTTTCACCTTTCAAAAGATACAATATTTAAAATTTGAATTGCTTCATCAATGCACCATTGCTAAAGCTTGAAACCCAGGAACATTACTTTACAGGGGCAAAGTATAACCACAAAAAAGAAAGCAAAGAAATAAACACTTATAATGTAATGTACTAATGTTGAACATTATCATTGTTTGTTAGAGATTGGGTCCACAAACATGCCCTTATAATTAATTTTTATCTTAAAGCAATCATGCCTGTTATTGAATAAAGAAACATTTTTGCAGCAACAGTAATTTTTGTTTTATGTGGCTAGGCCCAGTAATTACAGATATGAACCATAAATCTACAATCTGACAGTTAAACAGCAAGTTCTACCTGAGATTTCTGACCTGCCCTCCTGCTTCATTTAGGTGCAGCTCACATGAACCCAATGTGGGGCTGCTAAGTGATGATGTCATCACTCTCACTTTAGTTGTTTCCAGGTAGTTCACTTGACATAACATTCTAGAATGCCTGTAGTTTTTCACAATAGACTTTTGAAAGTTGTGACATTATTCAACCCCAAAAATGTGATTGATGTCAATTAAGGGATTTTAATCCATGAGATTAATATGACTGGTTTGTGGAGCACAACCCAAACAAACAATGAGGGAGAAACAGTTACTACTGTACACAAGTTAAAAAACAGATCATCAAATTCTAGAACATGAATGCAATCTACCATTTTGACAGATTTTAACTCGCTCCGAGGCTTTGTACAATGTGGCTTTAAAATGCTTGTACAAAAGTCATGAGTACTCTGTACTCTGGAGATGATTTTCAGTCATAACAAATTAGTTTATCATTTCTAACTCAAGGCCTAGTTTTATAGATGTTAAAACAATGACTTATAATGGTAAAAAACTTCTGCACCCCCTGATATTCTTTAGTGTGTCCCCTGACCGTAGAAGGTGTCCCATTTATGTCTTCAATTCATCGAGACCGTTTCTATTTTTACGGTTTCTAATTATGACTTAGTTTGGTGGGTTAGTCCCTGTGGTAAGTATTTATCATAGTTTTATATCAGTCAACATGCAGTTTGGAAAGAAAAATGTAACGATAAAAGTTGAAAATTCCAAAACGAATCTCTCTGTGATGTCATCAATAAGCGACATTCCATAACATTTTTCTGACAGTTTAAAACTCATTTAGCGCTCTCTCTTTCTCTCTCTCTCTTTTTTTATCTTAATGGTATAGTGTAAAACACATACTTTGAAGACGTACAACTACAGTAGTAGGTGGCGGTAAATGCACCTTTTGGCTGCCAATCGCCATCGTTCTGTGCTCTCCCCAGAATCTTTTAAAGGCATGGTAAATATGCCTCATATGGGGTGCATTTTCCTCCAAGGATGGTTTGATGCACCATCGTTATTTCCAAAGGTACATGCACCCTCAACATAGGCAAGGCAAGTTTATTTGCAGAGCACAATTCATACACAAGGTAAAGTGCCTCACACAACAGAAAAAAAATTAAAAAAAGCATTCAAATCACAAAGACATGGCAGAAATCCCAAAACCTTAATTTGAAGAAATTTAAAAGGTGCCATTTTCAGGCTATAGGTCAAATAGTTCAAGACATAAAGAGAAGAGTGCAAAGAAAATCATTTCAGTCATATGCACAGCCAAACAAAACAGTTTTTGTCTTAGATTTGAACATTGCCAGAGTAGCGGCCTGTCTCACATCCTCAGGAAGACTGTTCCAGATTTTAGCTGCATAAAACTGAAATGAAGATTCCCCATGTTTAGTCCTGACTCCGGCACCAGCAGGAGGCCTTTCCATGCTTAGTCCTGACTCTGTGCACCAGCAGGAGGCCGGTCCCTGAGGTCCGAGATGGTTCAAATGGCACTAACATGTCAGAGATGTACTTTGGTGCTAGGCCATGGAGAGACTTGTACACAAGCTGCTTTAAAGTCTATTCTCAGAGCCTGAAGCCAGTGCAGAGACCTGAGCACAGGACTAAAGTGATTTTAGTCAGGACCCGAGCAGCAGCGTTCTGGATGTACTGCAGCTGTTTTACAGCTCGTTTGGACCGGATGGACCGTAGCCTCCTGCCTGAGGGGAGTGGTTCAAATAGACCTGGACATGGTCTATTTGAACCACTCCCCTCAGGCAGGAGGCGACGGTCCATCCGGACCAGAACCTCCCGCCACAAGAATAGTTTCTTTCCTTCTGCCGTCGGACTCATGAACACTTCTAAACACCTGTCACTTTAACTGCAAATATTCAACCACTCACTGCACTGTCACTTTCTGCACTCAAACTGTAAATCTAACTGTAACTCTTGTGTACATAGAAATGCCTATTTTTTATTTTTATTTTATAGTAATTTTTAAATTGTTTCTTAATGCATGCCCTTTTTGATTGAATATGTGTTGTTTTATTATTGCTCAGTGTTCTATGTTGCACCTTAAGGCCGAGACAAGTTCCTATGTTTGTAAATTTTGTTCATTGACAATGGCAATACAGTGAACCCTTGTTTATTCGCGGGGGATACGTTCCAAAAATAACCCACGATAGGTGAAATCCGCGAAGTAGTCAGCTTTATTTTTTACTGTTATTTTATAATGCAATACTGTACTGTAAGAATGAAACAAAAAACAAAACCTCTTTTCAGACCCAAAATGTGTTTAAGAAATAGAAATATTAACGTTTTCTTACAAATTGACTATAATAGTTTGAAGAACGGTGTTGTAAAACAATGTTTTTTATATAGCAATGAATACAAGTAGGAAACATTGTCACTGGCGTATTTCACGGTCCCTCCAGCTGAGCCTCTTCGTCCTGACTCCGCCCCGCTGTAGCGTCTTTTTCTACTGAAGGCTGCGCAGGGAGTCTTTCTCCGAGAGAAGAACATCGTTATGGGTCGTTGTTGGCACTCTCTTTTTCTCAGCAAGAAGATTTTTGTAAACGGACATGCCACCTTCAATTATATTTGAGAACTTCAGTGAACGACACATCAAAGGGTCCCATTCTTGTGCCGCACGCTGAAGTTCAGTGGCCATTCTCATAAGCGACCAAGTGTTAGTCCTTCCTCCTCTTCTTTATCAACAAGTGTGTCTTCTTCTTCTTCCTCTTCTCCGTCATCCTCGCTTGGTGGCTTTGTCATCTCTGCCAGGTCTTCGTCTGTCAGTGGTTGTGCGTGTGCATCAATCAGGTCATTGACTTCATCAGCAGTCATGTCATTAAAGCCGTCTCCTCCAAGCTGTTTCGCTAGATTCACAGCTGAATCCACTGCAGAGTGATGCAGCTCGTCAACAGATGATCCGGTCGCGTTTTGCACTGCCTCTGGCCACAGTTTTTTCCAGCAGGAATTCAAAGTCCCAGTTTTCATCTCCTGAATGGCCCTCTGAATATTTAGGAGACACGATGCAATGGTGTATCCGCGCCAGTAATTCTTAAGTGAGAAATCTGAATCCGAGTCCACGGACTCAACAAGATGCTGCAGCGTGTTGCGCGTATACAGGGCCTTGAAAGCGCGCGGATGATGCCTTGGTCCATGGGCTGAATCAGTGATGTAGTGTTCGGTGGCAGAAATTCTATTGTCACACCTTCATATGACAAATCATTATCGTGACCCCCGGCGTTGTCAGCGAGCAAAAGCACTTTAAAGTCTAGTCCTTTTCCTCTCAAATAACGCTTGACCTCCGGGATGAAACAGTATTTGAACCAGTCTTGATTGAGAGCTTTTGTCATCCAAGCCTTTGAATTGTACATCCAGTAAACGGGGCAACGCATCCTTATTTTTGTTTTTCAGGGCTCTAGGATTTTTAGACCTATGAATGAGCCCTGACTTTATCATAAAGCCTGCAGCATTTCCACACATAACCAGAGTCACACGATCTTTTTGGGCCTTAAATCCTGAAGCCTTTGCTTCTTCTTGCATGATAAAAGTACGGGAGGGCATTTTTTTTCCAAAATAAGGCTGTCTCATCCATGTTAAATACTTGTTCAGGCCTGTATCCTCCTTCCTCAATGATGGCTTTGAATTTGGTATTCACGTATTCCTCTGTGCTGTATCCGCAGACGCGACCTCTCCGTGCAGAGAATTTTTTTTAAGTCCAAAGCGTTTCTGAAATTTCTCAAACCAGCCTTTACTGGCATTAAATGTGCTTGAGACGGCGTGAACAGCACTTGTTGATGGCCCGGATCCGCATCCCCCTCCCCTTCGCTATCATGAGGGACATCACTGTCAGCAAAAGTTTCATAAAGTTTTTTAGCTTTTATACAGATAACGTTGGTATCCAGCTTAATGCTTTTTTTCCTGCAGTCATTAATCCACAAAGCTAAAGCAGATTCCAGCCTTACGATGGCCTTATTGAGGACTGTCACAACTCTTTTTGCATCCTTGTTAAAGCTTATTGCTGCTGTCGTCCTTATATTATTTTCCTCCTTCTTTATGTAACGAACCGAAGATTCATTTATTCCGTAATGGCGCCCTACAGCCGCATAGCTTTTACCTTCCTTCAGCATGTCTAGAAGTTTAACTTTTTCTGCAATAGTTAGCATCTTCCTCAGCCTCTTTGGCACGTCTGGAGGCCCCTTTGTCGGTACAGAACGTTTTTTTGACATTGTGGGTTTTGTCACGGAGAAAAAATTGCAAACGTAAATTTGGCAGAATGTACAGGAACAAAAGATTTTGGCATTGGCCTAATGAAAAACCAATATCAACTTTTTTCACTTCTAGACAACAGTAACGCCCCTGAGCCAATCAGGATTCACTGTAAAAAAAGCACTGTAAAATATTCCGCGAAGCCGCGATAGGTGAAGCGCGATATAGCGAGGGATCACTGTAAACTCTTTCTGATTCTGATTCTGATTCTCTGATTCTGATGACCGCAGTTTTCAAAGACATTGGGAATGTTCCAGATTGAAGCAACATGTTAACTATGTGAGTGAGTGGTGCTAACAAATTGTTCAGCACAGACTTTAGAAATCTGGTGGGTAACACATTGAGGCAGCATGTAGATGAACTCAGGCTGGTGATGATCTCCTGGACAGTTTTGTCAGTTACAGGTGCAAAGTGAGTCAGCTCTAAGTGTGTAGGTGGTTTTAGGGTGGTTTTTTGCATTGTAGAATTTATAGCATTTTTAATGCCCTGAACTTTGTCATTAAAGAATAATGCAAACTCATTACACTTGGATGTGGAAATGAGTTCTAACGGCAGCTGAGCTGGAGGGTTTGTTAATCTGTTTACTGTGGCAAACAGAACACGCGAATTGTTACTGCAGCTTCCAATTATTTCAGAAAAATATCCTTCCCTAGTTCTACATAAAATGAGGTTGTACATGTACAACTTCTCTCTGTAAATCTCTTTCTGAACCTGGAGCTTCGACTTGCGCCATTTTCGTTCGGCCCGGCGGCACTCCCTTTTCTGTGCCCTGACCGAATCATCATTTCTCCATGGCGCCTTCAGCTTATTTTTAACAATTTTAGCCTTCATAGGGGCAATGGCGTGAGAACATTCAAAACACTAGATGTGACAGATTTCAACAAATCATTTACATTAGAACATGAGACATTTTCAAAGTTAACCATTTCCATAAACAGTTTTCCTGTGCTGTCATTTATGTGTCTCCTCCGGACAACTGCAGGACCAGCTGGTGGTTTGGGAAAAACAGACAGGTCAAAGAAGACACAGAAATGATCAGACAGAGCAACATCGACCACATTGAGGTTTGAAATATTAACCCCCTTTTGTAATCAGAAGATCTAGAGTGTACTTTGGCAGTACTGGGGAGGCTTGTATAAAACAATGAAGGTTAATAGTAAACATACTATTAACACTATATAGGCCTATATAACAGGCCTGCCTATATAGTGCCTAATAATATCTTATTATGTATCGACGTGCAATATAAAGCAGGGAAGAGAAAATCTGTTCATTAACTTGACCCATTCATACAGATGACTATTTTGAAAATAAAATAATAACTAGACTAAATATTAGAAGGTTGATCTTTTAATCACCTCACTTATTAGTTATTATAATAAGACAAGCTCCATGGTAACGCTGGGAGGAGGGGCTTGAGACATAGAAAAAGTCAGCTTTCCTTTGGGTTGCGTCAATAACAAACTGTTCTGTGAAGGACAGAAACAGCGTCAACAGGTAGTGTCTCCTCCTCCTGCTCCTCGGCCTGACTCCCTCTCCTCCCTCATGTGAGCGTTCTACGGCTCCGCTGTTGTCTAGTGTTGTCGGCTCGCGGTGTGCTCCTTCCGAAACTCACTGAGAAAGCGGACAAAATAACAACTGTAGTCTCTGTGTATCTGTGTAGTGATACACATGTTTGTCTTTTGACCCGTGAGTCAGGTCTGGCCAAGAAAGGGTTCATTTGAATGCGGCAGATCGCCGTTTTCTGCAGCGTCTACATTCACTTCCTCATTAAATTAATTTCTCCGTGAATATGAGTTTGATTGAAATAAAACACAGCGTTTTGAAGCTTAAGACGAAGACTTCTTTATTTGAAGTAGTATTTTAATGATGGCGCTACCATATACATATACATATGTGATCAAGTTGGGTTTTAGGGATGGTTTATTTTCCTCCCATGTCAAAACTGATGGCGGGCCATTTGATTTATCAAGTTAGGGATGGCGTCCCCACCATCCCTGTATGTACGTAGCGAGACCCCGGCTGTTGTCACAATGCTAAAGTTGAATTCATTCAATTCAGGTCAAGGTTTTTAAACATGGTACACCTCCAGATCGTTCTAGAACTCACATTTTGTCTCGTTTTGTGTGTTTTTTTTTTTTTTATGAATACAATATCTGATTTTCGATAGTTCTAACAACCCTACTTTGCCCTTTGTTTACAGTATGGTTGCTAGGTAACAGTTATGGAATTACTTCTACCTCTATCACATCTGCTGCTCCTTGTCCAACCAGAAAGTAACACTATATAACGTCACCAAAATGGTCAAAGTGGGGTCACATAGACACCCCGTTTTAGTACATTCTTAAATATAATCATGTTCACTGCGTTTTAGGGAAATGTGTACGTGTCAGCGCCCCTCTACAGTGCAGCTCATCGGTGGTGTTTGGCAAGCTAGCCCCCAGCAAAGCTAATGCTACAGTTAGCTCCCCTGCTGTGCTAGCACTGTGGCTGCAGAGTTTTTGCATGCTAACAGCGTGTTGTCAGTACCTCCTCAGATGATTCCTCCTCAGAGATGATTCCTTCTCAGATTTCTCAGATGATTCCTCCTCAGATAATTCCTCCTCATCCTCATCCTCCTCCTCCCGGTGTCTCCTGTGTCTCCAGTCCTTGCTGATCTCTCCACACAGCTCAGCTTCTGCTCCAGTCTCACTTCAGCTTCAACAAAAGCTAAAAACAGACGCGTACTCATGCGCTGCTCGGCCCTGATTCTGATTGGCTGTCGT